>JAJTWR010000254.1:447500-1047500 GCA_021613335.1 Whitmania pigra | reverse complement strand
GCACTCTTCCATTGAAAATATGTCTTCCCAGTCGCCGTTTGATCTTGCAACCTCTGCATCTTCTTCAGCAAACTCCCTTCGATGGCGTCTAGACTTTGTTTCCTCCTGATTGCTGCAATGGAGATGGTTCTCCTGTTCCTGGAGTTGGAGGTCACTGATTGGAATTGCTGTCATCTTAGGAATTCATCTGCTGGTTCTGCAGGGTGTCTTCAATTCTAGCAAATACGGCCACAAGGTTTTAGAAAAAATGTTTGGAGCGCATCAGCCGTCGCCCCCTCCTCTTATAGTTTCTGCAATTATTGAAGGTATCGACAAATCGTTCCGGTTATCTATAGCAGTGAGGCTGGTATGGAGAAAGTCGCATGTCCTCTATTGCATTTTCAAACATTAATACTCCTTCGATGTGAATTGTGTTCCATTGTCTGAAACGCCGAGCCAAAATCTTACACTGCTCTTTGATTGTCGCGGTGGTTGTTGAAGTCTTCATTTGCACTACTTCAGTCCACATAGAGAATGCCTCTATCACGAAAAACATCGCTGATTTAACTCAGACTCAGATTTCATCCTCCGAATTGGATGATGTCGTTTTGGACTGCCCTGATATCTTATTTAATTCTTGCGATACCAATGTCTTCATCTTTCTTTGAAGCGATAAGATAGCATAGAGCATCGGTTTGGTTTCTACCCACTTTTTGCCTGTACTCGATGAAAAAATTGTATGCGATCAAGATATAGTTCCCATCTTTGGAGTCCACTAGCTGAGTGAGCAGAAATGCCAACTTTCGTTCCAAAAAATGACAAAAGCGAAGATTTTATCGGATGATGGCAGAGGATAGTCTTGAAATCAACACAGATCCTTGCTGATCCTTCTTTGGAAGTACAACATCGATGCAGCCTAATTACTGTAGTCAACCTTTTTCAGAACTCTTTGTAGCATCGGACGTTCCAGCTCTGACTTCACTGCTTCTTCCCGAATAAATGAATTCTAAAACCTCCATGGTTTCCTCTTAATTCAGACTACTCGCGATGTGTCATGATGTGTAGCTTTTGCATGTCTCCAAGTCGAACTTCGACTTTTTATTTTGTTCTGGTCTGACAACACCATCTCGTGGTTACCCAACGTAAGCATTTCGAAGCGTCCCATCCAAGTGTTATTAAACTGTGTGATCTCTCATCTTTTCTGAAAGTCGGCCAGGAGTGGGGGGGGGCAATCTAATGATCGCCCCGGCAAAAAAACAATTGTACGGCCTAAATGTCATATTTTGTTGATTTTGAAGCATTTTTTTAATCAAAATCAATATTTGGACAATATATACATAACATCAGAATTTACGTGTTTATCTCAAATTTGGTCCAATATTTCAAAACTTATGCAACATTTGAGGGGCGCTTGTAACATTTTCACACTCACTATAATATCATGAGTTAGGAAGATCAACAGTTTAAGGTACATCGATGTTATCGATTTTCGAAGCTCCCAAAAAATATTTCAATCTCTTCCAATCGACACGGCTTTTCAAGGACTTTGAATTTGAATACTGCCTTAGACAATGGCATGCCAGAATGCAAGTATATTTGTGGAAGAGTGTTTAACCAGAGAAAGGGCTGAAGATACATCGCAGCAAGAAAGGGTGTCCAACTGCACCGAAGCAGCACGCAGCTAAGCAATGTTGTACATCCTCGTCAGATCAGCCTGGGAGGTGGGTAGAGTCGACGATGACTGGAAGCGGTGTTTACTTACCCAAAAAAAGGGTTCCGGAGCCTGGCTCTGAATTAGGCCGATTCCGCTGCTCAACGTCGAAGGAAAAGTGTTCTTCACAATCATGGCATCGAGGCCCAGTACGTGATGTCTAACCAGTACATTGACACAACAGTTTAGAAAGGGGTAGTTCCTGAAGTACCAAGGTGCACAGAACACATCACCATGATTTGGGAATCAATTCAGCAGGCAAAGAAGAATCTCCTAAGTCTGTACGTGGTGTGGCTTGATCTCTCAAACACATATGGGCTAGTGCCACACCAACTCTTGTGGAAGACGTTGGAGGACCATCACAAAACCCAAAGTTCCTACACGTTTTCAATTAAGGCGTTCATGGACGACACCACCCTAGTATTGAACAGGAAGCAGACAGTTCAGAAGAGCCTGTACAAACTCAACGAGCTGCTCGAATGGTGCAGGATATCCTTCAACTTGCGAAATCCAGGAGCCTTGCCCTAACACGTGAGAAAATTCGCAGTGACGACTTTTTTGTTTATTGACAATGTACGAAATCAGCTTGCCTGCAGTGGAGGCGCTAAAGAGTTGCATCAATCGACTCACCAAGAAATGGCTGGGATTGCCCCCAGGTCTCTCTTCAGTCGCCCTCTTTAGCAGGAGCGCAAAATTAAAATTGCCGTTGAGGTCCATCGTCGAAGAGTTCAGAATCAGCAAGATCAGAACGTAGCTGATGATCAACAACTCCACGGATACCACAATCCGTGAAGTCAAGCCGCTGCTTAGATCAGGGAGGAATTTCAATGCCCAAGCGGAGATAGGAAAGTCAACAGAAGTTCTGACCTTTGAGGAAATACAAGGCCTTACGGAATTTAATATATAGGGTATCTACGAACATAATTCAAGGGGTTTCTTTTCCAACTGCCAGCTCCTCTGTCTCTGGCATTTCCAAACCACTTGCGAAGTTCCATCTCACAATCTTGGCTGGTTGCAGTTGACTAACCAAACACATCATTCATCATTTCAGTTTGTCGAAAGGCCTTTTTGCCATGCTGTTCCGACAAATTGCACTTTCTACCCATTTCATCCGTCAGCAAGTGCTTCATAAGTCTCCAGATTATGGTCTCGATGTTATATCTTCCATTGGATGCCAGAGCAGAAATCTGAATTGAGAATTAGAGTCATTAAACTAATTTTTAAAATGTTGATTTTATACCAACCAATTGGTTTTAACTACAACATCCTTTAAAATATCTTCAGTGCTTGCAAATTCACAACCATTCCAAATTGACAAATTAATTCTTTCCGGAATTTCAACATTAGGAACCACATTGTTTTGCAAGCTTTGTGCAATCATCTTTGTATTTGCTATTAAGAGCCTAATAGCCTTATCCACTTTTGTTTTGAATGAATATGAATTTAGTTATCAATATCATAACAAGTCTAGCTCACCAAGGGTGCTAGATGTTAATACTTGGGGAGATGGATGAGGTAATTAGGAGTGATGTGATTGAGGTGACTGAGATCGAAATGAAGGAGAATAATGGACCTGAAACACTTCTTTTGAAGGAGGAATTGGCTTATTTATTTCGACCTCCTTTGGTTTTCTGTATAATTTAAAATTGCAATTAGCTAAACAGGTAACACATAATGAGTTATAAAACAAATTTTAAAACATAATAATGTTTGCAATATCTTCGAATAGGTAGTTCAATGAAACAATTCCATCACTGCTTAAATCTATCTTTTTTTGTTCTGTAAAAAATATTGTTTAAAAATAAATCCAGTATTGCACAACTTTAGGAATATATCAGTCTTGGATACTTTCTTCTTTTTTTAAATGACATCAGTTTCAGAATCGATGTTCGATGTCTCCTCAGCCAATTTTGTCTTTGCTCTGGCTTCTATAACATCATCTGAATCATGAAAAGTAATACACATTTTTTTATATTGTTTACAAACTTTATTTAATTTAATTCACATGCAAAATAACATATTTAGATCTCACGAGCAATTCCTATTATCTGTACTGGATATTTTGGCCAGTCTTCATTTGGTTCCATTCCCGTATCCTTTGCTCTTGAAATGTTTTTTATTTATCCAGGTGGCCAAGAACACTCCACTAGGGTTTTATCTTTTATTTTTGCCCAATATCAATTTCATCCAAACTACAAAACCAAGTCATAATCGACTTCTCACGTTCTATCAAATTCAACAATCTCAAAAGCCATTTCTCTGAAATAATCATTTAAACATTAATTTGTACAAATGTTGGAACAACATATACATTACAATATATTCTTAATGCAATTGTGGGAGAGCAACAAACCCATAATTGAATGGAATAATTACACATTTTGTTTTAATGCTAACTACTCGGAAAATGTTAAATTTTCCTAGATTTTTCACATAACATATATTCAACAGAGCAGAATCCAAAGGATCATCAAAAAATTGTCGTTGGTCTAAATCTAGAAACATCATTTACATCTGTATTGGAGCATGAAGGAATATGCTCAACTTTAACATAAGCATCAGTTTTCAACTGATTCATAATTTCAATTCGTCTAGCTAATTGACGTCTTTTAGTTCTCTCTGAAACGTATGGTGATAAACTCATGTCACAGAAAGTCTTTGAAAAGTTATCGTTGCTTAATCTTCTTCCCTAAAGCAAATGTGCCAAAAATGCAATTATTAAATTGATTAACTCACTTTTTCGGTGTTCAACTCGTTCAACCGAGAGTGCTTGCAATTCTGAATTCGGTAACAAATCAACAACGAATCCACAATGAAAAAGTAATGTTTTATTAACGTCCGTTGCATAGCTAGATGATTAGGACTGTAATCTACAATGAATCCAATTTTACCGCTAAATATAAGACCAGCGCTGTTGTATATAATGAAACTAGTTATACGTAACTAAACAATTTTACAAACAGAGTAATTGCAAGTATTCACTAAATGTTTACACTATACAAATATCATTAATTATGATTAAAATTTACTTTATCCACATACACATTATTTTCAAGCGGGGATAAGCAACTGGGCTATGCACGGGACCTTTGTGGGCTCTTTGGCATATTAATGAGCTTCTTTCCCCTACGGGTCTCGTCCCTATCCCAACACTTTGCCCGGCCGTAACCCGCTGAACTGGGCAACCCGTCTTCAGACTGCACCGTCCCCGCCTGGCGGTGTTTGCTGGGTTACTTCAATTTTGACATATTAAACTTTAAGCATGTTTATACTAGCATCCGAAGATTGGGATGTTTTGGTATTTAACAGTTCTCGAGATATTTAAAACACGTATGTTGCTCCACAGTTGGTAGACATTATAAAGCATATATATTTTGAAAGTAGGAATCTTGGTGAACATTTCGATGCACATTTTATCAGTCGGAGCTGCGCGGTTATTGAATAAGAGGACTTTTAAATGAATTCCACAAATTCTTATTAATTTAAAAAAAATTGAAAGCTTCACTACAGTTGATATAAAAAAAACATTTTTAAAGAGCGTTTGAAATGTAGTTTCCAAATATTATAATTTAAAACCTCGCAATTGAAAATAAATTTGAGTGTCTGCTAACTTCAGCCACATTAAAGATTAGGCTTTTTCCATTACATAAGTAGCTAGAAGACAAGTTCACGAACCCCTTTTGGCCCGCGGTCCCATAGTTTGAAAACCTCTGACATAAGGCTCTCAAAAAATCGGATAAATACGAATACAAACATTACATAATAAATAAATAAATTTAATCAACAACTATTTTATATTTAATTATTTTCAGCGCATTGATCGTTGTGTTGTCATTGATCACATTTGGGGTCATCCCTATTTTTTTTTTCTGGCGTGGCCTGTTTTTGTTCATAGCGACTGGGATCGTCGTTTCTTTTGTGTTATGGAGTGCCGTCAAGATTTGTTGGGATATAACGGCTTACAGTTACGTAATAAACTAGAGGAACATCCTGTTAGTTCATGTAACTTTTACACTTACATTGTTCTATAACATTTTGTAACATAACATTCATTTATAGTAGTTTAAGTTTAATCAAAGTCTGCATGGTAAACCGCTCCTACTTTCTTAATCATTATTAAAATTTCGATAGTCGTATTTTAAGTACTTTTGCCAAACCTGAATATATCGTTTCCTCATCAAATATATATAAACATATTATCTAATGTTAATGTTATTATTAAGGGCTGTTCTGACAATTTCTCATATGCAGCAGCTCATCATTCTCATTGGCATATTTTCTACTGTTATTTTTTTATTAAGCTCTCTAACTGTACCCAGCACTTCTATTGCATACTCTGACTTTACAACTTTGTTGAAAATAGATTTGGCTAGTAGTTAAGAAAGTAATTACTAACTGATCTTCTAAAGTAGTTAGCATGTAGTTATAACTATCTATGTCATGAAGTAGTTCTCAAGTAACTGCAATTGAGGTAGTTGTTCGTAACTGTCAATGGTCCATTTCTGAATTTTGAATAGTACCCTTTTTGACATATTTTTTACAAATTTGTTGAATGTATTGTGATTTTTAAAAAATTATAATTATCAATTTAACAATTTATTAATAAAAAAAATACATAACATCAACCACGAGCAGGAAACATCCTAAAGGGAGAAATTCTGCTGTCGAGTGTTCAATTATAAATACAATAATTTCAAACAGTGGAGGAAGTGATTGTTGAATTATACAGGTTATGGCAATTCAATAAGCAATTGCTTATAAAGACACTTGAAAGAGCAAATGTGAAAGATGCATGAATTGGTGTCATAAGTTAGACCTAAACAAATTATGGAGTTTAACATTTGATTTAGCAAAAGCAGTTCCACAATCCCAAGATGAGGGAATATTATGAATGGAATGATGAGACTTTTGAGAACATATGTCCAAATGATGCAGCCGGCTGGTGATCAAGTTTGTACATTATCTGGTGAACTTTGAGTAATCAGAACTTTTTGAAAATATTATTTGTAAGAGTTACATGGTAAGCACAAGGCTACACACAGGAATTATTTTTGGAGAGTGAGTATGTTAGCAGAGTAATTGGATGACCAGATTAAATTACAATAATTTAGAAATGAATATGTAAGGGAGTAGTACAATGAGAACATGAAATTCATTTGCACTTTCTGTGAAAAAAGACCTGAGTGCGTAAGTGATAGAAAATCTTGAGAGTGGACTAGGGTTCGAATTACTAATGGAATTGCTCCAAAGTTTAAACTTTGACCATTGCAATGATAACTATCTAAGAGCACAACTTAATTTAGTTGTCTAATAAAGTGTTGAGGTACTTCAGTTAGTAAATGTTTTGCATGTCATAATTGGATATTGTCTAGGATGAAGAGATTTATTTATTTGATGTGGGTTTGTTGAATCAAATTGATTGGAGTTCAAGTGCTGTCCAATTAAAAGGGATTTTATGTCCTGCCAATCCTGGTACTAATCTCAAAGTACGTCCACTTTCCTCCGGTGATTTTAGCAGAAGTACATAACTTTTTTTTATGCATTAAAATATGTTGCTGTATATTCAAATGCATCAATTATTAGGTTATCTAAATTTATTGTCTCAATTGACATCCGTTGGTGATATATCTGAAGAGAGTTTTCTGAGTAAGTGAGACTCAAATTTGACATGTTTGAAAGCTTTTGTAAATGTTGTTGGATGCTTCAGAGAGATTTCTCAGTATGAAGGACTGCCCAAAAACCTATTATATCATTGTTGTGGAAGATATTACCTTGAATAAAGTTGTTGGAACAACATCTCTAATCATAGAACAAAAATTTATCCATGGAACCAGCTTGGTACATTACTTTGTTAAATATTCATTTTTAATGTCCTTATATTTTAAATAAACTTTTTTAAGAGAAGCCGAATTGAAGATGTTGTTGTTGATGAATTATACAGAGGTCAACAAATTGGAAAATTGTTAAGTTTTTTAAACATTTGAATATTATTAGAATGATTAACAATATTAATATTAGAAAGCATTTGTTGAGTTAGGTTGGTCCAAACTGCCATCCTCCTTTCTAAGCATTTGGGCTGCTACAAAGTTTCATTGGAATGCAAGGAACACAATATAAAGTTTTATGAAACTTTTGGATTTCATGTTGATCAAACTTATATGGTTAAAAGGCTTAACCAATAACTTTCATAACTGTTAATTTATTTTTCTGGGATTTTGTGTTGCTGGGTGGTTTTCTTAAATTTTAATTTCCACCAACATTGTCATTGAAAAGTTCTAGCCTTAAGTAATGTCAAATTTTGCTTAACCTTTGGATGCCTAAGGTAAAAATCTTACAGTTTTAACTAATGGGGTACACCAAAACATTTATTCTTACTGAGCATCAATTGAAAGTTTTTTAATAAGACTAATTTATATGTCATTCTGCATAGGTTGAGAAAATATAGCATAGTTTTCATTGAACATTTATTCTATATCACCATATAGAGATGCTTACAAATATGGAACTGCTGTGATGAATAATGCTTTGCAAAAATTTTTATTACGGTTATTTGTTTTAAAATAAATAAATGCTAATGTCCGTCGTATTACATTGATTTACACTTCCACGACACGAAAATAAAATAAATAATGCAACTATTCACGGTCAGGAGTCCTGATTCAGGACACTTACATATGTGAAATTTTTATTTTTAAATAAACGCTGGTGTCATAAGTGGAATTATTGTCGTGCAAGCTTATATTTATAGTTATATAATATTAGTATAATAATAGTATATTATATTACGTATGTTATATGCTATAATAGCATGTTATATGTTATGCCATATGTAATATTATAATTGCTTAAAAAATTAACGTTTGTGAATATGACTGTCTATGATTTTATTGCCTAACGGGGAATACAAATGTACCCCACGTCTTTTGATCTTTCGTGCAAAAGAGGTTTTCCATTCTTATCAAAAAAATATATAGATTATATTATCACACACATGTCAAAGATAATTCATAACAAAATTTCAAAAAGTGATTCTAGGATTTCAAAAAAAAAAGAAACTTTGGGGTACACTTGTACCCCCTTAGGCACGCAATGGTTAAATGGGGTAAAACCGTTCAAGACATACAGTTTTAATGAAATGAGTAGTGTGAATGCTGTGAGTATTACTGTTGAGTAAGTGCCCCCATCGGTATCGATATTCGCAGTATTGGTAAATATCTGTATCGGCGCACAAAAGATCATTGATACCGATATTTAGGGTTAGATAAAAAATAACAGTTAAAAAGCCAAGGCTATTGAAATATGCATCAAGTTTTTTGCGTTCCTCTTCTGCATCTTCCGATGTTTGATTGCTTATTGTGATGGGCAAAAATCGAATCGAATCTCAATGGTCAAATCTCAAATCATTTGTAAAATGATTTAAATCTCAACAACCAAATCTCAAATAGAATCAAATCTTCCAAAATTTACTGCTGCTGCAAATTTTTTCGAGCAAAACACAATGAAATTAACAGCCAACATTTTTACAGTTTTATTACCGTTTAAAAAAATCATTAAAACTCAGTTTGAGTCCATCATCTTGCAGCACCTGTGTTGCTTCTTCAAATGGCTCTAGTAAAGAGACAAGCTCAAGCAGCAAAGAACGTGAAATTGTGATTCGAGGGACACGTGCACCTGAGCTGCATTTTGACTTCCTTGGCTTTAACTAGAGTTTCATTAATCGCCTTCCATACTGCAGCTTGAGATAATCTTCTTAGCATTATCAGATTGGAGTTCCATCTGGTAGGCACAGCGGCTAACAAAGTCAAACCATCTAATTTTTTCTGGAACTCTTCATTCCAGTATAGTGACCCTATATAGTGATATAGGAAGAAAACAACTACAGCGCTGCTTTCGTTTAAAATTTTCTCTGCTAAAGGAACAGTTTTTAGTGCATCTTTAACAGCTAGCTGCAAGGTAATGTGCAAAACATGGAAGTCGATGGGTTGTTCCTAAAACATGATTGTCCTCATTGTCATCGAAATTTTCATCTGACAAAAACTCTGAAATTTCATCAGTATCATTCAATGGCTCTGAAGCCTCATCACGTTCTCTAATTTGACTTTTATTTTCCTTTTGATCAAAGGCAAACCTGGCAGCTTTCTCGGAAAATATTGTGAATGCTTTGAGCATGTTTCTGGCATTGTCAGTAACAACATATCCAATGTCAATGGCAGTGATGCCGAGATGCCTTTACTTAAGTACGTATTTAAGTACATTTGGTGTACTTGAGTATTTATATTTAAGTCCTTTCAAGATTGTGTACTTAGTAACTAGTAAGAAACAGCGCAAAACTGAGATTTATTATGTTTATTTGTAAAGCGTCAGGGGCGCTCAACCATTTGTACAGCTCCTCATCCATGGGACACTTTGTGGCGGTGCAAGCTGGGTTGCGAACACGACACGTAACGACTGTTGCTTTTACCGAATGTCGCAGGCACGCTATGAGCCAACTTGTACGCCGTTAACATGTCGGATTCACGTCACGATGCATAAAGCTATGGATGATGCTCATATTCCACCATTCGATTGTTTCTCGCACATATTGCAACTTAGTGGGAACAAAGCTTTCAAGGTGCAGCATATTGTCGAAGATGCCCAGAATGTAATTTACTATGTTGACTTATGTTTAGAATTATGTTTAGTTTCAGTCTTAGTTGTTAAGTTCTGCACTAAAATCAGTAAAGTATCGTTATATCCGAGCAATAACCTATTAAATTTTTATTGCAAAAATAGTTGAATCTAAATTTATTCAGTATCTTTTTCTAGTCGTGACAGACAAAAACAGGCCATCAAACAATCTCACTAATCACCTAATTTGACAATCAGTCGGAATCCAACACAGACTGAATTTCTAGATACTCAAATCCTCATCTTGGTTGTTCATTTCTATTAACTGAATACTTGCTTAATAAACTTATTGTACAGATTTCTAGTTTGTGGACCCCCCGGATTTCAGTCATGATTTTAATTTTATAAGATATCTTATAGAGAAAATAATAAAATGCCTGCATCGGCCAATACTTCAATCGTAAAATGTAGATTTCGGGATATTGGTAAAAAGCCATGTCGGTCGGGCACTACTGTTATTGCAATTCTTCCAAAAAACTTGGCTTATGTTATTTAGTAAACGACTAAACTAAAACTTCAAGCAAAACCTAACTACACTCACTAAAACTCCACGTGACCTGATGGTAGCTGCGCTCTCAGCACAATTACCTGCATCCGTCGACGGATGCCATCCTTCTGGTGGAGCTGACGGTTCCGTGGGAGGACAGGCTGCAATACAGCAATGCGCTCAAAGCAGACAAGTATGCAGATCTAACGATGGACCTGGAAGCGAGAGGATACCGCACAGACCTCTACCCTATCAAGATTGGCGCAAGGGGCGTGGTCGGCAAGTCGACTTACGCTTTCCTCACTAAGATCGGATTGTCAAGCTGAGAGAGAACAAAGGCTATGACAAGGATGTCTGAGGCCGCTGAAGCGGCTTCATTCTGGATCTGGCATATGAGAAGCCAGAAGAAGTCTTAACAGGCCACTACACGAAACCGGGAAAACCGTCGGTCTCCGGTATGAATGATCCACCGAACGACGGGGCCAAACCATCGGCCGAGAGACGCGGTGTTGTCGGGAGAAATGGGCCGACCGCGGACTCGCGAAGCAACATGAACTGCGGTCCAAACCGCGGCTTCGAAAAGGCCCGCGGTCGAGTCCCGAAAATTTCTATCTCCGGCTGCCGCTACAAAGAAATTATAAGGCCCAGTTTGCATATATTAAGGCGGTGTGAAGAAGCCACTGAGAGCTTGCATGACCGCTGTAGGCAAACTGGCGTGGAGGTGATCGACATAACAAGGCCAATGAGAGCCCCGCATAGTCGAAGTTTGCAGGCGACAAACAGACAGCATGCGACATGAAGGAGCCATTGAGAGCTTTCGCAGTCGCTCCAGTCCAGGCAGCAGTGACCGGCATAACAAGGCCAACGAGTGCCTCTCAAAGCCGGCGGTAAGAGTTGGGTCCAGCAAGACCAAACCGACAGGGACATCCGGCTGATCACCGGATGCGGCCCGCCCCCGAAAACGTAAGGAGACTCAAAGGGCCGAAACGTTTGAAGACGGGGGAAACTCCTCTGAGGATCCCTGTCGGAGCTCCAAGACGGAGTATTTAGTAAGTAAACACAGACTATTTATTGTGCATACTCAATTTTTTAACTAGTTTAATTGAAATGTTTTTTAATTTGTTTAAAATGCCACTTTCTACATGCACAATTGAATAGAGAATATGTTTAATAAGTATGAAGTGTTAAACCAGGCTAACACTTGACTTTAATCGAACGTAAAATCGGCATCATTCATAAACGGATTGACGACGACAACAAGCATCAACGCGGTAAAACTCGGAAACTCAAAAACAAACCATCTTTAGTAGGGATGTGCAGTCGCTACAAGCAATAATCATTTAAAAGTTCTCTTATTCAATAATCGCTCATCTCCGACTGACAAAATTGTATCAAAATGTTCATCAAGATTTCTAATTTCAAAATATATATGCTTTATAATGGCTCTGAATTGTGGAACAACGTACGTGCTTTAAATATCTCGAGACATGTTAGGCGGAAGTCCTTCCAGTATTGTTGTTCCAATTAATTGTTTGGGACGAATGCACCATCGAATCCCTTGACATTACTCTCAGAGATTTCAGGGGAAATAACACCTTGATGGGAGAAACTCTGTTACTTCTCTGTGGAGGTTTTCGTCAAACTGCCCGTTATACCAGTCAACACCGACCGATGAAATCCATACATGTTTAAAACATTCATTTTTGTGGAGACATGTACAAAAGATTAATTTAAAGCAAAATATGAGAGTACATCTTGGAGATGATGGTGCTCATCTCATTAAGGCTGTGTGCAGCTCGGAGGGTTTACCCGATAACCAGAAAACAAAAAATGACAATCTGATTGGACAGGTTGCTCATGCTGTCCGAGGTTATTATTATTATTATTATTTCTCGGCCATGCAAACATTAAAATATCAATCGTTCAAAAAAACCACTCCGAAAGATTTAGTGTCCGCAGAAGGGTTCGAGATCTCCCTGGATATGTAAGTTTAAAAGAACAAGCCGTAGTTTGAAATATCAATCGTACCGAAGAGCATCAACCGTTAATGTTAACAAAAGTTCGAGATGTGGACTTCTTTCTTCGGTGGCACCTGTGAGCCCTCCATATCTTGTAACTGTGATTTAGAACAGCAGTTACGATGTTCATAAGGCCTGTCCTCGTGACGCCGCAATCCTTCCAAAATCTAAACGATTTTTGGGACATCACCCCTCTCCAGTTGCACACAAACGCGCCAACATTTGGCATCAATCTCAGAGTGCTTTCTGGAGCATTTCTCAGCATCTAAGTGTGAACATCTTGAGTGTCATACTTCAGTACTTTGTTGTCGTACACTCGGTCCAGGTTGTAGACGTCTGAGGTGACGGCTACATCACACATTATGTATGTGTTTCCTTTCCACGCACATAAATCGGGTATTCTGAGACCCTGATCTGTAGGAATTCGGGGCTCTACTCTTGTTTTGTAGCCTCTTTTTAACAGTTCGTTTTCCAGCTTTTTCATAACAACATTATGTCTCTCGTGCCTTGCGCCATCTGTTCTTGGGCATTTCTGGATCACATGCCCCAGCGACTCTAAGGATTGACAACCCTCATCGCACCCCTTGGGAGCCTGCGGGTTCCATCTCGAAGCTTTAAGCCTGCGGGTTCCATCTCGAAGCTCTAGTGCAGCAGCCCGGATCTTAACGCATCTGATATATTGACCGGAATGAATTCTCGGGACAGCGGCTGAAATCCATTCGCTCATTCTAATTCCCTCGGATGATCTCAGTCCGTAGCCGCCTACAGTTTTGTCTCTCCGAAGCTGTCGCTTTCCAATCCTGTTTTGGTTGTTTCGCCTCTGCTGCTCCAAATTTTCGAAATTCTCTCATAATCAGAATGTTGTTTCTTAGAACATCAGTCATGAAATCATCCTTATGACGGCCTGACTCGGAGAAAATTTCTGTCAATCTATTCATTCGAAGACGAGGAACCCATTGCCTAAGTTGAAGAATTCCTAGACCTCCGGATAGCATGATAAAAATGGTTTCGGGACATCTTTTGGAAGATGTAGCCAATGCCTTGTTGCCCTTCTAATCGTCTGCGGAGTTCAGAGAACCGATGAATACCTCGTCAAAGGTAAGTTTGTGGACTAGAATTGGTAGCAAGTGAACTTTTAAAATATAAAGGCGTTGGCAAGGTTTTATTGGTGCTTTTGAAATTGAATGGAGCAGTTTTTGAATCTCATCTCCGATCGACGCTGGCTGCTTCCGGACTCCAATCTCTATCCCCAGATATTTGTACGTCTGTGAGACATCGATTGCTTTGATATCTTCAGATTGTAATTTGAGGTACGTTCTGGGGTTGACTATCCAGCTTTCTCTCTGCAGTGGGTTTCAGTTCTGAGTGTAGCCCATTTGTTTGGATTGATCCTTAGACCTGCGCTGCTCATTGCACTCTCTAGTTGCTCCATCAGTCTTTACATTCCGATGTCAGTCGTTGACATTAGGACCAGATCGTCGTCGGCGAATGCAATGTAATTGCACTTAGTCGTCGAACCTCTGCCAGCCGTGACTACAATTAATTGGTCCAATTTGTTGGTTATCATGTCTATGACCGCATTAAATAGGTGGGGGGACATTGGATCTCTCTGACGGACTCCACTTTTCACTTGAATTTTTCCACTGAGACCCTTCTTGGTTTTCAGATAAACCTCACTTTCTTTGTAGAGTTCTGCTAGATACTCTAAGAAGAGTGGTGGAGTGCCAAGTCTGGCAGCCGCTCTGAGGATGATGTTATGAAACATCAACAAAGGTCAGGTTTAATTTTTGGAGCTGTTCTCTCTTTTTTCGGATAATTGACTTAATCAGAAAGGGATTTTGTGCAACGCCATCTCCTGGTCGGAATGCTTTTTGTCTCGATGACAAAGGCTAATATCCTAACATTCTCCCTCCAAGGATGCGATGAAACAAGCGGCCATAATCGGACCCACTGTAATAGGTCGATAATCACCCGGACTGGAAGCATCCTTATTCTTGGGAATGAAAGTGACGATTCCCGTCTTAAATGATGAAGGGGGTATTCCTGTTAGCAGCCAGAGAGACATGTAAACGGCCAGATCATCATAATTGAATTTTTTAAGATGTCTCTTTTGGAAGCCGTCACGACCGGGGCAGCTGGCTTCAGTCCCCGGAATGCAATTTCTACATCCCATCTGGTGATTGGATCTGTTGCTGTGTCATTAATCGTTTCTAAAGGCCCGTCATCCTCCACCGATTCCTCCTCGAAGATTGGACCCCAATAATCTGCCAAATCCGCGGGAAGAGTGCCTGCCTTTATCTCATATTCTTCCTTCAGAACAGAATGGGCTGCTGCTGTGAGATTCTTTCAGAATAGGCTTGTAACCTGGCGTAGCATTTCTACCGTTCTACCTTTTTTTGTCCTTTTCTTGTTACCCGGACTTTTGATTTCTGATATGTCCAGAATATTTTGTTGGGGTGGACATTTTTATTATTATTATTATTATTATTATTATTATTATTATTATTATTATTATTATTATTATTATTATTATTATTATTATTATTATTATTATTATTATTATTATTATTATTATTATTATTATTATTATTATTAATTATTATTATTATTATTATTATTATTATTATTATTATTAATTATTATTATTATTATATTATTATTATGATAAATTATGATAAGACGAACTTATTTTTGAGGCGTATGGCTAATTTGCAATAATTTGTGGTTTTGTAAAACACAAATAATGTCACTTGATTATTTATCTGTTGAATTTTACAAACTTTTTTTAGTTTTTTGTAATGAACGTCGGTCTCAATGTATCCCGTAGTTATAGCTAGATTTAATAAGTGGTTGGCACGAGTTGGGCCACCTACAGAATTTCGTATATACTTCAGCCTTAAGTTATAAAGTTTCCAGACTTCCATTTCCAAACCCTAACCAGCCAGGGCTGATTAATATTCGTAAGCTCTTATTGTGATTGGTTGAGATCTGAAATAGGTCACAGCGCAGCAATCATTTTGGAGATATTTTAGTTTAAAAGTTAATAACTGTCTTTGCAATTAATTTAATTATTTTAATATTAATTAGAAAAATAGGCACTTAATCTAACTCTAGCTCAAACCTTAAAATTGTTAAATTATTAATCTTAACCTCAGAAATTAAGTTATTAAATTACAATAAGGGCGCACGGGTGAATAACACCAGCACCAGCAGTTAGGACTTGGAACCTATGTTATAAATAATCTTATACATACGCGCTTCTGACCTAGATCTGATCTCAACCAATCCATAGCGTGCATTTATGAACATTAATCAGCCATGACTAGTGCCGGTTAGGGTTTGGAAAACGCTTCTCGGCTAAATTTTGTCGGGACCTGGGTAATTTTACATTAAAATAGATTTATGTTTTTTTCCCTTATTGTTCACATAGGAAGTGATATTTTAAACGAATTCAAAAACATTTTAATGAAACTTGTCAAACAAGTGTTCGCAAATGTCGTTTGTGCATAATAATCTATGTGAACAGTCTAGGTGCGTAACTGCCGTTTGAGTAACCGTATGATTACCTTTCCCACCGTGCTCGTAGGTTGAAACATCGGCTGGCGATAAACTGCATGCGTCAGGATGATATTAGTATGCACAATGGGTGGAGCCGCAGTAAGAGGAGGAGCCATATTTTGTGACGGTGATGCGCTATAATTTTTATGTTATAATAATACACTCCGCCCAATAAATGTAGGAAGGGCACGTTTTATGCAAAATTCTCGAACATCAAACAACATTTTTTCAAATGATGGCATTACATCACCTTATTGTATATAACATACCTTGTTAAATTCGGACTTCTTAGAACAGTTAAAAATTGCAAATGAACTTCAAAGTAGGTTTCTGAGGTATATAAGCAAGATACCTTTAAGAAATTTCATTTTAGTCCGAATCATCTTAGTTATGCAACGGACTATAATCAAATAAATAAATAAGAAATTTCATTTTAGTCCAAATGTGCGCCCGCATGGCCTAACGGTTAAGGCTGCTCCTCTCACCATGGACGTTAATAAAACATTATTATTATTTATTTTAGTCCAAATCATCTTAGTTATGCAACGGACTATAATCAAATAAATAAATAAGAAATTTCATTTTTTGGTTTATTATTGATAATTTAGTGATGAGTAGAGGTAACCCTTTGTCAGAAAATAAGAAGGGGCAGATTGAGGCCTTCAGGAAAGCTAATTATTCAAGATTGAGGATTGCTAAAATTAATTACATGAATACCCCTGAAAAATATGGACTCAAGAAATCTCCGGGAAGAAAGGAAAAATTGTCTGCCAAAGCAAGAGAATGCTGGTGAGGAGAGCATCCTCAGGTAAGAAAAAGAACAGAGTTAAATGTGACTGTATGTAAGAGGACGGTCTTGAATTATTTGAATGCAAGTAATATTTTAAGATTTTAAAAGATATTGAAAGTTTCAGTTCTGTAAGAGCATCACAAAGTTGCCAGAGTTCAGTGGGCCAAAACAGTATTATCAAACAATGTAATTTTTTCTGACAAAAAAAAATTCAATCTACATGGACCTGATGGTTATCAGTTTTAATGTCATGACCTCAGAAAAGAGAATGAATCATTTTTCATTAGAAATCATGGAGCTGGAACAGTCATGATTTGGGAAGGGATTTCGTATGATGGAGTCACTGATCCAGCCTTTCTATAAGGAAAGCAAAAGTCGGCCGTTTATATTAAAGTGTTGCAAAATAATCTCCTGCCTTTTGCTGAAAGGACATATGGTGCTAATTTTGTATCCCAACAAGATAATGCCTCGATCCATACATCCAAACTGACAAAGAGCTTTTTCCAAGAGATAAACACTTGTATAAGGCCAGCAGGGTGTTTACAAATCGCTAGCAGGGTGTTTATGTTTAATTAATCGCAATAATTTTCGCAATCTCATTCACCCAAGCTATTTACAAAATCAGCCACTATCCTAGTCGTTCAATAGGAGCATATGAAATTGCCAGCAACTGCCAAGAGATACAATCAACTAAGCTTGGGGTTTTTCTGGATTTGAAGGCCCTCACCTCAATTTCAATATCCGCAAATCATTTCATCGTTCGTCCTGGACCCATAATATAATAATATACTAATATATAATATTAATATGTCACCATTCATTATTGAGTAAAGAATTCATCTCACAACATCCCATGAGAGCTGTGTAACCGGCTCTGTCGCATAACGGCAGCGCTAACTACACTCAAAAACATAAATGCGAAGTTCAGCATTAAATTTTATTAATAAGTAAACTGAGTTGAGAGTTGGTGAGAACTTGTTTACTGGTGATTCTGAGGGACGTAATTTATGGGGGCAGGGGGGAAACGGCCCTCTGACTTTGGACCAGATCCAAAAAAAGGTGATCTCCACACGTTTTGCGAGGGTTTGCCCCCCTCCTTGGAAAATGATGAAATGATCGTCCCTGGGTTCTGACTCGCCAGGTAACGTAAACGTAAACAATTAATTGATGATTAATTATTGCAAGATTAATGTCAATGAAACTATTAATTGTTAACAGCCTTATATTTAATGCAGCTTAGCTACTGAAGCGTAACATGCTTGAGCCACAAAAAGGAACATGCAAGTCCGGCCGGCTACGCCTGTTCCACAGATTGTCTAATAATTTATTCTTGTCCGAAGAATTTGTATTATTAGGGTTGGGCAATCCACCATTGTTTGAATAATTGAAGCTTATATTTAATAATATATTTATGATCCCGAATCTACTGGTCAACGTCTAGTCTAAAGTCAAGGGGGAAATTACGTCCCAGCTCAACTGAAGTGCTGAAACTTATGCGCGTGTTTGTGCCAAAGATCCATGTAACGCTCAAAAAAGTTTCATTGAAGTGCAATGCCCTCGATATATTTTCTTCGATGCCCTCTATCATTATAGAATCTAATTGATTCCTTTTTACGGCATTGAATTTTATCCCTAATTTGTAGTGATTACAAGATTTCAATAAAACAATAAAGTTGTTTAAAAAATTGCGTTGAAATGAACTCTGTGTGGTCAACTTTCCGTTTGGGTGCTTAACTTCAGAGGTGCTTTCACTACTTGTGGTTTGCAGTTTAAACGTCTAAGAAATAATATTTCATTGAATCACAGAACCGAAGTTAATTCCAGGGATATTCTTAGTGACACTAAACGCAATGTCATTAGCAAATGATGTTCACATAATAAGTATCAACATATTATCTAAATGTAATTATTCATTGATCTTCACCGATGAGAATAAAGAGCCTGCAGGTTGCTATGTATAGTAACTCAACTTGATGGCAGAATCGGATGCAAAAGTTGAGGTCAATACAGAGGCGTAGCTAGGGGGGGGGGGGGCAAGGGGGTACATATGTCCCCCGGCGCCAAGATACAGGGGCGCCAAAATGAGGGTTACCTAATTTTGGCGACATTGGTAAAACAGGTCACACTCACAAGCTAGCCAACAGCGGCGGCTGGAGCAGGGCAGATATGAGCCATCGTCTGATACGTCTGCCATCCAGACCTGGTTGATGCTGCTGCCAGCTCAGTGAACTCAGTGAGCCCACCACCACTGCTGCCAGTCAGGATACGGATTCTGCATGCACTCTGCAGTGGCTACTACTGTAATACTACAGTGTTGTTGACGAACTTATTGTGGTTTAAAACGGATTACACTCTATTAAGGTATATTAAAACTTTTTATCAGAGACCGGTTGTGATTGTTCTAATATAGACAAAGATAAACAACATTCGTGAAAGCGTGAAAACGTCAAAACAATTTCTGAAACTCCCATTGGTATCAGGCTAACGCAAAGTTGCACTGCAGCGAGCGCCCCCACCAGGCTTGGACTGGGCCGGTGGCCGCCAACTGCCAAAAGAAAGTTATTATATTTTTAGTTTTAACTACAATTACCGTTGATTATATGATAGCTTCAAATAATAGTTTGTATTAAAAATCAAAGAATCATTTTTAGGTTATATCTAGATATATTCAAAAGATGCTGCAAGCCTAGAGAAAGTCATCGTCGAGAGACTGAATTCTGATGAGATACCTCTAGCCGACTGTCGAGCTCAATGTTATGACAATGCTTCGGTGATGACTGGGCATATATCTGGCCTTCAACAACGAATATGTGACAGAAATCCTAGAGCACTGTTCGTCAACTGTGACAACCACAGCTTAAATTTAGCAGGTGTGTATTCAGCTAAGCAAGATCCTGTTGTCGTAACTTTTTTTGGAACACTTGAAAGCATTTATTCGTTTTTCTCTCATTCAACAATTCGTTGGGAAGAATTAAAAAGAGCTCTTCCCATAACAGTAAAAAGAGAGTCTGAAACACGCTGGAGTGCACGATCTGAAGCTTTTAAAGCTATCCATGAAGGACTGGATGAACTAGTTGGATTGCTAGAGAAATTATCGGAAGACTCCACTATAACACCTGAAACTAGAAGTGGTGCACAGCAGTTACTGGCCTGTATATTGAATTTTAATTTCATAGTTTTATTACACTTCTGCAATGTCGTTCTTGGAAAAATTGATCGTGCACAGAAGCGCCTACAAGATCCTACCATAAATTTCAAGGAAGCTGCGACTGATATTGAATCTTTGGAGCAAGAATTTATCAAGCTTCGTGATGATTTGAGCCTGGCTGCGGTCGAAAACGCCAGAACAAAATGCACAGCATGGGATATTCCGGTAGAAAGAAGAATTAGGCGACGTAGGAGAATGCCTGGAGAACTGGCAAGAGATGCAGGACTCTCATCAGAAGAGGAAGTAATGCGTGTTATGAAGAATGTGTTCGATCGTCTTCAACAGGAGATGTCAACACGTTTTTCACGACTCAAAGACCTGAACACAAAATTTGGATTTCTGCTGGACGTTAAGACTCTTCTGACATCTGACACAGATGAAGATGAAATTCGTCGAAGTTGTGCAGATTTTGCAACTTTCTACGACATGGACATTAATGGCTACGAACTCTTCACCGAAATTGGTGACTGCAGAATGCTGCTGAGAAAGCGAACTGAAACTCTACCAGAAACTCCTTTGGATCTCCTTGGTTTTATTGTGCTTTATGGAAGCGACGTATTTCGAATTTTCGAATTTCACTACAAATTTTGTTAGCAATAGCGGTTTCAATTGCAAGCTGTGAACGGTCATTGAGCAAATTGAAACTTATTTTGTCGTATCGGCGTGCATTAATGGGACAGGATCGTCTCAGTGATCTTGCTCTTCTTAGTATAGAAAGAGAAACGCTTGAGAAAACAGACTTTGATGACGTTATTGATCAGTTTGCATGGGATAATGGGGCAATGGGACAGGATCGTCTCAGTGATCTTCTTAGTATAGAAAGAGAAAACAGACTTTGATGACGTTATTGATCAGTTTGCAACTGTTAAATCAAGAAAAATAAATCTATTTTAAACACTATTAGACTACTATGCATGTAAATCATCTTAGACTGACTGATTGGGTGACTGATGCGCTACTATTTGTAGAATGGTTTTTCACTTTTAAATGGATGCCTTGTGCCATTAAAATTTGATTTTTATTACAATTTCAAATTTAGTGTAATACAGTAAGATTAAATATATAGACATGGAAAAGGGCGCCAATTCTATAGTTTGTCCCCGGGCGCAAAATACCCAGGCTACGCCTCTGGGTCAATATGCTCTTTTCAATAAAACTGCAGCAAATTTAAGGCTGAAAAAGGATTCATACAAAATACATATCTAAGCTACAATATATTTACAAATTGGCGTCTTAGCTTGAATAATGATTTAAAGCTTACAACAAATCGTGTCACTTCGATTTGATTAAAAAAACTAGTGGAAAAGTTGTCGATAATTAGTGCAAGTTTACAACCAACTTCGGAAAAAAATTAAAAATCTGGCCAGTGCAATATTAAAAAAAATGTTTGATGATTATTTTGGTGTAATTTATTTTGACAATGGCCGAGCAACTAAAATGATTTTTGACCATGAAGTTGTCACATTTTGTTGTTTTTTGGAAAAGTTATAGAACAATTATGCAAATTTAAACAAAAAAAATTAAAAATCTGGTTAGTGCGATTTTAAGAGGATTGTTTGATGATTATTTTGGTGTAAGTTATTTTGACATTGGTTGAGCAACTAAAAAGATTTTTGACAATGACGTTGTCGCATTTTGCTGTTTTTCGGAAAAGTTGAGGTTAAATTATTTAAATTTAAACAAACAATTTAAAAATCTGGCCAGTGCGATTTTAAGAGGGATGTTTGATGATTATTTTGGTGTAATTTATTTTAACATTGGTTAAGCAACTAAAAAGATTTTGGATCATGAAATTGTCGCATTTTGTTGTTTTTCGAAAAAGTTGAGGTTAAATTATGCAAGTTTACAACGAATACTTGTATAAGGCTAGCAGGGTGTTTATGTTTAAACCGAAGCACTGCTTGTTGCGGGGTGTAAAAGTGCAACTATAGAGTTTTTTTTTTTATAAAGAGTAACAATAAAATAAGTTGTTGCCATGTTATCTAAATTGCCAAATGTATGCATTTATTTTAAAATTTAAACTTATTCAAATAAAATTATTGCAAATTTGAATAAGGCTAGCAGGCTGCTTACAAATCGCTAGCAGGGTGTTTATGTTTAATTAATCGCAATAACTTTCGCAATCTCATTCAACCAAGCTATTTAAAGTCAGACACTACCCTAGTCGTTCAATAGGAGCATAGCAAATTGTCATTACAGCCAAGAGATACAATCAACTAAGATTGCGGTTTTTCTGGATTTGAAGGTCTTCAGCTCAATTTCAACACTCGCAAATGATTTCATCGATCGACCCATAATATAATAATATGTCTCTATTCATTATTGAGTAAAGAGCTTGTCCACTTCATCTCACAGCATCCCATGATGTCGTAACCGACACTGACACAATCTGATGCCACATTGTCACATGACGACAGCGCTAACTACATTCAAAAACGTAAATGCGAAGTTCAAGCGTTAAATTTTATTTAAAAAAAATACCAGTAAACTGGCACGAAAGTTGGTGAGAGCTTTTTTACTGGCGGCTCTGACTCGCCAGGTAACGTAAACCGTCATCGACATATGCAGCTTTTTATGAACGCGGAGGCACCACCCGCCCGCCTTCACTGCCATCTCTGGTTCCGCCGCTGTTTTTTGCTACTTCGCTATTTTCCTTGAATCTTGGGAATATAGTAAAGTGAATTATTAACACGATTAAGAAATAAAAAAAAAATTTAATATCATTAGCAAATGATGTTTACATAAAAAGTTAGCCATAAGTTGTTAACAAGATATCTGGCTTATTATTTTTTAAATTTAAAGGATGACAGATATTTGTTTGTTTGTATTATGTTCCAGTTCGAGATTATACGAAAAACTGTTTATTTTACAAAAACCGTATTCGGGTGGCAGAATCGGATACAAAAGTTGAGGCCGATATGCTCTTTTCAATAAAACTACAGAAAATTTAAAGCTGAAAAAAGGTTTCATACAAAATACATATCTTACAATATATTTACAAATTAGTGTCTTGGCTTGCCCACAAATAATGATTTGAAACTTATAACATATTTGATCATGAAGAAGGTCGACCTGAGATCAAAATGAAGGAGAATGGTGGACCTGAAACACTTTTTTTGAAGGAGGAATTGGCTTATTTATTTGGACATCTTTGGTTTTCTGAATAATTTAAAATTGCAATTAGCTAAACAGATAACATATAACAAGTTAAAAAACAAATTTTAAAACATATAATATTCGCAATATGTTCGAATGGTCATACCGCAGTTTCAATGAAACAACTTCTTCAGCACTACTTGAATATATCCTCCTTTTTGCTCTGTAAAAATAAATCCAGTATTGCACACCGTTAGGAATATATCAGTCTTGTATACTTTCTTCTTTTTTTTCAATGACATCAGTTTCAGAATCGATGTTCGATGTCTCCTCAGCCAATTTTGTCTTTGCTCTGGCATCCATAACATCATCTGAATCATGAAAAGAAATACACATTTTGTTATATTATTTACAAACTATATTTCATTTAGTCCCCTCCAGCCAAAGTTGTGCATTTTATAGTCTTATTGGTTCCCAGAAGAGTTCTAGAATCATTTGGCAAATCAGGAATAACATGCTTAAGAACTTTCAATAAGTGGCTTTATGACAGATATTATTAGACACAGCCCAACGAGCAAGCTCTTCAGTTATGTTAAACTCATCAGTTTCATGATTTGGATCTTCCAAATCCCTTTCTTCTTCTGAATAATGATTTAGATCTTCCAAACCCATTTCTTCTTCTGAATTTTGGAAACGAATAGACCATGTATCCTCATCAAATTGTCGATGTAATTCATCGTCAACTGACTCTAATACTCTCTGGCTTATGGTATCGACTGAATTTCTAAAACTAGAAACATTATTTACATCTGTATTGGAGCATGAAGGAATATGCTCAACGTTAACATAAGCATCAGGTTTCAACTGATTCATAATTTCTTCAACTCGTCTAACTAATTGACGTCTTTTAGTTCTCTCTGAAACGTATGGCGATAAACTCATGTTGCAGAAAGTTTTATCGTTGCTTAATCTTCTTCTTAAAGCAAATGTGCCAAAAATTCAATTATTAAGTTGATTAACTCACTTTTTCGGCGTTCAACTCGTTCGACTGAGATCGCTTGTATCGTTGAATTCGGTAACAAATCAACAATGAATCCAATTTTACCCGCGCTGTTGTATATAATGAAACTAGTTACACATAACTAAACAATTTTACAAACAGAGTAATTGCAAGGATTCACTAAATGTTTACATTATAGAAATATCATTAATTATGAATAAAATTTAGTTTATACATATACACATTATTTTCCGGCGGGGATAAGCCACTGGGCTATGCTCGGGACCCTTGTGGGCATATTTATGAGTTTCTTTCCCCTACTGGTCCCGTACCTATCCCGAGACTTTGCCCGGACGTAACCCGCTGAACTGGGCAAACTGGGCAACCCGCCTTCAGACCGCACGGTCCCCACCTGGCGGTGTTTGCTGGGTCGCATTTTGATGCTTTCCGGAAAAGTTGTCGATACTTAAAGCAAGTTTCACAACGAATTTCGGAAAAAAATTAAAAATCCAACCAGTGTGATTTTAAGAGGAATGCTTGATGATTATTTTGATGTAATTTATTTTGACATTGGTTAAGTCGTTAAAACGAATTTTGATCATAAAGTTTTTGCATTTGGTTGTTTTTTTTTTTCAGAAAAGTTACAGAACACAAAAATTAAAAATCTGGCCAGGGCGATTTTAGGAGGAATGTTTGATGATTATTTTGGTGTAATTTATTTTAACATTTGCCAAGCAACTAAAAAGATTTTTGACCATGAAGTTGTTGCATTTTGTTGTTTTTCCGAAAAGTTGAGGTTAAATTATGCAAGTTTACAACGAATTACGAAACAAAATTAAAAATCTGGCCAAGGCGATTTTAAGAGGAATGTTTGATAATTATTTTGATATAATATATTTTGACATTGGCTGAGCAACTAAAAAGATTTTTGACCATGAAGTTGTCGTATTTTGGTGTTTTTCGTTAAAGTTGCAGTTAAATTATTCAAATTTAAAAATAAACAAATAAAAATCTGGACAGTGCGATTTTAAAATTATGTAGTAGATGCTTGTAGATTATTTTGGTGTAATTTAATTTGACATTGGTTGAGTAATTAAAAAGATTTTGGAACCTGCTAGCGATGTAACATAGGCTTTTAACAACAGGCTCTCGCCCTGCTCGCGCACATTTTAATGAGATGATAAGAAAAAATAAAGCTCCATCTCAAAACAAATTAAGCTCCGCCTAAGATGAGTAAAAGTGAATCTTTTATCCGCGATATATATTAAGTCACTTACATAGAAGTCTCTAATAAAGTTTTATTAAAATTTAAAAAATACTTGACGTCTTACATCAGCGATCGAGTGTTTAAACTTTATGCTTTGCCTAACCCTAACCCTTAAGCGGATACATTCAGAGCCTAAAAATGCGGACCGATTTCCCCTAAAAAGAGATATCCCTAAAATATTACGGATCAAAGATTTACTTTTACTTTTAAATAAAATAAAATAAAATTATTATTTTAATTGTTGTAATATTCATATATTAATTTTGTTTATTTTTTTACCGAATCTGAAATTCTAGTCTGAATCTGTGAATGCTTTTACCAAAATTGTGTTGGAGTCTTGGGCGGTTATCCATGGCGGAGAAGAGCTACTATGAGTACGTGATTTTTCATTTCATTTGGCGATTAGTGTCGCATTTTAGTGAATTGGGTTATACAAATGAATCACAAAATATGAAGATTGTATTACGTAATCTGTGTGTATTGGCATGATGGAGGTTTTATTTATTATCTGTACCGCCACCGGGCGTCATTAAGACTAAAATTAAAATACAGTAGTTTTTGAAATCATGAATACCATTATTGTCTATTTTCTTTGAATAGTATACTGCTGAAGCGTGTGAAATTTTTTTTCTACAATATCAACAGGCAGAGAATTCCATAGCATCACAACTCTGTTTCAGAACAAATTATTAGTATAACATCTGATTTTACCAGTTCTTAGTTTACAATTGTAACCTCATTAAACCACAATATGTTTGGGGTAAGATAGAGAAGGCAGCCCATAGTTGACATTTGTTAAGAATTGCTAGGGTAAGGTCTGAGTCTTTCCATCTATGGATGAGAAGCCATGGAGAGAACATTGAGTACAGCCTTTTTAAACTCTAGAAATTCATTTTTGGCCTTTGTAAATCTCTAGATACATTAAATCCTATGGATAAGATACAATTTATGGGTCTTCCACAATATAGACCAATTATTGATAGAGAATGATTTTCATTGGAAATACTGAATAAACTTTATTATTGTTCATGCTATGCATGTTTTTACCATCTAACTCAAGAGCCGCACTGTAATAATGCTACAATGTCTGCCACACAATGTTATGGACTCTACAATATGCAGTTTTGTTTTTTTTATTTATTGAAGTAAATTTCTCAGATTTAAGTTAATTTTGATACACCTAGTCTGTACCCTAGATTTTTTGTCCATTTGCTCCCAATGTTTAGAGTTTTCGTTTTCATAAACTGTATCTGGGGGATGCTGGACTATATAACGAATGAGACAATATAACGAATTGATCTTATAACGAACTTAAGAATTCGTTATAAAATCTAATTCGTTATTTCGTCCAAAATGTTCGCACTAATTTATAGAAATAAAAAAACAAATTTGATTTAATAAATAAAACTAGTAAATTTAATTTTACCGCCAGAGCTTTAAAATTTTATTGCTTAGAATAAATTTCAAGACTTTATTAATAGATTAATGAATCAATCTAGGACGTCGTTTCAGCATTTTTCAAGGGGAGGGGGGAAGGGGGAAAACCCTTGCACTGCTTGAGAAGATGATCTTTTTTTGCTTCTGGCCAACATTCAGGGGGGGCAGACCCTAGCAAAGCAATCTGGTCTAAAGCCGTTGCCCCCTTCCAAATGACGTCCATGACTAGCCAACAAAACCAATCAGTCAATCAATCTTGGAAATATTACTACAAATATGTAGCCCCACCGATTTTACAATAACTTTTCAAACTGGTGAACGAAGCAAAAATTTTAAAACTCTGGTGAACAAATTAAATATATTATCTTTTATTCATCGGTTCAAATTTGTATTTTTCTTTGTTTTTATTTGTATTTATTATTATATTATTAAATATAAAAAATATTTAAATCTTGTGATAGGCGAAATAAAGAATTGGATCTTATAATGAACTTAAGAATTTGTTATAACGTCTAATTCATTATATCGTCTCATTCGTTATATAGTCTAGGATTCGTGCCTGAGTCATATAGGCCTTTCTATTTGTGGATGAATTGAACTAAATTATTATTTTAGCTTGGGCAACGAAGCATTTGTGTCTGAGGAATTTGAAGAAGCTTTAAAGGTATATTAGTTGAACATTTTATGAATTTGACAATGGACATGTTATTACGTCAATAACAAATTTTGTTTCCTTATATTTGATGTTTTAAAAATAAGATAAATCAATAACAATTAAATGTTGATTGACTAATAAGAGATATTGTCTGGATGTCATATTTATTTCTATGAAATTTTGGCTCATTAAATTTGGAGGATTTATAAGAAGAGTATAATTTTGACATCTATGAAAAGACATGAATTTTTATACATGAAACAAAACTGTGGAGGACAAAATTTTGAACATTTAAACTTACTATAGAGGCAAAAAATTCTTCCTGTTTTTGACTTAAATATTTGAAGTTAAATAACTTAGATGTTTGAATTTGTTATATTTTCAAAAAGGTAATTTCTTTGAGTATTTAAATGTATTTTTCCACAAGCTTAAGGGCATTATGGACCATTAACAAATGTTGTGAGGTATTACTAGATTAAAAACATCAGTCATCTCAAATGATAATGTTAATTTATGAAAATGATAATTAAGTCAAAGTATGATAAATATTAAAGTCAGACACACTTAGAGCTCAGTCGCAGTTAGAGTAGTAGTTCCCAACCTTTTAGTATTAAAGAGTATATTCCAAATTACTGATGATGTAATGGACACCATTTAATTGTTAAGGTAAATTTATAATGACTATCATATTACTAATGCAAATAACATACAAAGCAACATATTTAATTTAACATACATTACCTTTGTTCCTTAAATGTGCATGTACACGATACCAAACAAGTTTCATTAAAAGTCAATGTGATCTTCAGCATTGAGTATCAGTGGTCAGTGCAAGCATAATTAGCGTTGTCAGATGATATTCCTGTCCTCAGATAATCATCAAGATGCTTGTTGGTTATTCGAGATCTGTAGTTTGATTTTATTATGTTTATGGTTGAAAACAATGATTCACATAAATATTTGGAACCAAAGAACGGGTTTGACCAAGTTCCAAAAGTTCATCTTTTATAGGATTATATAGGATTTCAGCTCAATGTCATTCTAAACATCCAAATTATCAATTTCCAGCTGATGTGCTCTTTTTAATAAGTATTCCAATTGATGTTGCTAATGTTGTTACATTTTCCTGGCTATTAATTGGATTTGCAAGAAAGGTGACCTTTGGATCTACAGGGTGATTGGAATGTAGCTACCTATTTTAAATATTAATTTATTTCTGAACTATAATTCTTACATAGCATTAATAGGAGATGAAAGTGTATATATGGAGTTTTATTTAAATTGAATTAGATAATTTCCAGCCTGGAAACTTGGCCACAACAAGTTTCAACTCAGAATCTTCTTCAGTCGCCCTTCGAATATCCTCCTTTGCGACTGGCAAGTGACAGATGACATCGCTTTGGACTTCCCTGACATCTTATTCAATTCTTGCGATATCTATGTTTTCATCCTCAGGCAGCTTTTTTGAAGTGATGAGATGGCATGGAGCATCGACTTGGCCAAAATGGGTAGATTGCAGCAACGATGATGTCCTGCCAGGGTCGAAGTGCGCGAGCAACAAATTTGTTTTCCCTTTCTAATGGACTTCTCATTGAATGCATTTGTTGTATGAAAGTCATCTAATAGCTGATCATGCCTAAGAACGACTTGGTTCAGACGAGCGAAGATTTCATCGGGTGTCGGCAGGGGATGAAGGTGCATCTCCAATGCTTCGTTGAGTCCTGTCTTGAAATCAGCACACAGACAGCTAATTAGAACACAGTTGTGTCGGCTTATGTTTATGGATCTTCTTAATTCAGTGTGACGCATATGTAACCGATTTATTATAACCATTAATAGTTATTTTGACATTAACTTATTTCTGCAAGATTCTACAAAAGCTGTTCTATTGAAAATAAGAAAGGAATCGTGATAACTCGCTGCACAAGAATCTTACAACTTTCTATAAAGAAAATAAGTTGGATATCCGAATGATCTGCAAATAGTAAGCAGAGTATAATGACCTCAGTTAAGAGGGGGACAAGGAAGTTTCTAACAAATGCAGATGTGGATCAGAAATCTGCGAAGCCTAACCTGCGAGAGGTTGTGAGCTGGGTTAAGAATTTGGTGTGTAAAATCACCTGACAATTGCTTTGCAAATGCAGTACATGAACAAGAAGTTAAAACATGAATGATTGAGACCAATCTCAAGAGAGATTGGCTCTGCAGGAAATGGATTTGTTAGAAATTCAGGCAGGAATTTAGAGTTATTTATAATGACAGTCCAGCATAAGTTGATATGATTGAATTTGACTAATTTTTTCAGAAATACTCTAATTTAAGGTTTTTCTAACATTCTTGTTAGAATATTACTTTTATTAATAAATGATTAAAACCATGCTCCTTGCGTCCTGTAGCACAATCACTTGTAAAACATGAAAAAATATGCTGATGTGTTGTTGATTATGAAAATATAAGACATTGTCTTATTTTCGGGAAACACGGTACTCATTATGTTACACTGTTAGGAATTTATTTATTCTTTTTCCCCTATCATTTTTATTTCAGTATTATAACTCTGGGATTGGATTGGATGTAAATGCTGACTCCTGCCATGTTGGTGCCTCACAAGTATACTTAAAAGAAAATAAATTTAAAGGTATGAAGGCAGAACTTTCTAGATTTTTTGTTTGTAGTGTTTATTTGACAAAGAAAAGTTTGTTAATGATAATTTCTGATAAAAGTGAGACGTTAGGAAAGACTTAAAAAAGCAAGATGTTGATGTAAAACTTGCACTTTAAAATGCAATTTGCATATTTATGTGCAACTTATAACAATTTATTCTGTTAATCACTAATCAATTTTGTGAATTCTTTTATTATTATGAGAAATACATCTTTATAACAATTTTCCTTTTGTTGGGAATTTTGATATTAATTTATGGTTGGCTCGTTTTAAAGTCAGAAGTTTTTTAAAGTCTTACAAGCATACATTTCATTAATGTTATCAAATAATGTTATTTTAAAATATTATAATTTCAGAAGCTCTCTATCATGCAAACCAGGCTATAAAGCTTAATTCAAATAACCAAGTGGCATATCTTAGAAAAGGGTAAGCACATTTTATATCTTATTTGTGTTTAGAGATAGTATGAGATTTAGATTTTAGATTTTGTTTTATAAAATTGATTATTTGATAGATGATGACTAGTCTCCATAAGAGAATATAAACATAAGTTTATAGTGGCTGTTTGTATCATTAGATTTCAGTAGACAGAGTTATTTACAAAAGTTGAGTTTGATTTATTATTACAAATGTTCATGGAAATTTCAAGTAGTCACCTGTGTATATGCTAATAATTTGTTCAGTCATCCCTTGTGATAAAAAATATGATTGTAAGGTTCTTCTCCTAAGTATCAGGATATGTCGTTTATCGTGCAGAAACAAATCAAAACGGCAAATCAAGACTAAAATATTCAGAAAGCAATTACATTCAGATCTAAGAAGCGCCAATAAAAATTCAAAAGAAGCCAACAACAAAATACAATAATCAGACTCTAAAACAGTCTTTAACAGAACCTCTCATATTCACTCACTCCCACTCTCATACAAACTCCAAACTCGTGTGCTCCTCTTGCTTGCGACACCTCTCTCTCAAACTCCTTGAGCTCAGCCGGGCTAAAAACTTCCAATGTTGTCTGCTTGTTGCCTTATGTACTCATGTCGTAGCCAACCTGGAAGGGATGAGGCATTACCCCCAGGTGCTGATAGAAAGTGGCATGAGGCCAGATCTGGTGCTTATATTGTTTAATCTTCGGTCTATCTTTGGTCCCACTCCAAAATTTATTTGTAGCCGAACTCTAGCAACAACTGGGTGTCCACAATTAAAATTTTGAAATTGAAATGTGTACAGCACTTTTTCCTATTCTGATGATATCATCAAATGTCATGATAATTTTTGTTTTGATTTTGCACCATGGGGACAATATTGAATCATTTTAATCTTTTTATTTTGAAATTAGTTAATGTGATATGACAAAGGTTGAAAAGTTGTCTTGATATGGGTGAATTTCTAAATAAAAGTGTCCTAAGGTGATGGAGGCAAAAGATCTTACTAATTGTTTATCTCAGTGGTGCACAAGGTCCAGCCCATAGTCCACATCCAGAATGCATCCAACCATCATCTGGAAAGCAAAGGCTAATAGGAAAAGTGGAAAAATTGGCCTTTCAGTCACTTTTCATGAGGTTGTGAATTAGCACTGCACCATTAGTTTAAGGGTCCCCTAAATTTAGAACTAATGAACAGCTGAGATATGAACTAGCTCCAATCCACTCCAATCAGTTTAGGAAGCTTAATGATTTTGTAACCTAGTCCTTGATTTCTCACTTCAAGACATTACAGTGCCCACAGTTCTTGGTTACTTTGCCATTGGCAACCATGTTTGTTGCAGTAAATCCATTTTTGTTGAATAATTGAAATTTAATGCTTTAAGCATCGTACTTTGTGAATTAGTTGCTCTTCTTGATTCAACTGTTTTTTTTAGCAATTTCTTACAATTGCTATAAATCCATTTTGTTCTCTTCAAGCTTTGGCATTGTCTGATATATTGCTACTCTCTAGCTCCAATTCAGAATGTTACCACTGGGTTCTCCAGAGCAAAAAGAGCTAATACCTCATTTACAGGCACAATTAGAAGTTCAAATTCTAGCCGCTCGCATGAGTTTCTATAACTAATAGGCAGTGATGACTATTAGTAATAGGTAGTCGCCATGACTAGTATAGCAAAAAAATGATTTACTCTGTAGTTCCAATTACCACTAGGTATGCTGGAGCACAAAGAGTGACTTCCTCGTTTGCCATTTCTTATTTACTTGTGATGAGTGATTAAGGATTTTCACTTTGGTGTGGCTCCGTTACAAGAGTTATAAACATTACAGTAGTTGCTGCAAGAAATGGACCATTGTCTTTAATAGAGCATGTCTTGATAAAAATATATAGATATATGCAATTTTTGAAGATACCATCTCATATATCTACCTTATATTTTTCAAAAAAGCTTTTGAGATTATGCAGTTCATAGGAATGAATTTCTGATGAGCATATGACATTATCAAATGAAGAGGGCAACATCTTCTGCAGGAACTTTCTAAGTTAATAGTTTTCTATTTATGTGAAGCAAATGTTATTTGAATTTTTAGAATTGCTTTATTTAATTTGGGGAAAGTCTTAGATGCTCAAGAATCATTTCAAGAAGCCTTAAAGTTTAAAGGTACATTATATTACATATTTAGTATTCATGAAACTACACATTACTACTAAAATACAATTACTGTTTTCACTTAGCTGATGATAAGAAGATTATTCAGTGGCTTTCAAAATGTACTGAGAGCTCATATTCATTCAACCAGCCAAAGTGTGTTTTTAGCTCGGTACCATAATATAAGGCATCTAAATCTTTGGTCTTATTTTCAATTTTTTTAAAGATACGATTGGTACCAAAGTGGGTCTGAAGTCGTGGTGACTGTACTGGTCCGGGATGTCCATCCTGATGATGTTATTTGTGAAATAACTGACAAACTTGTTAGTTTTTTCTTTTATTTTCTTAATATGGATGCTTAGTTAAAGTATTGAATTTTTTATTTAGCTTGAGTTAATGATAAAACCCAAAAATGGATTACAGTTTAATTTGAAAATTCATACGTATCATGATATTATACCAGAGGAGAGCAAATTAAAGTTCCTTCCAACTAGGGTAACTTTAATTTTTCAACTACTTAATGATGCAATTCAGTAAAAGTTAGATTTAACATTTAGTTAGTAGCTTAATTTATGGTTGAATAATTGGATAAGACTGCATTCTATTGCCACCATGGGCAGACATCTCTGATTCATATTTACTTTTACATAGCCCATTTTTTGAGTGAACAAATTATCCCAAAAAGGATGACTAGGCTCTGTAACAGTAGCAAGCGAGCAATTCAAAATACAGATTGAGTTTATTAAAATAATAAGGTAAGAGATTGCAAAAAATGTTACAAATCAAATTAATTCAAAGTGATTGACTGAAACTGTAGTTTTAAACCCAGTTATAAAAAGTTCTGTTGTCAGCATTAGACAAACTTTTATGGGAAGATCATTACATGATCTGGTTCTTCAGACTAGGAACAACCTGTCACTTGCATGTGGCATTTGTATAAAATCATACCTAAGCCCCTGATGTCAGACACAGGACAGCATTTTCCATAAAATTTGTGATGTGCATATGAGATGCAAAACTGAGTCTTGTGGAGTTATGGTGATATGAGATGAGTGGAGTTTTTTAAGCAGATGTTTGAGATAGAGGAGTATCCAGGTCAGAAGATGGAGAGTAAGGCACAGATTTTGGCATTGGTGCACAGTGTGTCGACTGCACAGCTTTTCATGAGGATATCTAGCAGGATGCTGTACCTCTACTATTTGCTTGGTAGTGTTTTTGGTATTTGTTGTAGTGTAGCAGCTCTGGTGCCTTTTCTGGCCACTTTTCTCCATTAGAATTTGATGAGGTGCCTTTCATGCATGCGTTCAGCTTCAAACCATGGATGCCTATGTTTGTAGAGGAATTTCTCTATGTAGGGTTGAATCATAGATATCTGTCACTTGATTAATATCTTATGGAAGACCATCCCACTGCATTAGTGGAGAAGAAACCATTCTAAGTGAGACATGTCCATATTTCTCTATTGCTTAACAATGCACTTATTAGGAGACAAGAAGGCAGAGACAAAATTTTCCATTAGTAAAGTTGATGATCAGATCATTTTCAAACTTGTCTTCAACAGTGTTGGGTTTGTATTGGTCATTTCTTAAAAGCGAAAGCATTATGTCTAACAACCTACGACAGTCATGTTGCACCTTCAACAACCAAACAACGAGGCCAAACAATAAAATGAAAGCTCCGAGGCCCTGACACAACTGCATTGGCTACCCATCCATCTTCGCATCATCTACAAAATATCTCTGCTCACTTATCGAACATTAACCACATTCAACCCCCCTTATCTCCATCATCTCATTCGCCACCGTCACATCCCCGATCACCTCCGCTCATCTTCTATAATTCATCTCCATCAACCTGTCCACATATCATCCATCGTCAACCGAGGCTTCTCTCATGCCTCGCCCGCCGTCTGGAATAGCCTGCCCCCCATCATCCGGTCTCAGCCCACGCTCGAGCTCTTCAAGCGCCAGCTGAAGACCCATCTCTTCCTTGAAGAATCAAGGCGCCTCTGACGCTACGCACAAGGCGCCATAGAAATAAACTATTATTATTATTATTATTAAAGCCAGGCAAAAACTAGGTTGATTTCACTGGTGATGGAGTTGGTTAACTTGTGACCAATTGGCCTAGTAGTCTGAGAATTCCAAAAAGTATTGAGATTGTAAGCTGTTAGTTCTGTAGGCATCACATTTCCTGAAAATGTTGGATTATTTAATGGCTGAATTTGGGATTAGGTCCTGCAGAATGGAACATAAAACCTATTTGAGTTAAATCAATTGTAAACGTACCATAATGTTTTTTGTAGTTTTACTTCCATACCCACGTTAAATGTTGTTAATCTTGAAGATCGAAGTAAAGTTGAAAAAAGCTGAAGGTGTTCATTGGGAAAGACTAGACAAAAGTGGTATTGCAAACATTCAAGGTATTGATTTTATTTTCAAGATTTGGACTCCATTGCACTAATCAAATTACAGCTTACATTTTCTTTTGTGAATGTGAAGAATGCCAACTGTTGACAGTTCAAAAAAATAATTTAAATTTAAAATTAACAAATATCAGTTTTTATCTTTTAAGGTTTTTTAGTTGTGTTCTTATTTTTAATCTATTTATCTCTTTTTGAATTGTCAAAAGTGGTAAATTATGGCAGTCTTCACACTTGGTTTTCTTTTGGGATGTACTTTTGAATAGTGACTGACCAAATATGATTTTCAAATTTAATTTAATAAAATCAGCTTCTTGATGCACTTTAAGTAATTTATTTATCATCTCTTGTTCAAAAGTTATTTAAGTTTGGAGTTGCGTAAGGACTACTTTATAAACACCATGTATTTTGCTAAGGTGTCGTGCATATTACAAATTTTATTTTTAGTTTGTTTAATTTAGGATCTTTGGAAATGACATTTAGCTTTATGTCTTATTTAATCGCTCCGTAGTTCATTTGCTCATCGCTTAGCAACAAAATCTGTGTCATATAACTTCCTTTTCAATTAGCAAAATGCTTTCACATCCTACCTGAATACATAAAGAAGGCTTAGAATGTTAACAAGTAAAAAATTTAATGGATGATTGTTTTGTTTTTCTCACAGGAGTTAACACAAATGAAGCGGGTAAAAAATCATCTAGCTTATTTAAGACTGATTGGGATAAACTTGTTTCTGAAGTTAAGGAAGAGGAAAAAAATGAGGAGCTGGAAGGTGAAGCTGCTCTGAATAGATTGTTTCAACAGATTTATGCAGATGGCTCTGATGATGTGAAAAAGGCTATGTTGAAGTCATATGTTAGTGTTTTAGTTTTGTGTACTTTTTACTCATTATGATATCAAATGTTTTCTGCCAGACTGAGTCTGGAGGAACAGTACTGAGCACAAATTGGAACGAAATTGGAAAACAAAAAGTGGATATGCAGCCTCCTGAGGGCATGGAGTTTAGAAAATGGAGCAGTTGACTGTATTGTCCCACTCAATTAAATTTTTCCATTTGAAAAATCTGTTATCTGTGTTGATTATTTGCATATTTAGTCATTTTTAATATTCTCAAGCTCTTCATAAGAAATTTGTGCTTAGAAGTGGTTGCATTGGCTTTTTATATTATGTGTATCAGTCAGGCACTTAGCCAGAAAATGATTTCAGGGGGTGGTTCATTTTGTTATTTTTCAAAATCAAATGATATTAATATCAATAAGGATGATTTTAGGATGTTATATATATCATTAAAATTTACAATTAAAATCTTTAATATTGGTGGGGGTTGACACGTGAATCTCCTAATAAATATGAGCCTGATATCAGTGGTTTTCAAACATTTTTGATCGAAGATCCTTAATTTTGTAAGCAGAGCTCGAGGACCAAACTATTTAGAGCGTGTATGTAACTTATAGTAGATAGCGAACATTCAAGCTAACCCTGTGACAATTTAAGTTGATATTGGGCAATTGCTTAAAGCATTCCTCATGAGTTAGACACAATTTTTCTGGATTCAGCAACATCGACAATATTCTTTAATTTCGATGAGATATGGCCGCTAACTGCACCTCTAAGGTTAAGCACCCCAGATGCCTGGTGGAACACTCCCTGAAAGAGGACTAGATTCAGCTTCCTCGTCTCGATGTTGATGAAGACCTTTATCGATATTCTCTCTCGAGACTTCCTGGACTGAAGAGTCGACTCTCCTGCGCTTCCACGTTGTTCGTTTCCATCGCCTAGCATCCAATGTTGAGATCGCGAGCTCGGTCAAAGTCGAAAAATCGTTGATCGAGCAGTAGAATCGAATGGAATCGGTCGACCACCGAATTTATTTATTTGATTATAGTCTGCAGCATAACTGAGATGATTTGGACTTTAGTTAGTCTTAGAGATGAGTAATTAGGAATAAGTAATAAAATATATTAAAATAATAATATATTAGTTATATTAAAATGTAAAAGGCTTAGGGTCTGGACCGCAGTTCATGCTACTTCGCTGTCGGCCCATTTCTCCCGACAACACCGCGTCTCTCGGCCAATTGTTTGGCCTCGTCGTTCGGTGGATCATTCATACCGGAGACCGACGGCTTTCCCAGGTTTCCTGTAGTGGCCTCTTAAGAATTCTTCTGGCTCCTCATGTGCTAGATCCAGAATGGAGTATGTTGCGGGCCCATCTTGAAGAGTTGCTCGACAATCCCCTCTTCCTGGTTGAGGATGCGACAATGTTTTGCATCAGTCTGACTATTGTAATGTTGTAACGATAGGGGATCTTTGTTGAAGTGCGGAAAATAAAAAAGGAACGGTTGTTGGTTTTTACGAACAAATAAAACGATAGAACATCACATTGGCGACGAGAATTTCGAAACGGACCTTCGCAAATAGTTTGCACCAATTTTTATCGACAAAAATCGAAAGTTTGTTCATTTCGGATAGACGCTGTTGTCTGGCCTCCGAGCGTTATCGAAGTCATCGAAAGCTACTATCGATAACACCATTATCTAATCCATGGCTGAAGCACTACCAACGTTTCCGTCGTTTGTAGTCGATTCACACGACTCAGCAGGAGTTCGATGGACAAAGTGGGTTTCTCGCTTTCGCAACCTGATGGTGGCCGTAAATATTGTTGATCGCAAACGTCAAAGAGCTCTCCTACTCCACTACGCGGGTGAGGAAGTCAACGACATCCTTGATACTCTTCCAGATGCCGAAGCTGCAGAGGGAGAGGATCCGTTCGAAAAGGCTGTCACTGCTCTCAACAAGTTTTTCACACCAAAGCAAAACGTCGAATACCAGATCTACACGTTTCGACAATCTAAACAACAAACAGATGAACCACTAACAGCCTACTACACCCGTTTGAAACAACTGACAACCTCATGCTCTTTCGACAATGTTGATCGTGAGATAAAATCTCAAATCATCCAAGGTTGTTTATCAAGTACACTACGCCGTAAAGCCTTATGCGAACCTGACATGACTCTCACTAAACTCATAGATGTTGGTCGTAGTTTAGAACTCTCCGATATCCAAGCAAAGAGTATGGAGAATGAGCATGTTAACAAACTGAGTCTGAATCGCAATAAGCAGATTTGCAACAATTCCAAGAAAACAGCTGACATGAAGTGTCACAACTGTGGTGGCATATGGCCACACGAGGGTGGAAAGACATCGTGTCCGGCGCATGGCAAGTACTGCAATTCGTGCAAGAAGCCAAATCATTTTGCGTCACAGTGTCGATCGAAAGATGGTGCATCACAACAGCCGCCACATCAGCGACATCGCGACAGCATATCACATGATAGACCGCAAAGCCGACTGCCGAAAACCCGTCATGGCAAATACCATCGTGTTCGCCGTGTCAATGCCGACAGCAACAGAAGTTCATCTGACAACAGTGAACATTCATCTGAGCAGAGTCGTTATGTGTATGCACTGAGCGTTCATTCAAATCGATTGGACACCAAAAGAAATCTACCACACTTCTTAGTAAATGTAAACAACACTACAATCGATGTCATCGCAGACTCAGGAGCAAGTGTAAGCATCATGAGCCAACTCGATTTTTCTAAAATTAAACCTGTACCTCAGCTGCACAGCAACTACAAACAAATATTTGCATACTGTTCGCAAAGCCCTCTCAAGGTGCTAGGGACTTTTCGTGCTGTGGTTAGATATAAAGACAGAAAGTCAGACACACTGTTCTACGTCATTGATAGCAAGGAAGGTTCTCTCCTAAGCTGGGAGGTATCTCAAGCACTACACCTACTGCACGTCGTGAAACCGATTGGTGAATGTACGACATCCACCGATCAGATCGTCAATGAACTCGTCACAGAATATGCTGATTTATTTCGTGGTGTCGGTAAGCTGAAGGACTTCCAAGTCAAACTACACATCGACAACGCCGTACAACCAGTCGCGCAGCCTCATCGTCGGGTGCCATTCCATGTTCGTCAACAGTTAGAAGATCAACTCAAGCATGACGAAGAGCTCGACATCATCGAAATGACAGAAGGAGCTACTCCGTGGGTGAGTCCAGTCGTCGTCGTACCCAAGCCTAAGAGTGAAACTGGCCAAAAACGTGTATGTGTAGATATGCGCCAAGCTAACACAGCAATCAAACGTGAAAGACACATTACGCCTACTATAAATGAACTGATCAGTGATCTAAATGGTGCAACAGTTTTCTCAAAATTGGATTTAAATCAGGGATATAATCAACTTGAACTTGCACCTGAATCACGTTACATTACAACATTCTCCACGCATGTTGGTCTGCGTCGATACAAACGTCTCAATTTCGGTATTTCATGCGCTGCAGAGATTTTCCAGAATGCAATCCGTGAGACACTCAGTGGATTAACGGGCGCAATAAACATTAGTGACGACATTCTTGTGTACGGTAGAACCGAGCAGGAGATGTTCAACAATCTGCGTGCCGTGTTTCAACGTCTGAGAGAAAAAGGGCTAACTCTTAACAAGCAGAAATGCGTCTATGCGAAGCGCACTCTCGAATTCTTTGGTAACGTATTCACTGAACGTGGCATCATGGCAGACCCGAAGAAGATTCAGTCAATTGTTAACATGAACATGCCAACCAATGCATCTGAAGTCCGCAGTCTACTCGGGATGACTAATTATTGTGCTCGTTTCATACCAAACTATGCTACAGTTTCCGAGCCACTACGTAGACTAACACGACAGGACACACCATGGCAGTGGACCAATGAGCAAGAATCTGCACTCGCACAACTCAAACAGAAACTATGCAATGCTCCAGTAATGTCGTATTTTGACTCTGACAAGCAAACAGAAATACACACTGATGCTAGTCCAGTCGGACTCGGCGCCATCTTGATTCAACGTGGAAATAACAACGAAGAACATATCATCGCTTACGCCAGTAGATCGTTGACTGATGTCGAACAACGATACTCACAGACAGAACGAGAAGCACTCGCAGTCGTTTGGTCTTGTGAACATTTTCATATATACATCCATGGCAAGCCAGTGACCATTCATACTGATCACAAGCCATTAGTCAGTCTGTACAACAATCCAAAATGCAAGCCGCCAGCACGCATCGAGCGTTGGGCACTACGCCTTCAACCATATGAGACAACCATCATCTACAGACCAGGTCATGACAACCCAGCCGACTATCTATCACGACATCCAACTTTGTCAAGTGACCGATCGAGTCGTGAAGAACAAATCGCGAAGAGTACGTCAACTACCTCGTGGGTCATGCAGTACCGAAAGCTATGACTCGCATTGAAATTGCCACTGCGACCGTCAAAGACAAGACACTGCTCGCTGTCATCGATGCGATCCGTACAAACGATTGGTCACACATCGCTAACGTAAACACTAACGAGTTTGATACGTTCGCTAGAATGCATGCTGAACTGTGTGTCAGTGGAGACAATATACTACTACGCAATAGCCGCATAGTTATTCCAGAGTCACTGAGGGAACGTGCAGTCAATCTCGCACATCAAGGACATCAAGGCGTTGTCAAAACCAAAGCTTTGATTAGGGAAAAAGTCTGGTTTCCTGGGATCGACCGTTTGGTGGAAGAACGCGTCAAAGCATGCATTGCCTGCCAAATCGCCGTCGCAACCCCGCATCGTGAACCACTACAAATGACCCAACCGCAGTCAACCGCAGCAGCCAGCGTGATACCAAAACGTGGGTGGGTGGAAAAGCAATCAGTTGCAAACTGGACACCGGTGCTGAGGCCAACGTGATGTGCAGGTCAACATTCGAGCAGCTTCCTGAGAAGACAAGGTTTCAGAAGACAACAACAATTTTGTCAGCGTTCGGGAACAACAAGGTTCGCCCAGTCGGAAAAGAAACTGCTGACCATGTTTTTATTTTTTATAGTGTAACATCTTACGTCAACGATTATTAGTTTGCCTTCTTGTTGCAGATTAGATCTAATTTGCAGAGTGGATGCACTTGCTCAGAGGATCAGTTATCATTGAGAAGTTTGGTATAAACTTTGACATGTATATACTCAAATTTTCTAGACACGGAATTCCTGAAGAAATGGTCTCAGATAACATGCCATTTTCAAGTATACAATTTTAGGTTTTTGCAAAGGAAATGGAACTTTCCATCCCTAATCTAATGGTCAAGTGGAACGTATGATACAGACTGTTAAAAATTTATTGAGAAAAGCAAGAGATAGCCATACAGATCCATACACAGCCTTGCTTCAGTATAGAAATGCTCCTTTGACAGGTTTGGATGTTAGTCCTGCTCAATTGTTCATGAGTCGATCGTTAAGAACTAAGCTTCCAGTATTTGAGAAAAATTTGCAAATGCTCAGATGAATCTGCTGATTAGACAGAATAAGCAGAAGATGTATTATGATAGAAAATCGAAATCACTTCCGAAATTGAATGAGGGTGAGGTAGTACGTGTGCGACATAACGGAAAATGGGCACATGGCGTTGTTAAGCATGCTCACTCCACTCCTTGTTCATACATCGTTGACACCCAAGACGGATCCAAATTAGACGCAACCAGAAAGACATTATTCGAACAAAAGATCGACCCATCAGAGAACCCTTACTGGATGACTTTACAAGTAACACTGATGAATAACAGCACGAAGCACTGGCGGGATCGCCAGTTCCATCATCACCCGATCAGTCAGCAAATGTTGCCGGGACAGGAAGCAATTCTCAACCAATCATGAAAACTCGCGTCTTGGTGGTTCAGGAAGGCTCGTCTCTTGAGAAAGGTTTCCCAGCAGGCGCAATTGGATGTAGACGGTGGACGGTTTATTCCTGTCTCGCATTTTTGTAACATCCTGACAATTCTTCAAAAAACGTACATTCGAGCTATCAGTTTCATTCGTGTGCATCCTGACCGACACCCATCATTATCAGATTCCCCAAAAACTTGATCTCCATCTTCGCGAATTTCTCCATACGAACACGAAATCCTCACTCTGCGATTTTCTTGAAAATGACATGGATTTAGCCTCTCCGATATTGTGCCAGTCACGATGATGATGTTGCACAACCTTGTAATCCGGCGAAATGAAAAAAGTGCGCACTTGACTCCAAAGGGTTAGCATCGTGTGTATGTTGATAGTTCCTTTGCAGGTCAACCTGGGTAAAGCATGAGAAAGATGAGAAAAGATTTGTTCAGAAGTTGACACTAATTCATTCAGAGTGAGGTTGGCACAGTTCCTAACACTCTCATTTATCTTGTGTACGATAACTAGGTAGCTGTGATCTCTAAACTGTCCTACATGCTATAACGCTATTTTGAATATTCAACAAGTTCTACTCATTAAATTTAATTAAAATTTTATTGGAGTTTTTTGTACAATAAAATGATGTCAGGTATGAAATTGAGTAATATTGAAGTTACATATGACGGGGACCATTTATAGAGCCTGTACTGTAACTGTATATACAAAGACAATCAGAAGAATAAATGTTGAACAGATGAATCCAATGTATTTGCATTGTTGCCTCGAGTTGAGAAGGAATAATATCGCGTTAGGTTCATGAAACGTAAACAAACATGGCGCTCGGAGCCCGCGTCTAATTATGCAAGTGGGTCAAAGTTCCTGTGTCCAACAATACTCAATAATGTCGTTCGGTGGATCATTCATACCGGAGACCGACGGCTTTCCCAAGTTTCCTGTAGTGGCCTCTTAAGAATTCTTCTGGCTCCTCATGTGCTAGATCCAGAATGGAGTATGTTGCGGGCCCATCTTGAAGAGTTGCTCGACAATCCCCTCTTCCTGGTTGAGGATGCGACAATGTTTTGCATCAGTCTGACTATGTGGACCACACAGCCACACGGGCTCTTCTGAAACCAGCTTGGTATTGCTGTTCAGCATGTTTCTGCTCTCTAGGAACCATCTAAGTCTCTTGCCAATCACCCGTTCAAAAAGTTTGCAGAGAGTGGACGTCATAAAGAGGAAGCAGTGATAAAGGCTTCCCGTTTTTTAGAGATTAGACAAGTAGCTCTCTTCCAGGAACAATGACCCATTTCTGGTGACCAGTCAAAACCGGCGCAGAGTTTCCGCCAGAACTCTCTTTTCGAATTCTTGATGGTTCACTGAGTTTGACCCTTGGCTCTCTTGTACTCTTCAAAACTCGACTCGGATCGAACAGCTCTCTTTCTGTTTCTTTCTTTGACTGCCTCTTTGCAGTCATTGTTCCAACACGGCAGCAGAGGCTTCTTGCGATGCCACTTGTAGGTCAAAGAGCTGTTTTTGGCCGCACTTGCGATGCAGTCGGTGATGAAGTTCGTGTTCTTCTCCAGGTCATTCGAAGGTAGCTCCGGGTTGAGGAGGAGAGTGTGACATATGTCTATTTTTATATTTTAGTTCGATTAGAGATATTTTGTTGCGCTTGTCTATGTCGTCGCCATCTTGTGGTCTGGACTGTTTTGATTAGCTGTTATTTGTCATTGTGTTTAGACAGTTATAGAATGAAATAAAAGAAAACGTTACATGGCGCAGTCGACAGTTAACGGATTTCAACAGCCGACAGTTTGAAGTTTGACAAATGTGGACAAAAGCGTGGAGCTTCAAAGATTTGATTTGTTTATCATTGCTTCTAGATGTGACCAACTTCCAGAGAAAGTTCAGGTCGCTATGTTTTTGAGCGCAATTGGGGAAGAAGGACTGCACATTTTCAACATTTTCAGCTTTGATTCCCGAAAAGATAAGGAGAAGATAGATGCAGTAAAAGAAAAGTTTCACCACTACTGTTCACCTAAGAAAAACATAGTCTTTGAAAGGTTTCAGTTTTGGAAAACCGCCCAAGGCCCTGGAGAGTTCATAGATGGAAACCCTTCGCACCCGAGTTAGTACTTGTCAGTTTGGAGATCAGATTGACTAACGGCTTGTGATAGGTATGAATGGTCACTGGCTTGCCGTGGATGTATGTATGAAAATGTTCACAAGTCCAAACGACTGCGAGCGCTTCTCGTTCTGTCTGTGAGTATCGTTGTTCGACATCAGTCCACGATCTTACTAGCGTAAGCGATGATATGTTCTTTGTTATTTCCACGTTGGATCAAGATGGCGCCGGGTCCGACTGTACTAGGATCAGTGATCATTTCTGTTTGCTTGTCAGAGTCAAAATACGACATTACTGGAGCATTGCATAGTTTCTGTTTGAGTTGTGCGAGTGCAGATTTTTGTTCATCGTTCCACTGCCACGGTGTGTCCTGACGTGTTAGTCTACGTAGTGGCTCAGGCACTGTAGCATAGTTTGGTATGAAACGAACACAATAATTAGTCATCCCGAGTAGACTGTGAACTTCAAATGTATTGGTTGGCGTATTCTTGGTAACAATTGACTGGAAGAATATCGAAGATGTCGTTGACTTCCACAAACAAAGTTTTTTTTGTCGTAATTTTTTTGTAAAAAATTGGTGCAAACTGTTTGCGAAAGTCCGTTTCAAAATTTTTGCCGCCAATGTGATGTTCTATCGTTTAATTTGTTCGTAAAAACCAACAACCGTTCCTTTTTATTTTCGCTCTTCAACGCCGCCATATAGACAAAGAGTGTTGCACTGATTGGGTGGTTGTTTTGACTTTTATCGTCGCTCTTTAAATATTTAAATTTTTTTCCTAAATATGATTCCAGTGCGAGGGCCCCATCAATCGGAGACCCTAGGCGGTATATGTGTAAGCGGGGCATTCTCATGATTAAAATTGCTTGAATCATCTCCAAATTTTTCACGCAACAGAAAGAGATACTTTTTTATAACAACTGCTGAGCAGCCTTGATTCAAATCCTCTCGGTTTGTTGTTGTCTCGATTGAACCATAGGGAAATAGCTGTGAAAAAACACATTTTGCCACTTCGGCAAGCACTAGTTTCTTTGGATAACTTAAGAGTGGAAATTCGACTACAAGCTCATAACTGTCTGGATGCTCTTTATATCTCACAAGGCCACAAAGATTTTTATTTCTCCTTGATTCTGTCATTGACAGCTGTCAATAATTCCTGTGAAATAGCTCCTGTTTCTTGTCAGCCTTTTGAGAACGTTTTAAACAATTTTTTCACACTTTGAAATTAGGACGTCACGTCTACAAAGAGCGGTTGCGACAAACTCAATTATTTCTAGACTTTCTGCCAAGTCTTTTACAACTGCAACCTCTGTCAAGCATTTTGATCCTAGATTGAGCTCTATCAATGTCAATGGGTGTCCTGGCTTCCAAGAATCGTTTGAGCATCTTAAGCAATCAGTTCCATCTAGTTTTGATGTCCAAGAACAGCGAAAGTGTTTTCCCCAATTCCTTTTCACAGCTAAAGGAGCTAACTTTGCAAGCAGTCATTTTTCAGAGGGCTCTTTTTGAACAGCTTGACAATTTTAAATGACTTTTAAAATAGTATCACCCACTTTGTCAACAAAATCTGCATTGTAATCATCTGGCAATATTACTTGCACATCATCTTTACTATCAGAGCTCTGATCCTGCAGGGTCAATCCAAAATCCAATCGTTTCTTTACAAGATTAAGACGATTCTCTGCTACCAGTGATCCTTTGATTCTCATCATGCCAAGTAACTGTACTGTGGCATCATTCAGGTGCCTATTCAGGCCCAGGTATTTTTGGTACGTAAATTTACGTCCACTCATCTAAGGAAATAAATCCATAAATCTCCAAACACAGATCGATCCAAATTAAAAAATAAAATACCAAGATTTTAGATTAGAAACTCAACACTCAAATCTAAACGTTGTCACGATATCGAAATTAAAGACTACTACGTGAGACATGGATAAACAACGATGGAAGTAACAATCTTAAAAAACCTTTATTCATTCAAGTAATCTTTTGAAGGTAATAATAATTTCTCTGAAAGAGAACATATAACACAATCTAAATATATTAATAACTACAATTTAGCAAGCATACATAAACATGACATTTTTGCTAATAGCAGTTTTTGCGTGGTCGTTAAAACAATGTTCCAGCGCAAATTGGACAATTATCTTTTTTACCATTGGTTGTTCTGAAATTGATAGTATAGCATCGTTTGAGTAAGATTTGCTTCATTTATTAATCACACTTTAATCGTCGATATTTCTGGAATTAATGGAATTAAAATTTATCAAAATGTTATATTAAACAAAGCTATGGTTTTTTAATAAGCTTTATTCAATAATTGGATTGGTGATGCTTTAACTAGGCTTTCAGAATCATAATTTAAAATTCTCACCATCTTTGTTGCCATTTGAAGTTTTTCTTCCAGTTTCAATTTTATTTCAACCATATTCTGGAAATGGAAGGTTGATCAAATTGAACTTTGGCGTATCAACTTTGTAAAAAATGGAAATACCTTTATTTTATCACAAAAATCTATCTTGAGATGAAGAATTTCAGCATAAGAAACTTGTAAATTGTAAACAAGTTTTTTGTTTTCCTATGAAAAATTGACGTTCATACATTTACGAATATTATGTTTTCGCGCGATAAAGTATTAATAGCACACACATGAATGCCATCGAAACTATACAATTCTGTATTTATTACAAAACTTATGTTTACATATTTGGTAATATTTATATTGCAACCGAGTGGTCCTAAAAAAGAAAGCTTTTGAGTAAATTTAATAAGCATTCAGTTAATAGAACTGAACAATCAAAATAAGAATTTGAGTATCTAGAACACGCTTAGTTGGATTGTTTGAGGGACTATCTTTGTTGCAAGAATAGGTGTTTGAAAGAGATACAAGATATAAATAATCACGATAAGGTTTAATCATAACCATATACATAAACCGATAGATACGTATTTTATTTTAATATTATAAGTATAATTAATTTTATATTATATTAATATGAACTTAATTCATTGCTCGGTTATAACAATATATAAAATCTAAATTTAGATACTTTCAGGTTCATTGGAATTTTCTGACCGCGGAATGGACAACGCGCATTAAAAAATACCTCTTTAAGCAATAATTTTTCTTCGATTAGCTCGGCTATGAGTGTTTCTTTATTATTATTATTTTTATCCGCCACAATTTTCTCAATAGAAGCTATCGAAGTGAATGTATTTTCTTTCATGATGGTATCTAACAATCAAAAATCAATTAGTATTAATATTATTGTATTATAAATATCTGACCTTTAGTACTTTTCTTCGAAACAATTTCTTTCTCGATATCTTGTTGTTTTTTCTATTTAAATTAAATTTTGCTTGGAACATATAAAAATAATTATCTCCATTTCAAACCTTTATTTCTCTTAATAAATTTTCATTTCTATCCATATCTTTGTGTAGCTCTGCCAGATAAGCTTTGCATAAATTACGTTTCATATTTACATTTCCGCAATCCTGAAATGTGATTCTTGTTAAAATATCACCTTGATAGATTAATACACAACCTTTTTGACTATTGACAAATGTTTCTCAATATTTCTCATTCCGTTTACAATGTGTTCTATTTTAACTTGTGAATTTTTCGTAATCTATAAAAAGAACGAATTCAATAATCCCAAAACTACCAATGGTTTCTAAGAAAAAAAATTTAAAAAAACCTGCTTCGCCGACTGATAACTGTAATTATATTTTCTAATTTTAGTTTGAATATTAATTTGCTGAAAATGTTCTTCTGTAATGTTTTATGACATTTAAAAATCTCTCCTTGGCAATAAATATATTAGGAGGCTATATATAATATTAGGAATGATATCGGCTTTACCTTTTAAATCCACTTTCAATTGACCTAAGTCGCATGCTATAACATTTTTCCGAGTTTCAATGCTGGAAATTATCATGTTTATTCTATGTAGTTTCACAAAAAGCGTTTCAAAGGTTAACTTGATATTTTTCAAGACAATTCCATTATGCTTCTTCTCCCTAAATAATAAAAAAAAAAAAATATTTGTGAACGAGTCTATAACAACATAACCTGATAATATATTTAATAATTCAAAAGATGAACCCCAATATTAATTAATATTTTATCTGTTTTAACTCATCAAGAATAACAAGCGGGTTTTTGCCTATGATTGCTTTTCTATCAAGACCTAAATTATAAGACGGTCTCCTCCTGGAGGTTGGATAGCTGTGGTACAAATATTTTCCCATTTTTTAGTAAGTGCGAAAACGTATTGTGGACATATGTTTTAGAACGACAAGGCACAAAAAATATGGCAAGGTTCTAAATGTTCAACCTTTTTGACCAGAGGGCCAAGTGTACAAATTTTAGACAAGTCTGGGGGCAATATTAACAAATATAACAAAAAAAAAAAACTAAATACCTCTATATTTTAGCTAGAAATTTCTTATAAACTTATGCTTCATGTCATGTCACAACATGTTCATGCAATTTGTAAGCCAGCTGGTCCTTTCCTAGAATTCTGACGTTCAAACTCGGCCATGAATTTTGTTATGTTAACTAGAAACGCCAAAACGTTCACCCCTATCATCTAGAAAACACGCCTTTTCTTTGTTTGTCATGAATGTCTTTATTTCATCAATATAGACCACAATACATTTTTACAGAATCTGAATAATGTCGATGACTTGCTAAGCCAGCGAACTTGGCAGAATAGAAAATTATGGCGGGCAGCGGGTTGGACAACCCTGTTCTAAATAATGTTTGTTTCGAATCGTTTATATTATTTTATTTCTATTATTTATAGCTGATTTACAACATATTTAAAATTATTTGTGGAGATGATCAATAGAGCAAGAATAATAAAACTTCAATTACATACCACCATAAACAATCCGACTGTACACTGACATTGTTTTTCTTTGCTGGTAACTCGTCAACATTTTGTAATACCGTTTCAAAGTCGTTTAAAGAAGTCACATTATTGAGTAAATGTTGAACAATAATAGCAACTCTTTCAGATCTCTTAATTTAAAAAACAAAATTCATTTTAAAACCAATTTCAATTTCCGATTTTACCTCAATAATTTCGCGATAAAGAGAATCCGAGTTTTTCTGTAGACATCTACAAAGTTCTTCAAGCGTTTCCATAGAATGATTTCTAATGTCAACTGAGTTGCTAATCAAAACAAATTCATTGACTTTTCTTTTAATTTCTTCATTGATAACACTATGTTTTTTCATTTTTTTAAATAATTCTTTGTGAACATTCTTCGAAAACGATTTCAATGATTTCACGAGATTTTCAACTGAAAGGAGATCTCTCTGAATCTTCAATTATATTTACAATATTTATATTTATATTCAATTATTCTTTTCATAATTACACAAAATAAAATAATTTTTGCGGTAACTTCTTTCACTAAGCTTGAAATTACAAAAAAATAAATAGAAAAAAAACTGATAAAGAAATTACTACTATAATTAAGTACCGTGTTTCCCAAAAAGGATAGTGTTTTAATAATTAACTTTTTCCCCAAAAGTGCGAGCTAGGGTTTATTTTCGGGATGTCTTATATTATTGTAATCGACAACCCACTAGAATATTTTAACATATAACAATATCATAAAATAACCATCATAATTCTAGAAGAGGCAATAAATATGGTTTTAATTAATATTATTCAAGAAACCCCAAAAGGGTTAGAGTGTTTTTTTAAGAAAAATTAAATTCAGTCAGTGGCGTGCAGAGGTCCTTTAATGCCATAAACCGAATGAATAAAGCGTCTGAATCCTTGAATGGATGTAAATAAAGGGCCAACGTCAGTCAGGAGTCTGATTTTACATGCAATTCAGTATGAATTCTTAACCAAACTCAAAACTACTCTCAGACTTTCCAGAGTTTATGAACCATTTTCAATTAGCAGGCTTTCTCTTTATACACTAATCTTGTCTAACTAAGTTAGAAAAACTTAGTAAATCTGTTACGTTACATGCTTTAAACCGCTTCTATATGCACACATTATTGTGCGTTGCAGCAAACCTACGTCCTTAAATGCTTAGCACCCTGAAAAATAATTCTAGGGTTTATTTAAAAGAGAAACGCGATAGTAAATACTAAATGAATAAATACAATAATCATAACCTCATTTAGAAGTTCTTTGTGCACCTCATAGGAACGGTTCAACATGCTTTCTTTGCTTTCTATTGTAAACAGTCGTTTTTCAGCATCCTAAATGTAGATAAATTGAATTTTGTTTTCGTTGAAAATTTGTTGTGTTTTCTTCGATATGTTCAAAAACGCGTAACAGAATATTACAATATTTCGTAGCTTCATAAAACATAAATCATAGCGTTGAGCATGAGTGACGAAGTGAGACGAAGGACGTTCTGTGGAATTAAATTACCTGTAGAGCTATTAATTTTCTTTGGATCTTCTTTCTAAGTTCTAAATCAATTGCCTCATGTTCTGTTATCAAGTTTAAAGTATCAGAGAGTTTTTCTTGTTTGCAAATTATTTCTGAATCAATTTCCGAGTATGAAATGTCAATTCTATCCTTTTAATAAATAATAAATTAATTTGTTATAATTCATTGCATTTATTCAATAATTTAAAGTACATCGTGCGTATTTAAAATTTTATTTTTATTTTTCAGTGGCTTTAATTTATAATATTCAGGATGTTTTATAATGATTTTTTATTTAGCTAATAGTAACTGCTCGCTCGCAGAACAGATGCTCGTCTAGACCTGATTAAAATAATAATATTTTATTGCAACAAAAACACGTCAAAACTTTATGTGGATTGCGTTTTGCAATTACATCACAAAGAATAGATTGTTACCTCATTATGTATAATGTTTTGGAGTTCAGACCTCTTTTGATCACAATGATTATTTAACTCTTCCGATTTCGTTTTCAAACTAAATTCAATTTCAATATCTTTGCCAAGCCTGTCAAAAATATGTTAAAAATATGTCAAATATTAAAAATTAAATTTATGAAAGAAAATTGAACGACTTAATTAATCCAAAGCTCTGGATAAAAATTGACTCACATAAATTGCTTAATGTCCTTGATTATATTAATTGTTTTGTTCCACAAACACTTAGAAAGTGTTTCTAAATAATGTGTTTCTGTTTCTTGATTATCAATAGCCAAATCGAGCGCATCTATAGCTTTCTTTCTGAGCTAAAATATTAACACATGTATAAATATATTAACAGGAGAATAGACCTCTTCTAAATTTTTGAACTATTAAATCTTCCAGTTTCAACATTCACTCGCCTACTTTCGAAGTCCTTATGTAAAGCAATTTATCTCACCCATAGCTTTTGCAAGAGTCTCACTAAAACCCTACAATCAGTTTCAGTATAATGATTGAGAATTCCACCTTTCCATCGATTCTAAATCAAAATTTTATCAAATATGCTAAATCTCAAACTATAAATTTATAAATATAAAAATATTTAACTTTGTTAAACAATCTGAAAAATATTTTTTCAACAAATTCTTTCAAGAAATGCTGATCCTGTAATTATTGTAAAATATTTTAAAGCCATAATCAATAATTTAAAATGTTACGAGCAACCTGACATATGTGGAAGGGAATATTGCAGAACCATCCAAAATTTTCTAAACGAACAGTGAAATCAATACATTGTATCTCAAAATAATTGTCTACAGTCTAACAAAAATTGGACATTACCTGGAAAATGATTGGTTTGAATAGGCTTTTCATCTGATTTACCATGAATACACTGGCAAAATTTACAATCCTTAGCTTTTTTCTTTTTTTTTTGTAAATAATGAAAGTGAATTTCATCTTACAAATTGTTTATATATTAATAATAAATCCATAATAACCACAAATGAAAATTCTTTGTCAGCTGGTTTTAATGAAGGCATTTGAATTTTATCAAAATTTTCAGTGTTTACAGTTTTGAGTCCGCATGTTGCCCTTGATTGTAATCTTTTGTTACATTCTCTATTTTCATAAGGCTTTAAAAACAATATTTATGAATTAATAATAATCAAAGCTGGGTATGTCTACAAAATTGTTTCACTACAATTCTATTAGAAATCATATTTTCAACGCTAGATTAAAATTATTTAGATGTTGCAAATTGCATTTTCTTTTTTTCATGGGTAATATTCAAAATTATACTGTATATAAATTGCAAAGACCTTTACCAAATATGACGATGAATAAAGTCTTTGACAAAATTAAGAAAAGGAGATGCGGGAAAAGCCTATCCTACTATTTTAGTCGGAAGCGCTAATGCCTTGATCATCGCTTAGAAATCCGTAAACATTGTTCAAGAGAGAAGAATGAAAGTGAAAGACGATTAGCAATGATCTCGAAAACACTATAGAATATACAAAATCGGGAAGCATTTCCATCTCTGACGGACACCTCATTTTGGTAATAGGCAATAGCAATGTTTTTTTTGTATTAAACAAAAATTGTACAAACTGTAAACACATACCTCTTTTGAGTTGGAAAGTTGGGGTTCCCAGGCATCAGATACTTGTTCTTTGTTCAATAGAAATACAATATTATTAATAATTAATAAGTATTCTTATTAGGTCTAATGACAAAAGTGTTACTATAATTATGTCCTCATTATATTTGTCATACAAATAATTAATAAATTCATTATGCTTAACGGAAGTTAAGATTGTAGCGTTAGGGATGCGTCCCAATTCTGAAACAACTGCAGAGGAATGCTTTGAGAATGGTTGTGGACAAAGGTTTGTTTAAACTTAATAACTCATCAGCTGACGGTTTGCTGGGAGAACAGAAGGGCAATCAACAAAGAACAAGGATTCTAAGAGATAAAAGATAAACAATATTATATTATAAACAATACCTCTGACGCTATGCATCATCATCATCGTCATCGTCATCGTCATCGTCATCGTCATCGTCATCGTCATCGTCATCGTCATCATCATCATCATCATCATCATCATCATCATCATCATCATCATCATCATCATCACCATCACCACCACCACAACCACCACCACCACCACCACCATCATCATCATCATCAATATTCAAGTTATTCCAAGATTATGGAAAAGGCCCAAGGAGAATTCAACATTCAAAATAATTTTGTAAAATATTTTTCAATGCTCACTTTCTATCAATTAAAGTGTTTGCAATTACATGTTGCATTTCTTGTTTTGCAAAATGATTTCTTATTCCACTTTGAGAAAAACGAAAAGCGGGAGCGCGCCCAAGATGAACCAAAAAGCAATGACAGTTAAAATAATATATAACAGACGCATACGCGCTCTCCTGTTGATCATCTATGAGTAAGGTCAAGCAATTTTCTAGTGTATCAGTGAACTTTTATCTCCAGAGACTCGAAACAACAGAAGTCAAATTTAAATTATACAACATATATTCTTTGAATTATTTAGTTACAAGGCATAAGTTCAAATTCCTATAGATGAAAACAGAATTTAGGGCTAAAGCTGTCCCGCTTTTTGTTGGTTATGACGGACCAAAAAATGGGTCATCGTTTAAAAAAAAAAAAACTTTAGAAAACTGGTGGAGATAGACCAGTGACATAGCTAGGGTATTTTTCTCTCGTGGCAAACTATAAAATTGGCGATCCGCATCCACCCCGTTTAATCACATTTTCCTTAATATGAATATCGAACAAGGAACATTCAAAGTTGACTGAAACATTTCATTTAAAGAAGAAAATTTATAGAAACTCATGTGTCTCAGGATACGGATGAGAATGTTGAGACTAAAAAAGGTTATCGATCAAATAAATTAATAAATAATAAATAAATAAATTTCCTGCTGCAGAACTTCCTGACAACTTTAAGTAAGTAAATTATTTATGGATGTCAAAATCTATGTCAAATATTGAAAGAAAATGAACCTTTGAAATCATTCTTATATTTTGTCTGTAAGAATTTATTATTTGCATTATCAAATTCATTACAAACACCACTGTTTTCTGATGTTTGACTGTGTTTCTGTAGTCTGAAATTCTATAGAATTGAAAATTTCAAATGATCAGATTCATTTTAAAGAAATAATAAATTGACTGATTATTAATTTAATCTGCCTCACCATTTGTATAGGGCTACAACCTACATCTCTCTGATCTTCTTTTACCAAAAGTTGAAATAATCCTTTTAATGTCTTCACCTTAACAGAAATAATATAGATTAATCTATAAAACGATTTTACCTTAATTTATGTCAAAAACTCAGTCTGAAATCGGTGTTTGGAACAAACTATATCTATAAAAAACGTTTTCAAAGATGCATGTGAATAATAATCGTTATCGAATAAGATTGTATATTTGAAAATAAATTTCTTGATTAGATGAAGCAATACCAAACATTGATGATATTTTCAAAGCCCAATATCAGCTTCAAAAATTTGTTTGCTACTCGATTAATTGTGAGATTCGGATATATGCGAACAATGTGCCATCATCAGACGTGATGGTCAATACCCATAACTAGTTCACCAGTAGGAATTGATTTCAAAAACATTTTGGTTCTCCTGTCTTTATTGAAGAAAGGTTTCTGCTATGAATGACAGACTTCGAATTCGGGTCACTCATTGATCCTAATTAGGTCTATTATTAACATGAAATTTAAAAGATGAATTTCACCGGCAACACCATGGGAAAAAACAAAACGCGAAGATATTTAATGCAGAAATTAGAAATTGAGAGAGGGGGACAAGGTTGAATCTATTGCTCGCGAATTTGTCAGAACAGCTGAGAATCAATCAAAACGTACACTGGTAAAAAAGGTGTCAAAATTCAAACATTTTCTCAGTTTCTATTATGAGAAAGATTTATGAAGAAGTTCAAAGGCGAATGCAGACTATTGAAAAAAGTCATACATACCATTAAAGGAACGGATGTTCCAGTCACTGGCTTCAACAAATTTGAAGTACTCTCGTGGTTTTGAAAGAATGGATAAAAGTTGATAAAAGGCAGAAAGCAACTCATAAGACTTATGAAATAACGATTGTCCTATAGATGTGCCCAAAAAAAAAAAATTGTATTACAAAAAAACAAAACAAAACAAGAAACACTCAATCCAATCGATTTTAGGCCAATGGACAAGTTATTCCATCATATGTAACACAAGATTGTTTTTCAAATCGTCAGAAGGCTCGGCACTGCTATAGATTAGCGGATACTATATGGCTCAGAAAAAGAAGGAGCAGAATCCTCACCTTCATCGACAAAGCATTTGATTTGGTTTCTCACTCAGCCAGACTCGGAACTTCGCCATTCATGCTGAAATACTGCAAAAGATACTGCTCAGTTCAGCTAAAGATTGGAGGAAATTTGAGTAACGACATTCCAGTGAACAGAGCTCTCATTGTGGTCTATGCGATTTTCAATGCGATGATCGACCTAGTGATGGCAAAGGTGGAGCCTTCCACCAGTGTATCTGACAATATTAATTAGCCAATAAAATAAATTTACATGGCATTATTTGATTCTATTTTGATATCCTCCATTGATATTAGATTGATAGACCAGAGGAAATAGTAAACCCATACAAATAGACAAATAGAAAGCAATCCCTCTTTCATACTATCAAGGTGTCCGTGTTGGTAGTTTGTACTAATGTTTTGAATAACTTGGGGATCCGTAACTTACTAATGTTAGTTAACTAATTTTAATTTAAGTTTACTAAAGCAATGATACAGTTAACGGAACTGTATAACTGACAAGATACTTAATGACGCAAGTGGATATTTATATAATCGATTTTTATAGATTATTGGTTGAATTAAAAATGTAAGATGTTCTGCCCGTCGTTTCTCTAGTAAATACTAGAAGTTTGCATAAACTAAAGTTTATGGTATTGTTTCTTGAAGCCACATCTGAACGTATTCAAGTGAGATTTTCAATGAATTTATTATTGACTTATACGAAAAGTTTAATAAAGCGTCCAAATTGAAAAATAACTCCTCAGAAAAAAGGATCACCCAAATATATCAGTAAATAGTACAAAATACCTTGTTTTTAGCTGCTAGAATATGCGGATTCTGCAAAACAATTATGCTTTGTAATTCTTCAGTCGTTGTCCTGATGAGGTTTAATATTTCTTCATTAGCATCATAACATTCCTTATCAAATTCAGCATTCTTTACTATCTCCAAACAATCCTAGAATTCAACAATATAATTTAAAAAAGTGATACATATTGTTGCAATTCGTAATGTTCGGTCTTGCATGGCTTGTAATGTTAAATAGAAATTCCTTGAGTGATTATTTATGTAATATTTACATAACGAAGAAAACATTACCGTATTTTCACCCATATTACACGCGCGTTATGTTCGATTTACGTACAGTGCTAGAAAAAATGTTACGATAGTCCCCATTTTGTGTAATAACTTAAGTTTAAATTATCGAACGAAGCTCAAATTTAAAAGAGCTGTATAATATCCTTAAATAATATAACTCGTTTATTTTTTTTCACTTTGATCAAGAATTAAGCTCAAATCCCACAAAAATCCATTTTTTTGCATAGAAATATTGTTACGACAGGTTACAAAAAAACTCATGAATTTCAGTATTTTGGCAAAATTTTTTATTTAAAACTAAATGAAATAATGTTTCAATAGGATGTCATTCCTCCTTTCTTAGAAATAACATCTATGCACCTATTTTTTATGGAGAAAATCAGTGTTTTGATGACCTTTTCATCCAAATTTCTCCAGGCGCTCCAAATCGCTTCTTTCAATTCATTTTCTATGTTATATTGCTGTCCATTGCCATAAACTGATCTTGAAAGAAGGCCCCAGACATTTTCAATCGGATTCAAGTCAGGTGAACACGCAGGACAGTCCATCACTTGCATGTTGGACTCCTGGAAAAATGCTCTGGTTGCCTTGGAAACATGAATAGGAGCATTATCTTGCTGAAATTCATGTTGTTTTGCTTCAGCAAAAGGAAGGAGATGATCCTTGAGCATTTTGATGTACTTCTGAGAGTCCTGCCTCCCTTTCAAAAGCACCAGTTCCGTCCTCCCAAATGCTGAAATTCCTCCCGATACCATCACAGAGCCTCTTCCGTGTTTTCTGCTAAAAAAAACATCTCTTTCTTTTCTAAGATCATGCCAGTAGTATTTATAGCCATCTGGACCATCAAGGTTGAATTTTTTTTCATCTGTGAAAATTACGCGTTCCCATCTTTCGTTGTAGCTGACCATCTCTTTGGTCCAGAAGAGGCGTTTTTCTTGTGATGGACTTTCAACGCTGGAGCTCGCTTTCGCATTTCGTATTTCAACTGACCATTTGAATTAAGATAATTGCAGACTGTCCTAACATAAACATACAAGTCCTGCTTATGTTTTAGCTGTTTACACGAATATTCCCTTTGTGAAGCCTTCCTGAATCTGATTCGAGAGTTTTTTCGGTCCTCCGCCCTTGTACTTCTTCCCATATGAGTCTGGATCATCCAAAAAGCATTTGATGACAGCTCTTGACCTATTCAACTCATTTGCAATCTTTCTTATTGAATATTTTGCCTTCCTAAAGGCCTTAACTTGTCCTCTTCTCCTTCTGTCAAACCTGCTTTCTTCCCCATTATGAAATGAATGTAAAAGGAAGTTTTGAATTTCACACTCCTTTATATAGCCTTTTTAATGACAATTTAATGTTTGATCTTTCCAATAAGCCCTTGAAATTGATGAAACGAGCCCAAAACGGAAACTGTCGTAATAATATTTCCAGGCTAAAAATGGTTTGCATAAAATTTGCATAATTTACGGGAACCATTAACCCACATGAAAGGAAATTTTGCACAATGTTTACAAATGATGCTTTATATAACTGCTGAAAATTTCAGCAAGATATGGTAATTTGTAAGGAAATTATCCACAAAAAGTATTATTAGAATAATCTATAAGAACATTCAATACTTTCAACATGCAAATGAATTGCAGCCTTAAAGTCGAATTCTCCAAATTATGTTGAAACTCTAAAGTCGATAAAGTCATTCAGAGCGCAGAATGAAATTGACGACTCAGTTGCGGAGAAAGTGAGAGGTCCTACCCAGACCGTTGTGCAGTTGGATAGAACCACTTACCAAAATAAAAATTCAAGCTCATCAGTCAAGCCTCTAGCCCGATGCAACTAGCCCGTAGAGAGACTGTCGAAGATGTCATCACTCCGACAATTTGCAGAAGTGGGGTTTAGTGGAATACACCGAATGTAGGCTGTACCAAGACACTGCATGCGTGCTCAGAGATTGCACGTATGCCTTTCCACCTGTCGATACACATGGCAACATAATCAGGTTCCTTCGACAAGTATGAAGCCCCAAAAGTAGCAGTCTTCAAACTCGCGCATGATCGCAAATCAATGACATAATTACTTCTTGTGCGAGGGCTTTGCAAACCTCTGCAAAAGAAATGTCAAACACCCGAGACATTCTTGCATAGGCAAACGACTGAACCGCAGGCCTAGAAGAGATGGGAGAGCGTTACTGCTGATAAAAAGTTGCAAGAGGCAAGTACTTAGTATCGCATTCGACGGATGCATTCTGGTGGAACTGACGGTACTGTAAAAGGCTATGCCCTCAAAGCAGATAAGTATGCAGATTTGTCGATGGACATTAGCTCCAATTATAATTATGAGTAACAAAGAGTTGAAAAATTATGATGAAAATTCATAAAATAGTTATATAGTTACCATCAATTAATTTACGTTAAATTCAAGTTGACGTCATCAATTCGAGAGCTGGACAATGCAATGATTAGCGTGAGTGTCACATGCTTCTGTAAGCATATATTGAAAGTTCTTAATGCACTAACACCCAATCAATTATAAACTATTTAAAATTAAAAATATAGTCTAAAGCTTTTACAGAAACAATCAACAGTCTGTGCTATCATTTAAATGTTTTTATTTGATGTTGGTCGGAAATCAAATTCATGTAACTTTAATCTAGCATAACACGCATATGATTATAGCACGCACGCGAGGTAAGTAAAATCGAACATAACACGCGTGTAATAAGAAAATACGGTAATTAAATTAATAATAATCATTATTCGGTAAGGTTGGTTTATAGATAAATGAAGACAAAAAATCATAGCAACATACTTTCTGTAAATGTAAATTCTTGTTTTCAGGATATTCAGTAGGGGTCATCCCTGTGAAATAATCATTTTTATTAGTGCAATAGCTAGTAACAACTTAAAGAAAAAATTACCTTCTTGTTCAAGAATATTTGATGGAATATCAGTAGTTTCGTTCATGTCACCGATATTGTCATGACGCACTGGTTGGTGAGTGATACTTTCAATTTCAATTTGTGAAGGTATTGTACAATCAGAATAATTAGGCACAAAAGGTTTCCTGTGAATATCACAGCTATCACTTATAAAATCTATGTGATGCGCAACATCTGATAAGGTACTATCTTACTCTGCTAATGCATGTGGTACTGAAATTAAGTTTTGTTTAAAGAATGCTTTTCCATAGTAAGGACTTTCACCAAAAGTTGATGAACTGCTCTGAAAATATATTATTACTCTAATAATCAATATGAGAAAAACATAACAAATAAAAACTCACAACTTCCACGGAAGAATCTTTTGAATCATGTGCAAAACAATCAAACTTATGATCGATTTTGTAAAAAGCCAAATTGTGTTCTAACTCAATGTGTTTCAGATTGGCATCCAAAACATTTTTAGTTTTTTTCCTTAGCTGAAAACAAATTGTTAAAGAATTTTATTCAATAACAACAAACTTTAAAAAATAATATAACTGTGATTGATTTTTCAAATCAAATTGCTCTTTTTTTTTTAAGTCTTCAATTGAGATGTCATAATCGTTAGAATCATAGGAATGCGAAGAATATAAGACATTAATTTTTTTACTATTACTTGCGCAAAATCATAATTGATACGCGGATTTTCAATTGCAATACGTTCGGTGAAATCCCTGGCACGTCGGGTGAATTCAAAAATTTTGTTGGATAAATCCCGATTCAATTGCTTCAATAAGAGTCGAAACACTTGCAAACAACATTTGAATTTGATTTCGATGATCACATCAGCATCAGAAAGGATAAGTGGTATCTGCGGTATTAAAACTTTCTGTGTTAGCTGATTCTATCACCCTTGCTTCAATTCGATTGTCTGCAAATTGGTCTATGTCTGTGAGCCGAGGTTCTATTGCAGAGACCCTTAGAGGGCAATAAGTAACATTGGTAATCTTCAATCTGATCTGTGATTGTCAAATTCCTCTGGATATGGAGTTACGTTTAGGAAGTCTATATCCATATAGATGATCAACTAAATGGATCTTGCGTTTCTGGGTGATTCTGGTTGAGGCAGAAATGTTCTCCATTTTTGCCACTCCGAAAGTCAGTGTTCCTGCGAAAGGCCTTGAAAGCAACAGTAGTTACGTGTCGTTTTCGCAACGATCCCAAACACGATGATTCATATTTTATCCCGTATTACTAACATTACAATATCACTAATTTTGAATCCAATCTTTTGCTTCGAGATTAATTCTGTTGACGTAGCACTTTGATATTGATCTCAAATAGATAAGCGCAATTTTAATTACCGTGCAGTTATTCCACCTGTTAACAGAGTTGCTGCTATTACTATGGTACTAGGGTTGCTTGATGACGTTAGTGCGCACGCACGGCATAATAGTTAAGGCTTTCGTTCTCACGGTGGCAGCGCGGATTTGAACCATGCTGCGGGAGCACTGTTCTAATCATAAGCAACGGTCGTTAATAAAATATTTGTTTATGTCCTTTTGTAATATTTAACTGTAACAGTAAGTGTACTGTTAAACTGTACTGTTAAATTATAATTAAAATGACAATAATTACATGTAATATTTACTGTATAATTGTATAATACGAAACAATTGTAAAGGGTTTTTCTCCAAATTGGATCCAACTCTGTCCTCCTTTCAATTCTAAATTTTGGCTCACATATTCTCGAGTTTCCTTTTTTGTTTTCTTAGTTTAAGAAATTCATCTTACTAATTCCTTGTTAATGATGGACATATTTTTTTCTCAGTCTTTCAAAAGCATTCAATCGACTCGGAAAGAGACAAAATAAATCCTCATCAAATGTCCGAGTGCAGGGCCTGAGGTCAGTTAAAAAAGAATATAGCGAGGGTCAGCAAGGCAAATTTAAGTTTCCTCCTTTCTTTTTTCTGTCCATATTCTGTAAATGTCTTCATGTTCAGCTTTTGAAGCTGCTCTCTTTTACTTATAAATTGATTTAATCACAAAGATATTCTGCGCCACCCACCTCTTGGGCTTTCTGGCATGGTGACAGTGACCAAGTTGAAGACTGATCGCGATTTCGGCAAGGTTACGATTCAATTTGAACGTTGTGGTATTCGATTTTGGCCTCCGCGATTTTGATTTATTCGATTTGCATTTTTTTCGATTCGATTTCAAAAGTAAATTGAATCTCCAGATTTGTGGAGCAGCCGTTCATTTGAACCAATGATAAAAGTGAAATTTCACTACTTTGATGAAGGCTGAATGTATTTGTGCAGCTTTTGAGGAAATACTGTCAGAGAATGGAATGCAGAGCATTGACATTAGATATGTTGTTACTGACAATGCCAGAAACATGCTTAAAACCTTTACAATATTTTCAGAAGAAGCTGCCAGGTTTGCGTTTGATTGTACAGAAGACAAAAATGAAATGAGAGAACGCTTCAGAGCCATTGAATGACATTGATAAAATTTTGGGCAGCTAAGGGTCACCGCTTTCCGAAACTACATTGACTTGCTCGTAGACTTTTAAACATCACGGCATCATCTGGAAGTGTGGAGAGACTGTTTTCAATTTCAGGTGCTTTTGTCTCCGCAAGAAGAAATTGATTGTCAGCGTCAACTGTGGAATCACTGTTGCTGTTGAGGGAACATATAGCTGACTCAAACTGGGTTTAATAATATTTTTTTAAACGGTAATAAAACTGTCTTAAATGAATGTTGGCTGTTGATTTCATTGTGTTGTTTTTCATGAAAAAATTTGCGAAGCTACGTCAGCAGTAAATTATTCAGATTAAATTATTGAAGTTGTAACATAGACAACGAAAGTTTATCTTCAAATTTTTCCCCTTTTAGTATTGAACCGTCTCACATTCCACTTGGCAGTGTAGGGGACATAAAATGGTCCTGAATTGAAAATTGAAAAACAACTCGCAAATAAATTAGCTGCTCGCTCGAGAATTCTCTGCCCCACTGGCCAGTTTTATCCCATTTTAGCATTTTCAGTGTCTTCTTCTTGATATTATTATTATTATTATTGTTTTCGTTATTATTATTATTAATTATTATTATAAGCATATATAACGTTTTCAATATGTATTTAGCTATTTTCGTAGGTAAGAAAAAAGTTACTTGTCCTCCAAAATAGTTAACATGTAGTTATGACTACAATCAGAAGTAGTTGGTGTATATTATACAATTTCTCACAATATCATTGGTCGTCTCCAGCTTCTTATCATATTCTCCAGTCTTTAACTGAAATTCTTTACTTTTTAGCTCAAGAATATATTTGAGCCTCTCTTCATTTTCACTGTTTCTGATGCTTTGTTTAAGGGAATTTTCAAGCCTAACGCATTCTGTTTCTTTTTCGTGTACAAGATTTGTTAGTCTATCGATTTCAGCTGTGTGATGAAACGTTACAATTAATCCATAGAAAGTACTTGTACATTTTGAAAACATCTAACCTTTGCCGAACATTTGTTTAGCTTGTAATCTTAGGTCTAAAGTTACTTCTTTATCATCCAGTTTTTCAAGACAAGGCAAGTGGAACAACAAATAAAATTTATAATGAGACATTTTAGTAAATGAGTTCTCCAATACATTCAGTGAAACAAAATTGGCCAAACCTCTAAACCATAAAAAATCATTCATCTGCAAAGCCATTAATTCTTTTTAAGATCTTTAAAAACTAATACAAATTACCGTATTTTCACCCATATTACACGCGCGTTATATTCGATTTTACGTACCGCGCACCCCCATCTGCGTGCTATAATCGTATGCGTGTTATGCTAGATTAATTTACATGAATTTGTTTCCCGACCAACAAAATAAAAATTTAAATGATAGCACAGACTTTTGATTGTTTTTTTGTAAAAGCTTTAGAATATAATTTTAATTTTAAATAGCCTATAATTGGTTGGGCATAAAGGGTTAATGCATAATAAATCTCTTAATCTCTTAATGGTCCTGTTATAAAAACTTTCAACACTTTTCATAAGCATGGAACAAAATAGATACAATTTTGATAATAGTGTCAGTTATTAGTCTTTTGCAGTCTTTATTAGAAAACAAAATGAATGTCTTAGCCCATTCTCTTGGAGCTCATTATGAAGATTCAAATTGGTAACTGTAATGAATTACCACCACTGCTCTGGATTTTGCTGGTGATGAGTAACTTGATATTTTACATTGCCATAAGAGCATATCATTAAACCCATTGGATGGCAAAAATTATATGAAGCTTTTGGTTATGCTTTCATGTTATAGTTGATTCAAAATTGATTTTGGTTTGGACCTCAACATTTCCATTTCTTCATATTGAAGTTGTGTCCCAGAGCATGGTATCTGCATAACTTGAGTATCTGCTTTAAGAATTGATCTCAATTTATTTAAAAATTCTTGTTTCTTTCAATGCAATTATAAAGCCTGTTGTACATGAGCTACATTTCATGTTCAGATCAATGATCCATTTATGGTTCTTGAAAGGGAGACTTTAACCTTCAAATTTCATGTTATAATTGATGTACTGTTTGGACCTCAACAATGCTAACAATGCTTCCAGTGAAGCTGTGTCTCACGGCCTGGTACATCTATTTAACTTCATCTACTCCAAGAATTGATCTCAAAATGTTTAAAAATGTCTCTTAAAATTTGTACATTTAAAATATGTGATTTCCTTATTTAGGGAGTTATGGGACACAGAGACCCGTTAAGCGAAAACTTTTGCAGCATGGAATTAGTAAACAAGTTCGTTACCGTCCTTTGAAGCAATGCTTCACTTTTGTTTTACAAATTATCATGCGTGAACAGTCTGCATTCTAAAGTAGGAAGCTAATGCAAATCTTCAAATAAAAAATAGTTTCGAGGAAGAATTGGAGAGAGAACGCAGTATCGAAGCGACTCGTGACCAATTTTGGTCAATTGCAGCGAGCTCATGAATCGTTGAAGTTTTTAAACAATTTTTAACAAACATAAAACACATTAAAAAAATCAATCGGAAGACCAATAATTATTCCTCAGCTAAGCCTTTCAAGTTCGTCAAAAGTCGAGCAGTCTTCATGTTCATTTTCGGCTCTTGCCGGATCGCAGGCTAGTTCAAAGTCCGGGTAGTCACTTTATTCCTTTCCTGTAAAGTAAATTCCAGCCTTTCAGTCACAAGAATCAAATTAGTCGACATTTTGTCCTATGCTCGTGCAACCCACGTGCATATCTCGAAATACAAGGCTTTCCTGTTTCGTCCAGACGGTGTGTGAGTGTGTGTGCCATTCTGCATCCATTCTACCTCTCAGATCTGTCAATTTCTCAATGATTTGTAGTTGGTAGACCACCCGGGATGATTGCAATGTGACATCCGCTTAAGTTGAGCATCTTCTTAACTGACTCCTCTTTATGAGCAGTCATTGCATCCATGATCAACCGCGAGCTCTTTGAAAAGAATCCCCTCGTTTGAGAACATTTCTGAATCCAGAGCTTCATGCTGAAAATTTTTCGCATTGTCTCTTGAAAATCAATATTGGTTTTGACTTGGTGCCAGCTGCAGAACATCTATGAGCAGTATGACTGCGAAACATATTCGTTCGTGACCACTTGTTGTTATTGCCACAGTTCTGGCGCCAGATGCTTCCACTGTTCTCCTAGCGGGAATGTCGCAAGCTCTCTCTTCCTTTGTTCCAAGACCCCTAGCTTGGATCAGACTCTAACTGTGGCCATTTCGCATTTTGGCCAAGGCATGCATGTTTGCTCAGGTTCAGTTTTTCAAGCAAGCATTCCTTCTTTCTCCATTCGCGAACCAACACCTCATTAATGTTGAACTCCCGAGCTGCTGCTCTATTACCTTTGTCTTTTGCTATAGAAACTACTTGAAGCTTGTAGGCAACAGTGTACGGGTTACATTTATCAGCCACTTTCTTAACGATATTTCAATTAAGAGAACTGCTATCTATATATCACTGTATTTATCTTCAAGCATCGGCCGCTCAGCCAACAGAAGATTTTTTTACAACTTTTATATTTGATTGTTTTATATATTAGAAACTGCTTCAATTTAATGTTTTAATATATATAATTTTAATTTAAATGTTAAATTTCTGTAGCCAAAAAAAAAGGCATCTATTGGTATCGTTTGCGTGTTTTATAAGTGATTTTTTACATAAATTGGAAAAATTGCGTGTTAAGTTCGTCTGCGTGTTATTTTCGTGAAAATACGGTAGTACAAATTCTAACATCTTCCAGTCTGTTTTGTTCAATTTTAAAAATTCTCAGTTGCTGAAGTTTTTCTGGAAGCCATTTAGGCACATGTTTGATTTTATTATATGAGAAATTTAAAACATGAATGTTTGTAAGGCTCTGCAATCCATCAATTTTTGTGAGACAATTATGTGATAGGTCTAACTCTCTTAAATGAACTAGATGTGAAATGTTATCGATTTTTTCAATGCAGTTTTTGCTGAGATTGAGTTTTTGTAATTGTTGAAATCGGTCCAGATTTTCAATATACTGTAATGATTACTAAATTCTGAATTTCTTCTCATTAACCACAACATTCGTAGAACCTCACCTTAATTTTCCCAGCTTCCGGAACTAAAGTAAGATTAAGAGAACTTACGTGTTCAAAATAAATGGAACCAGTCACCTTTTTTAACAAATCATTAGTTATATACCTAACAAAGACTTCCTGGCCCCCTAGGTGGAAACATTAAAAGCATAAAATAAAAACATGAACATCCATATTTGGATTGTCACCTTTCTGGATGCTGAAAGAATTTCGCTTCTTCATTCTAATAAATTCGATAAAACATAGCTCAAATGGCTCAAAAAATCATAGTTGTATTGTTACAAGCTTCACAACGGTTGCCATAGCAATTTATGTCATTGGATAAACCAGACCAGCGTCGGACCGTAGTCGGGGCAGCCGCCAATAAAATGTAAATAAACAATGTAGCCGGCTGTGCTTTTTATAGTACATAGGAGTGATCTCAAAGTTTAAAAAATTTATAAAAAAAATTGATAAATTGGATTACTTAAAAACATTTACTTGCAAAAACAAATATAATTATTTTAAATTTTAACTTTATGTTAATTTGTAACGTCATATGGCAATGATTCGGTCTTTTTGAACAGACCCCTAGAATGCTGCAGCGAATTTCGGGAGTGTGATTTAAAAAGTGTAAGAAAATATCGGGAAAAATTTAATTAAATACAATCTAACTTAAAAATGTGTTCAATTATTTTAGTGATTTATCACATTAAACAAAACAAATAGTTGTTTTAGTCACAAACAAATCGTCCGATTCACTTTAAAACAGACAAATTTAAATAGAAATATGACTTTATTAAAAAAACTCGCCCACGAGACCCCACGGAATAGAGAACATTTATTGATCAATACTCCAACAAAAAGCAGTTTCATTGTCAGAAATGCCCATTGCCGAGAATTTCGTGTGAAAAGAACATAATGATGGTAAAAGCTTACTTACTGGTGGCTCTGATTCGCCAGGACAAAACTGTCATTAGATATGTGCAGCCACATATCCGCCTTCACTGCTATCTCGGGTTGCGTCATTGTCATTTGTATCACGAACATCGCCGGATTTACCCAGATGGATGCCCCGATGTAGTGTGATGATAGGAGTCCCAAAAGTTTCTCTTTCTTTGCAGGAGATTCTTTCGATAGCATCGAATCTCGTTTACCGTATTTTCACCCATATTACACGCGTGTTATGTTCGATTTTACTTACCACGCACCCCCCTATGCGTTCTATAATCGTATGCGTGTTATGCTAGATTAAATTTACATGAATTTGATTCGCGACCAACAAAAATAAAAAATTTAAATGATAGCACAGACTTTTGTATTTTTGTATTGTACTTTTTTGTAAAAGCTTTAGAATATTTTTTTAATTTTCAATAGCTTATAATTGGTTGAGCGTTAATGCATTGCATAAAGAACTTCCGATATATGCTTACAGAAGCATGTGGGCAAAGCAGTCACGTTAATCATTGCATTGTATGGCTCTCGAATTTGGGTCGTCAACTTGAATTTAGCTGAAATTAATTGATGGCAACTATAAGAAACTTGTGGGGTGTTGCACTAATTTAGTTTTGTCATAATTATTCAACTATTTGTTACTCATAATTATATTTGATGTTAGAGATTTCACTTTGTGTGACTCTTTCTTCAGCACTGGTTTTATATAGAGATTTGGTTGGTGCTATTTAACATTTTAGTAGTCAAACATAACATGCATGGACTTATTGTATCAAATGTCTTCAACCTCTTAATGGTGCTGTTATAAAAACTCTTCGAACACTTTTCAAAAGCATGGAACAAAATAGATACAATTTTGATAATAGTGTCAGTTATCAGTCTTTTGCAGTCTTTATTAGAAAACAAAAGGAAAGTCTTAGCCCATTCTCTTGGAGCACATTATGAAGATTCAAATTGGTAACTGTAATGAATTACCACCACTGCTCTGGATTTTGCTAGTGATGAGTCACTTGATTTTTTACATTGCCATAAGAGCATATCATGAAACCTTGGATGGCAAAAATTATATGAAGCTTTTGGCTATACTTTCATGTTATAGTTGATTCATTGTTTGGATCACAACAATTCCATGCCTTCAAAGTGAAGTTGTCCCAGAGCATGGTACATCTGCATAACTTCAGTGTCTGCTTTATGAATTGATCTTAATTTATTTAAAATCCTTGTTTCTTTCAATGCAATTATAAAGCCTATTGTGCATGAGCTACATTTCATGCTCAGATCAATGATCCATTTATGGTTTTTGAAAGGGAGACTTTAATTTTAAAATCTCATGAAATTTCATGTTGTAATTGATTGGACCTCAACATTGCTATACTTTCCAGTGAAGCTGTGTCTCACAGCATGGTACATCTGCTTAACTTCATCATCTACTCCAAGAATTGATCTCAAAATGTTTTAAAATGTTTCTTAAGATTTGTACATTTAAAATATGTGATTTCCGCATTTAGAGAGTTATGGGACTCGTTAAGCGAAAACCTTTGTTTGAAGTTGGTTAACGAGTTCGTTATCGCCCTTTGAAGCATTGCTTCACTTTTGTCTTACAAATGATTATGCGTGAACAATCTGCAATCCAAAGTAGGAAGTTGAGGCAAATCTTAAAATAAAAATAGTTTCGAGGAAGAATTGGAGAAAGAACAATACCGAAGCGACTCGTGACCAATTTTGGTCAATTGCAACGAACTCATGAATCGTTAACCAGTTCTTTGAAGTTTTTAAACAATTTATTAACAGACGTAATGCACATTCAAAAAATCAATCAGAAGACCAATAATTATTCCTCATCATCAGCTAAGCCATCAAAATCTGTCAAAAGTCGTAGAGTCTTCATATTCATTAAATGAAGATATTGCGTGACCGACTTTTTATAATTTAGGCAAATAATTTATAATGAAAAAAAAATGATTACAAGCCTCCATCACATGGTATTAATAATCTTTATTTATTTAAACTTTTAAATTTAAATCTTATTTTGAAATTATAACTTCGAGAGTAGATCACAAGGGGAGGGAAGGAATCAAAAATCACCTTAAATTTGTTGACATTAGTGGACGATTAATAAGGCGCCACATGGCGCAATAACCTATGTGAGCAACTGCCATTTGAGCGAAAGTCAGGGAACTGCATAGTCGGAGGGGAAAACATGGGTGCATAAATTACACAATAATTGACGTAAACATGGATGTAGAAATGAAGTGATAATAAAATTATAAAGCAATATGTTAAAATTCCATAAATTACGATTTAAAGAGGAATGATTGCTGATTAGAAATCACTAATTTCGATAAATTTTGAAATAGATTAAAAGTTTGCTAAACTCAATTGAAAATGCCGTATTTTAATGTTAGCCGGCTCGCTTTACAGTAGTTTGGATAAACAAGCACATGCGTATTGGCAGCCGGGTAATAAAATGTAAATATTGTGGCCAGTTTTTGGTGTATTTATGCTTTTTATAGTGTATAGGGATGATCTCAATGCTAAAAAAATTTTTTTTTTCAAAATTAGTAAACTGAACTAGTTAATGAAATGTATTTACAAAATCAAATGTAATTATGTTTCGTTATTTAACAACTTTAATTTTTGTTAATTTGTGATATCTTTAGCTACGTTTCGATCTTTTGAATCCGACTTCCAGAACGAAACGAGATTAATAAAGCATCACGATAATTGCCATCTTCATTTAAAAATTTAAAAAATCAATAAGAGAAAAAGAAATCATTAAAATCCATCGCGGATAGTTTTGAAGTGACGACATATATCTATTGGCTCGTTCAGAAATAAAATTTGAATTTGGAAGTGCTCCTCTTTCGACCTAATCTAGTCAGAAATATCGACGTTAATAAAATACACAGTGATGCCGAGTACTTAAGTATTTTTAATTGCATTTAGACGATTTCGAGGTACTCATTCATTTGACAAAATTGCATCCACTCTTATGAGCATCTTTACAGAATTTGACCTCGACAGCTCTAATATAGTGCATGTTGTTACCTCAATGGAGGTAATTTTGTTAAAGCCTTCAAACAATTTTCTGAGCAAAGCATATTGGAGGTGGAACCATCTGATGGATGCGACATTGATGACGAGACTAATAGTCATTTAGAAATATCACAGTTTTTTGAGCAGACGGAATCAGAATCATGTATTTATCTGCCTTCTCATTTACCATGTTTGTCGCACACATTAAATTTGATTGCTTCTGTGGAAGCCAATAAAGCACTGGCAAGTGATGCAACATATAAGCGAATGTATCGTTCAGTGGCTGGCAAATGTTCCAGCTTGAGTAATGCATCTCATCAGAGCTCAAAAGCTGCTGAAGCTGTGTTTGATGTTAATAAAATACACATGCTCCTCTTATCTTATCATATCGGGCTTGCAATATGCAGGGACGCACCGAAGGCAAAATAGTGGGGGGCATAAAAGACAATTTTTCCCAACTCCAAAAAATGTTTTCTTAATATTTAGTCAATATTTATTGTTCGCTAACAACAACTATTATGACCAACTCAAAACTTTGATAAAATTTAACAGGCAAGAGTCATGGTACATTAAAATATGTGTGAAATGTTTCCCAAATATTAAACAAAATCTATGTTTTACACAAAAATACAACTTCTTCACTAGTAGTAAGAAAATCTTCACTAGTGCTTGTATCCGCTTGTCAAATGGCCAACCAACTCAGATACTTTCTGTTGAGCTCCTTTAAACTCTCCCGACATTGAAGCAGCAAAATCATACGATTGTAAAGAAAGATTGTCAGTATCAACGGGAATGCGTAGCATGCAACTGACTATTATACTCTTTCCTATTCCAGCGCCAGTCTTGTCAGTTATTTCGGTTATTTGCAAGAGTCTTTCATTTGCAATTCCTTCCTGATTGACGAAACGGATTACAATAGTCAACATGTCTTTCCTCGAACTACTTGGTGTTGGATTCGCCGTCACAGTGTAGAACTGATTGTCAGAAATTTCTTTAATGATTTTAATTTTGAGAGTGTTCGCAATTAATTAAACAACATTTTGCGATCTACGCCTCAGATATGAAACATGATAAGGTCTCAGCTTAACATCCTCAAACCATCCTTTTAAACAAGGATTATAACGAGCCATAAGATGTACTATTTACTGATAATTACTGCGGAATTGTAATAACAACTTGTTGATTAGACTTATTAAACTATAGTAATATTTGTTAATACTACAAATTAAGCGCTTATTATAACACGTATCAAAAAACTCAAACTTTCAAATAACCGTCAACAAATTATGAAAGTAAACAAAATCACCAAGACGACGAAATATCCAACCAATGGCGAATTTAATTTAATACCACGAGAGATGGGCGTCTTCTGACATTATTTCATTTTAAATATTTGTTGTAACTTTAAATCCTAAATTTGTAGGAATTATTATAATATGCATTTAAATTTTGAATCCTAATTTTCCCAACTTATTTCAGTCTGTTCCAAGGGGCGTCCCTGGCAACATGGCTGCCAGCTATGGCGGATTGTCTCTAGAATGAAGATTGACATTTTGCTATTTATAATAGACATATTTGATAAGATCTCTCCTAACAATTAGACTCTTTCCAGAACCTATCTATGATAACTTAAACTAACATTACTTATATTACATGATTGAGTTTTAGAAATGGGACTATTTAAATAGAGCCTTAATTGTAATAATCAGCTTTCGTGCGCCCGCAGAGCCTAATGTTGAATTGCCTCACGATGGCAGCGCGGATCCGCTGCAGGATCACCGTCCCAATCATCTAGCTATGCAAAGGACGTTATTAATACATTTGTATTTATAATCAGCTTTTGTGATTCCTGTAATAAAAATTATTTACTGGTCGGAAAGAGACCCCATGGTCATCCGCGAAAACCTCGAAGAATAACTTAAAAGACAGTTATTGATATTCAAATTTTGCTTCTAAATTTTATTGTATATTAATCAAATATGACATATCAAATATGATAATGTTAGTGGATTCTATGAGATTAAATATTATGGCGAGCATTTTTCCATCATAATTCTTATAAATTTCGTCAAATGATTTTTAATCTTGAGCAAATTCAACTCGAAATATCTACTTGTTTGTTGAAAGAACACGAACTAATTTGGGTTTGATCCTCTAAACACTTTCCAAGAGCTTGACAAATTTCAATTTTTTTGTAAATGTCGGGTACATCAGCAGATTTATCACTTTTTCCATCTTCTGAATGCTCCATGCTTTTTATACTATGAACACAATTGAATTTATCGACTTTGTTTCTGAGTCTAACTTCCCTTGAAATATTCATAAGATCTGTCAAACTGCTTGAAATAAATGAATGTTTGAGATGATTGTGGCTGGTAAGTCGATGATTTTCGAGTTCAGCACAAAAAAAAAATGACAATGGACATTCTGAACAATTAAACCCTCTTGTTATAAGTCCATGGTTTGACAACATATGTTGATAAATATCAGATGCTTTTGAAAAGGTTTGGGTGCAGATGTCACACGATATGTGACTCTTGTCCGGAAACGAATGTTCTATTAAATGTAATTGAAGTTTTGCAGGAGATTCAAAAGTGGTTAAACAAAGTAGACACTCATGGCGATTTCCTTCGTTTATCATATGACTTGTCACATGTAACTGAATCTCGTATTCTGAGGTAAAAGACTCTTGGCATTTTATGCATTCATACGTTTTGACACTGTGGTCTATCGACGTTTTTGATTGGAAGCTGCCTTGTAATTGCTTCGGCTCAAAATTTTCTTTATGATAGCACTTAAAACATATATTCAGTACTCCATTTTTAAGCGTGGCGATTGGTCTTGATACAGCGTCATTTTTAGGTTCGAAGCCCATGTAACAAAGATCGCATTTAGTAGCGCCAAGGATTGCATGATTTTTCTGAAAGTGATGTCTTCCGTGAAGTTCCATTTCCAAGCCAGAAAAAAGAGTCTGTCGACAAATAATACATTGCATGCTTGATCCCTGAGAACAGTGATTGTTGCAGTGAGAATAGAATTCATCCTCTCCGCCCAAAGTTGTTTTGCAAACGGTACAAAAGTTGCTTTGAATTACCTGTATAATGTCAGAGAATAAAAATTATATTATTTTTTTACAAGTTATTGAAGTGAACTTAAAAAACTACTTTGCAGTGAGTCAATTTGTGCTCAGCTAGTATTAAAGAACTCGAGAATATTTCGTCGCAAATATTGCACTTTTGAGTGCTGGGAGTGATATGATGGTTCCTCATATGCTTACTCATTTCCATTCTGCTTTTAAATGTTTGTTTGCAATAAAAACAACATTGTAAAACTTTTTCGGGGTTGCAAGGTGAAGCAGATTTCACATTTTCAAAGACAGTAGACAGACTATCAACAGAATGGTTTTTCTCTTGGTGATTCTTTAAATCAGTTTCGGAGAAGAACTTTACACCACATAGCTGAATATAAATAAATAAAAATTGTCCAAATCCGACATCGTATTTGCATTTTAGTCTGTTCATTCACTACCTTCCTTTACATTGCATCACAACATTTCGATTTAGAAATGCGTTTTGTAAGCAATAAAAATTAGTTTTGACTCATTTACCTGACATTTGATTTGATTTTTCATCTTTGGTGATGATGATTTCTTGTCAATCGTGTATTTTATTTCTTCGTCGGCATCTACGTTAAACTTTATGTCTGCGCTATTTTTAGAGCGGCAAATTGGAGATGAAATGAGAGAACCTTGTCTAAACTTCTTAAAGATATAACATAACTTAATATTTATAACATTTAAAAAACTTATCACCTTAGCTTTATCAAGCTTTGTTTTAGAAAAGTTTCTGAAAATGGTTAAGCATAATCTTAATAACCATGTAATGTCGATACGTTACTGCAAATTGAATGTTGCTTTTAATTAAAATACAGTTGTGCTTTAAAAGTATTTAAAAACGATTAATCGACCTTAATTTACCCTTATTGATTAGAAATTTTTAACAAGGTCATGTTGTGCAAAGAAGACTAAAATCAAGAAACGTTTTGCAAAAATAAAAAACTTTAAGAAAATACTAGTGTAAATTTAAATTATTGGAATAATTCAATTATTGTTTTCTTAATTCAATGACGTAATGGTGCTATTGAAAGCTTACTTTTGATGCATAACCGGAACATTGTCTCGATTCGAGATGTCTCTCAAGAAGATATTCAGCCATAAAAGTCTCATCACATCCAGGACAAGCAAATTGTTTTTCATGCATGGAAATGTGATTTATCAATTCCGATTCACATCCAAAAGTATCTTTGCAAAAAAGACACCTAAAAGGATTTGGAAACCCAAGGTGATAAATTTTAACGTGCAACCGCCATTCCACTTCTGTCTTAAAAGAGGAATTTAAGCATTGTTTGCATTTGAATACGGTACACTCGTTGCTGTGTTTCACTGCAAAATGAACTTGAATTTCCACCTGAATGCAGAAATGACAGTGTTATGTTGCATGATAACCGCTTTAAAATGCATCTCACTTTTGAATCAAATATTAGTTTGCAAATGGAACATCTGTACAAATGACAAGCATGTAAATCCATCAAATGTCTTTGAAGTTCATCAGCTTTTGGAAAACTTCTGAGACAACTTGAGCATCCATATTCGATACTGTGACTTAAATATTTAGCCATAGTACTTACATTTTTATAATTGCCCTCCACCATCTGTTAGAAATAGCCCACCAAAAGTAAAGAATTATAGTATAGTAAATTAATATAATGATTTATTAGGTTAAACAAATGGTAAGCCGGCAAGTTGATTGTTTTTAGTTGAAAGCTAAGAGTTTAGCTTTTTCATTACAAACTCACAATTGGCTGAAGAGAGGATTCCAAGAAAAACGTGCCAAAGTCTTTAATTGAAGTCAAGCTCACTGACGGAAAATTAGCGACGGTGTGGGTTTTTGAAACAAAAGTATTTTCGTTATATACATTATCGCCCTCATTTAATTCACATATATCTTCATAGCTTTTTTGGTTTTGGTTGCAGAGAAGTACTGCAGTTGAATTTTCAGACGCTGGTCTTTTGTGGATGGTTTCAACATGTATTTTCAAAGTGCTGAGTTCCGTAAATTCAATTGGACAATAAATACACGGATAAAATGCTTTCCATTTTTTGTATGATTGAACTATTTCTTCGGTTCTTTCTCGCTTTAGAAGTTCTTTTGATAAATCAAGATGCCCAAGTGAATTCTTATACATGGCTTTTGACGTACTTGCGTTGGAGACGTTGAAATATTTCAGTAGAGCTGGATTTTCGCCAGCCGTTTCCTCTTTATCTGAAAAATCGGTATGCTTACAATTAAGATAATATAGATGTAATAAAACTTTAAAAGAATTGACGATAATGGGTCTTCACAACAATTCATTAATAAAAATGAATACTAACAATTTACTTCATGTTATAGTATTGTGACCACCCCCTCTACTGTTTATTTATGAATAGCGCTCCTATCCGATGTGGTTTCTAGAGCCAAAATCATCTTAGCTATGCAACGGACTCTAAATAAATAAATAAATAAGTGTGGCTCCTAGCGGTGCAAGCTGAGTTGCGAACATGATACATTACGACGATTTGCAGTTTACAGAAAAAACCCAGCCAACTATTTGAAAGAGAAGCGAGCTTAATCAATTTTACATTTTTTATAAATTACTACGAATTTTGAACATGTTGTTATATTCTCATGTCTGTTTCAGAAAAATGTTTCATAATTTCATTGTGATTACCTTAAACTTAAACATCAAATATAATACAATAAACATGCAACATAAAATTAGTATACGAATTTCCTTATCCCAAGAAAATATTAGCTATAATCCAAAACAAAGCTAATTGAAATACCTGTACTTTTAAGTTGTGGTGACATATTCAAATTTTCTGGAGAATCACCGGTCGCAGAATAAATTTGAGAGCCCTCATTGTTGTTTAAATGGTCCTTGGATGTTGACATGAATTCGCATCTTAATTCAAATAATTCAAATGTATGATCATTTTAGATATAATGTCTTAAATTTAATTATTGCATAGAAGACATGAAACTTTTGTATTTTCAAATTTGAGTTTTTCTGAGTCTAAAATGTTATTTGCTTTTTATTAGATTATTAAAGGATTATTTTAATTTAAGAAAAGAGAAAGCAATTAAGGCTTTTCATCCTAATGACAATCTAGTATATATGGAAATTGTTTTATAAAAAAGCATAAACGATTATTATTTCCATTTTCTGTGAGTTCCAAAATGTTTTGTTAAAGTCCATTGCATAGCCAGATAATTAGGACGGTGCACCCGCAAAAGGAATTGAATCCGCGCTGCCATCGTGGGAGGCGCAGCCTTAACCATTATGCCATGCGGGCGCACTTCTGAGTCCAACAACAACGCACGTTTTAAATATGCATAAACATAAACATTTCTTATCCTCTTAAGTACTCTTTTAAGTCAATATATTCTATCCAACTATGTCCAGTTATCAGTTACAGGAGGATAAAAATATTCCCAACAAGTTTTCAAATTATGTCCGTGCTTATAAAACTTATGAGCACTTATGATTTTATTTCGAAAATATAATTTATGGCCAAGATGCAATGAGATAAGAGTATCATATTATTTTTTTTAAATACCAGACTCATTTAAAATTGTTGCAAGCAGGGCAATTGACATTTATTAATAACTACAACAAGAAATAGAAAGGAATTTTGTTAGCAGGATTGTAATGTTAATAAAGTATTGCCGCGAGGTTGACAGATAAGGATGACCTCGGCATCCATTTTTCAAATTCAGTCTGACAAATTAAAGCATGTACGTAATACTTACATATTTATTTAGGGCTGCGAACGATTAAAATTTTCTTGATCGGAATTTGTTTCAATCGATTAACACGCTTGTATCACGCAACTCTGCGTAGACACAATCATCCAGCTTATCTAAAACAATCAATCGTGCCGTACAAACATGTAAATGTAAAATTATTTGTTTAAAAACTTTGAGGAAAAACCGAGAATAAAATAAAATATAAAGTGTCAATAATATAATCATTCACTTTGTAGAAGGTAAGTAGGCAAGCTGTGAATACTTCTTCACAACTCTGGTAACTTTAATTTATTCATCTTAGCGATCACAGCGTCGATTATGCATAGAGTTGGAAAGTTGTGGGTATGGTTTTGAAGAGCTCTCCATAGCACTGTTCACAGTCCATCCATCATTTTCCGCAGTTAAAGTCGGACATCCTGAACTGACAATTTAAAGCGACTTTTAAGTCTGCAGAAAGTTTTGTCGCTTATAGGCTTTTTGTTTGTCTGATATGACAAGAAATTTTTATTGATCAGAATTCAGAACACTTCTTATGTCGATCAGTGTCGGTAACGTCTTGATATTTGGAGAAGATGCGCTGAAGGTGATACATTAGCAATGTATATGAACCGCAGAAAGAAAATTCCTATACTGCATGGAACTTTGTCGCCATGGACTATTTTGCCAAGAGCATTTAGCTTGTGTGTATTTTATTAACGTCCATTTCGTATTCAGTATATCGTATTTACTCATAGGCAAAATGCTTTTTCAACTTTTCGCTGAGATACTTAACTATCACGTTAATTTCGGTAATCGACATTGTCGTTCAAGTTCTAACTAAATAACAATGCTTATGTGCGTGAAAGGCAGCTAATCAAAAAGAACATTATTGAAATTAAAATAAATTGAAAAGCTACCGATTAATGGATTAAAGAAATTCTAACCGATTAAAAGTTTTAACGATTAATCGATTAATTAATTAAAATTAGTTAAATATGATATGTATTTACTATGTGTATGTTTACCAGGGACCTACTACGCAACACTTGTTACTATGTAAGTATGATTACCATTCTATCAATGATAACATTACTAACTGCTAACAGCTAAACATTAGAAGCATCATAAGGATGAGAACTCGCTTATAAGTTCAATTTGAATATGTCTCGCATGATTCTGCGTGCAAATACGTGTCAAGAAGATGCGAGTTGTGGGAGTAGGTAGGGAACGAGGTTGATGAGTGTTGGTCCCCTGGTGACCAATCCATTTCAGGACCGGGAGGTCTTGATGGGTCTCAAGGGTGTAGCCAGCCAATCAATATGTAGAAGAAATGAAAGCAGCACAAACCAACAAACAAAAGGTTTTAAATATAATATAATCTAATTTTATTTTAAAAGAATCTAGTAAGCCGCTACTCTTTATTTAATTACAAAATGATAACCAAAGTTATATTTTTATATTATGATTGAATTACTATCAGTTACTGAAAATGTATAGCAAACATTATTTTGTATCATTGAGCCGGAGCTTCACCGGAACAAATTAAGCCTTAACTTTTTTTTTATATAGAAACAAACCTAGGCTAGCTATTAGAACATAGTTGTTTCTTAAAAGTAACTACATTTATCAAAAAACCTTGCAAATACTCCAAGATCATTTGTTAAACTCATGAAATATTACTGACTAAAATTTAATTGACATCAATGTGGTAACAAAAATACAGATTATCTCTCGGCTCACTTGCTAGGAGTGATAAGACAAAAATGTGTAAAACGCGTTAAAATTGTGACTAGTTTTACTGTTCAAAAACTCTGATTATTTTATGTATTTAGACACAATTAAAAATGGAACAAGGATAAGTTTTGATATACATTCATCATTCCGGAGTTGCTTTCTCTAATATCTTAAAGAATCAGATGATTTCCCAACGCACTTACAAAGCAAATTTGGCTGTTTGGTCACATCAATTATCTCATCTCTTAAGGGTGTCCCATGAAAGGTTAATTATGATAACAACATAAGTCACCAACATTCAATTTCATTTATGCAGTTATTTAACATAAAGGCGCATAAATTAAAAACCGAACCTGTCTACATCCTCGCTTAAGGAATCCACCTCGAGAACATTCTCGAGTAAATTAGCAACTTCTTTAGCTTCTTGTGTATCTAGATGCATCGCCTACGATCAACAACAAAATATCTATAAAAACTGTGTAAATTAATAACATAGATAACTGAATCGATGCCAGTAGATGACAATATGATTTAAGAATCTTCGTACTAATTAAAACTAATTAACATTTTGTTAAACAAATTTCAATTTCATTTTCAGTGGCAAGTTAGACAGAAATTAAATTCAAAGGAGGAATTTGAGAATTAATGTATGTTTTATTCGGAGGGTTAAATTGATCGATACTTCAACTATTTTGAACTCTTTGCTCGGAAAATATCGCTTTCAAAGGCCCAAAGCACGCATGTTGGCCTTATCACTCGTAATGCAGCGACCATCCGGATTGCTCCAGTCAGTGCATAAAAACTCAGGAGAAGCTAAATCAACTACCATTCATGACCTCTTTGTGATGAAAATAGGACATTTCAAATAGAAGTAACATTCAGGCGTGAACAATTGAAACGCGATCAATCTTGACGTGTATCAAACATAAAAATAATATATCGGAAGACCAGTTAGCACATTAAATATCTTTCAAACCTTTTTGTGTTTGCACAGATCTGATAGTTTGAGAAAATGTACACCGCACCAAGGACACTGATGCAAAAGTGATTCTCTCTCAAATTCTGGTCGGTTTCCACTTTTAGATGACAAAACAAATCGTGTCCACAGGTTATTACCAGCTGAAAAAAATTATGTTAACGTCCACATGTGTGAAATTCACAGAAAAAATAACGTAGCTAATCCTAACTACTGGAAACAAAAATTATCATTCGTTATAAAATAGAATCATATTCCTAAAGCTTTGCTTTTTCATTTTAAATTGATTGTCATTTAAAATCTTTTATCTACTATGAGTAGCTATAAATAATACATATATACTCAAATAGAATATGTTTCATAATATGGTAATCAAATATGACTCATGTTAGCATAACAAAAAACTGTCAATTATTTATTCTTTATAAACAAGTGGAATAAAATACCAGCCACAATTTTTGAACCTTTAGTCTAAATAATTGGTTTATATATACAATAATTTAAATAATAATAATCTGGCCATGTTTTGCCAACATTTACTTTCATCATCTAAAAGAAAATTAAGTCAGTGGATAGAGAAAATTTACCACCGATCCAAACTGCAACGACGTCTCATAGCATAGAACTAGGAAGCATCTCAACCGCATGCTTTAGGAATCTCTAGAGACCCCATCTATACACAAGAAGAAGCTTCACAGGCATCGTAAACACACTGGTTCTATTCTAAGGCAGGATGCTGCTGGCGTCATTTGTTTGTGCTCAAAAATAAATGTTTGCATTTTTATTTGCATAAAAGCATAAATTAACCTGTTGTGCAGCCGAATTTTCGATGTTGAACGAAATGAATTAAGCTTGGAAATGAAGCGGAACAGAGTTGACACGAATAGAGACCCGAGATGTCTTGAAATCTGTTGCCAGTTTCTGACTTTTGGTTTACTTTCTCAGCTGAATCTGGACTTCTTAAAACTTCGCAGCCAACTAAAAACGTTTTGCATTCAATACAGCGAAAGTTTGATGCATAACTTGTATTATGAATTGGACTTACAGCTGGCATTACTAAAACTTTCATCTGAAGTTTCATCCATTTCCATTAAATTGTCTGCTGGACCTACCAAATTAAAATATTAATTGTAAGATCGAGCTAACTTGTTCACCAATGACAAATAATTTACTTTTAACAATTCATATTTCAGATATGTTTTTGATCGGAAATATAACGCAAGTTGGCATGCGAGTTAGGTCAGGGTAGCGTGCCTGCAAACGACAGTAAAAGTCGTGTTCGCGACCCAGCTTGCACCGCCACAAAGCGCCCCTTGGATGCGGCGCTGTAAAAAATGGTTGAGCGCCCCTGAAGCCTACGCTTATGGCGCTATAAAAATAAACATACATACTCTGCATCAATCAAAAAGTGTTAAATGCATTCGTACACACGTTCCAAAGATTTCCAGCATTGTCTAAATTATTTAGTTATTTTAAGAATTAGAGGCTTGACATTGATATATCATATTATAATTATAAATTTCAGATTCGCAAGCTAATTAGATATAAAATTATTTAAATGAATTCAGCAACTAATTTTTAAATATATCAATTTTTCCAATTTTTCTTAATTTCAAAATAGTGTAATGTGTAAATCTCTTTGGGAGATTTTTTAATGTTTTTAGTATTGAGACTAAAGATGCATTTTTTTACAAAATCGGTTTTATACACAAAACAAGTTCAAGTTATCGATTTTCAATAGGGTTTGGGTTAACAGGAGTTTTCATAATCAGCGCCGGAATATCCCTGTGGGGCTTCGGCGACTAGTAGCCATGCCCTATTGGCCCTAGAGTTACAGGGGAAGACCAAGGGGCATAAATAAAAATACATAAATACAAAAACGACTTCAGAGATAGGGACCCGGTGGCGTCACTAAGGAGGTGCGGAGGGTGCGAACTGCAACCGGGTGATACCAATATCTTAGTCATTATAATTTTCAATAAAATAATATCTCCTTCAATGCCGAAATTTAATAAATATATTTAAGATTTTATTAGAAATGAGCTTACACAAAAAGATACGTACTAAAATTAATAAAAATATCAATTTTAAAATTGAGTCAGAATTTCTTATACTAAATTAAAATGTTGTCTCAGCTGGATTCTTTTAACTCATCTTTTAAGCCAAGTTTATCCGCGTCAAAACAAGTTAAGGAAGCATCGTCCGTAGCAGCTACGCAACAGATTGTCAGCTTAAAAGTGAATGAATATCAAACAAATTTGATTGGCTCAGGATTAATGTTATTTCTTTGAAGCTTATTTAACACACGTATTGCTTTTTTGTTTTATTATTTATTATTTGCCAAATAATTGAGGATCTAAATGAACAAAACATTACTCCAAGCTGGACTGCGTGGATGACGTGAATTAAAAGTTTTAAAGTTTGTTTATATAGAAACCAGCGACATATTTGAAATGTTGCGCCAAAGTTAAGCAGCATGATATGGTCTCGGACTGCCAAGAACACGCTTGTTGCTGTAGTAAAATATTATATTCGTTAAGGCTCACTCAACATTAATTTCCAGTGGTTTAAGAAAACTAATGTCTGTATGATAAACTACTCCTTATCCGATATATACCTTAGGCTACTTTAAATATCAAACTGCAATGGCAATGATCAAATAATTTTGTAATAGTTGTAATTGCGGACATATTTACAGTGTTGTTATTTTTATCGTAATAGGTTATTTGAATGGCATTTTTATGAAATACTATGAACATTGAAAGAAATCTAACGCTTAAATGATCTCGGTCTAGACTGTTTCCTTCTTGGCATCAGAATAAAATCTGTGATCGACGCGATATTTTTCCTAAATAATCCCTAAAATACCCTATTTCTCTAAGTTTAGTTCAATAGCTTTTATAACGGTCTGAAAAATTTAAAACTTCAAAGATCAAGACAATTTACGAAATATTTCAAATGAAAATGTAGAGATATAAACGATGCTGAAGCCGCTGTTATATTGCAGAGTCCAATGACGTTGGGCAAGAAATTCTCTTGGGAGCTAACAACGCAACGAAGCCCAACAAACGCACTGAGAGGGACCAAAGCATAACGAATGCACACATGCACAAGTACATGCACAAATGGGCGTGACTCCAGCCTCTAGAGTGCCACATCGGCTTGTAGCATAAGAGCGCCAGAGTTCCCATGATGATTGCGGCTAGTCGATAACGAAAATTCCCCTGGGAGAGATGACCCAAGCAAAAACAAAAAAGAAGAAATAATCGGAGTCATTCATTTATAATAACTTTGGAACGGATTTCAATATTTCCCTTGTTTAAATCTTCAAAAAACGTTGTTTATCATTAAAATTAAGAAGTCTGACATACAATTTTTTTCACACAGATTTTTATGGAATAGCACAGGAAAACGGTTTATAATAATATTTATCATCAATTTATAACATATCCTTTTATAACCAGAAACCTAGATAGGGGTTTCGGTGCTCGGGGCGAAACTGATAATCTCATGCCCCACCTTATTATCATCATCATCATTTTGGCATCTCTAAACAAGTGCCGCTTCTCCCCATCCCCAGTGACGACATCAACAACATGTTATAAAAGTTTAATAATATTATATAAAGTTATAATTTTAGAATTCATTATACGAATTTATTGAATATTATTTCGAGTATTCGGATACGAAGCTCCTGAGACCTCTGTTAAGCAGATGAAGTTAAGGTGGAGTAGCGAGAGAAATTTATAGAAATAAAAGTAGAGCTAAGATTAAGGACGATAAAAGCTCAGTTTCACCTCGTTTGTTCAGTGAATAGTTATTAAACTGTGTCGGAGGGTTACTAGTTTGGAGAACCCGGGTTGCGTATCTCCAGACCCTAACAACCTACAGTCGTAGCTGATTAATATTCGTAAGTGTTCACTGCGATTGGTTGAGATCTGAAATAGGTCACAGCGCATCAAACGTTTTGGAGATATTTTCGTTTAATTAATAATTTATGCCGTTGTACAATATGCAATTAATTTAATATTAATTTAGAAAAATAGACAACTGAAACCCAAACCCTATATTAATTAATTATTAAAAATTAATAATTAAATTAATAATTATTAAATTAATACCCATATTAAGTTACTAAAATATGCTAAATTACATAGGCATAAGTAGACAAATAGAACTTGAATATCTCAACGGGAATCGAAAACGGACTTTCAACGAACCATGATAAAAATAATCATATGCATATGTTTTTGTTACTTTTTTAAGTTGATTTTTTGTGAATTATTATGAATTATTAATACCAGGCGCCGGTAGATGAGTTATTAAGACATTCACTTTGTTGCGTTTCCGTCGCTTCAAATCCCAGCAGGACGCGATGAGCTTTCTATAACGAAATTCAACCAAATTTTATGATAACATGGATTTTGATCAGTAGAATGATCAGTCGCAATTTTTAAAAATTTCTAAATTTCTTATTCAGGATTTACGATATTCCCGACTAAACCCCTGCTAAAACTTGCCGGGGCCGGTACTGCTATTCGTAAGCGCTAACAGTGATTGGTTGAGATCCGAAATAGGTCATTTCACATTTTTCGTTTAAAAATCAATTGTCGCTGCAATATGCAATTAATTTAATATTAATTAGAAAAATAGATAACTAACCTAACCCCAAACTTAACTCAAACCCTAAAATTATTAAATTGCATTTGAAGTTACGCCATTGGCTGGGATCCAGATTGGGGACTGCCGTGCAGAGGCGTAGCTAGGGGGGGGCAAGGGGGTACATATGTCCCCGGGCGCCAAGATACAGGGGCGCCAAAATGAGGGTTACCTAATTTTTGCGACATTGGTAAAACAGGTCACACTCACAAGCTAGCCAACAGCGGCGGCTGGAGCAGGGCAGATATGAGCCATCGTCTGATACGTCTGCCATCCAGACCTGGTTGATGCTGCTGCCAGCTCAGTGAACTCAGTGAGCCCACCACCACTGCTGCCAGTCAGGATACGGATTCTGCATGCACTCTGCAGTGGCTACTACTGTAATACTACTAAGTTGTTGACCAACTTATTGTGGTTTAAAACGGATTACACTCTATTAAGGTATATTAAAACTTTTTATCAGAGACTGGTTGTGGTTGTTGTAATATAGACAAAGATAAACAACATTCGTGAAAGCGTGAAATAATAGTTTGTATTAAAAATCAAAGAATCATTTTTAGGTTATATCGAGATATATTCAAAAGATGCTGCAAGCCTAGAGAAAGTCATCGTCGAGAGACTGAATTCTGATGAGATACCTCTAGCCGACTGTCGAGCTCAATGTTATGACAATGCTTCGGTGATGACTGGGCATATATCTGGCCTTCAACAACGAATATGTGACAGAAATCCTAGAGCACTGTTCGTCAACTGTGACAACCACAGCTTAAATTTAGCAGGTGTGTATTCAGCTAAGCAAGATCCTGTTGTCGTAACTTTTTTTTGGAACACTTGAAAGCATATATTCGTTTTTCTCTCATTCAACAATTCGTTGGGAAGAATTAAAAAGAGCTCTTCCCATAACAGTAAAAAGAGAGTCTGAAACACGCTGGAGTGCACGATCTGAAGCTGTTAAAGCTATCCATGAAGGACTGGATGAACTAGTTGGATTGCTAGGGAAATTATCGGAAGACTCCACTATGACACCTGAAACTAGAAGTGGTGCACAACAGTTACTGACCTGTATATTGAATTTTAATTTCATAGTTTTATTACACTTCTGGAATGTCGTTCTTGGAAAAATTGATCGTGCACAGAAGCGCCTACAAGATCCTACCATAAATTTCAAGGAAGCTGCGACTGATATTGAATCTTTGGAGCAAGAATTTATCAAGCTTCGTGATGATTTGAGCCTGGCTGCGGTCGAAAACGCCAGAACAAAATTCACAGCATGGGATATTCCGGTAGAAAGAAGAATTAGGCGACGTAGGAGAATGCCTGGAGAACTGGCAAGAGATGCAGGACTCCCATCAGAAGAGGAAGTAATGCGTGTTATGAAGAATGTGTTCGATCGTCTTCAACAGGAGATGTCAACACGTTTTTCACGACTCAAAGACCTGAACACAAAATTTGGATTTCTGCTGGACGTTAAGACTCTTCTGACATCTGACACAGATGAAGATGAAATTCGTCGAAGTTGTGCAGATTTTGCAACTTTCTAAGACACGGACATTAATGGCTACGAACTCTTCACCAGAATGCTGCTGAGAAAGCGAACTGAAACTCTACCAGAAACTCCTTTGGATCTCCTTGGTTTTATTGTGCTTTATGGAAGCGACGTATTTCCGAATTTTCGAATTTCACTACAAATTTTGTTAGCAATAGCGGTTTCAATTGCAAGCTGTGAACGATCATTCAGCAAATTGAAACTTATTTTGTCGTATCTGCGTGCATCAATGGGACAGGATCGTCTCAGTGATCTTGCTCTTCTTAGTATAGAAAGAGAAACGCTTGAGAAAACAGACTTTGATGACGTTATTGATCAGTTTGCAACTGTTAAATCAAAAAAAAAAATCTATTTTAGACAATATTAGACTACTATGCATGTAAATCATCTTAGACTGACTGATTGGGTGACTGATGCGCTACTATTTGTAGAATGGTTTTTCACTTTTAAATGGATGCCTTGTGCCATTAAAATTTGATTTTTATTTCAATTTCAAATTTAGTGTAATACAGTAAGATTAAATATATAGACATGGAAAAGGGCGCCAATTCTATAGTTTGTCCCCGGGCGCAAAATACCCAGGCTACGCCTCTGCTGCCGTGACCAGGTATTTGACAATACTTCGGTCATGGCACACTACCGGTGCTAAATCGCATGTTTGAAATTAATCTAAAAGCTCAATTTGTGCTTTGGACCGGTTATCCTTGTTTTTTTCTACAACCACATATCACTGGAACCAGAGATGGGCAGTGACTTAATTTGAGTACCTAAATTACGTAATTTAAATTACATTTGTAATTTGTAACGAAATTAAGGGTGGATAACTGGGTAATTTGTAATTTATGTAATTTGTTTACTGTGTAATTTTGTATTTCCAAATTACATTTATCATTTCAAATTACAATACCAGCATTATTTTGGCATATTGAACTCTTGCGAACTAATTGGAATTGTAACAATTGGGTCATTCCATGTAAAATCGACATAACATCTGACATCACCATTTTGGATTTTGCTGAAATTTAGCACATTTGTTAACCTACGTCAATAAATTAAAAAAGCTAAAAATTTTAGAATTTTTGATCAATCGGTGTCCGAAATATAGGTCGTTGAACTTTGGCCAAATGCCAAAAGCTCCGATGGATGAGAAGCTGTAAGCTTAGTTCTAGAGCACCTAGTTAAATAATATTTACATAAACTTAAAGGTATATGAATGATCTACTTGGACAAACCTACTTATACAATATTATCATCATGATTTTTAAATTTTTAAATTAAACATTTAAATTCGGTTTAAGTTGTTAAATCTGATGTTCGTACAAAAATTATTTTTTGATTTTATATCATACATGTAGAATATTATAAGGGACATGTAATCAAAAATTTAGAGTGGGTACTCTAATAGTTTCTATGTAGTGAATCTTTTAATATTGCTTAAAACATGCGAATCTGCTAAAGGTAAGCCAAATTATTTATAAATTTATGTTACTTTTTATATTTTGTGAAAATTTCAAAAGATTAGAAAGTTACTGGTTTTTAAAATGAAAAAGCAAATAAAAACGCTTAAAACGTATATAAACTGAGTTAGAACTGCTTAGACAATTTTTGCTTAATTTTTACAATAAATGCATTAAATGTTATGAGTAATACATGCAGTATGACAAAAACATTAAATTTTATATCACTGCTTTATACATTAGAATGTAATGACCAAAAGAGCAACTTCCTAATATTCGTCCATGGTAGCAAAGTGGAATCTTATAGACGAGTTGTATTTTGTGGCAAAAATAAATAAATGATGTGGAGTCATAAGCTGGTCATCACACGGTCTTTGCGAGATGGCTTGCAAGACGCTGTACAGAACCCCAACCCCATCATAAGGACCGTTGCATTGAAACGTTGCAAAAACATTCCATTCTGAAGTCATACCAAACTATATTTACAAAAATATGCTATAAATCAGTGCCTTCGTAATTATAGTATTATTCATTTAATTTTGAAACTGATTAACCCAAAGTTAATGAACAATTTATGAGGGGATTGGTGAATTTGCAGACTTAGACAACATTAAAAAATTCATTTCTCTCATTTTCTCAAAGAACAATGCTTCCTGTGCTTTCTCCAACTCTTTCTGAGCATTGAACATTTTGCCTAATTTGAGCAGTGGCTTGACTTCATGCACTCCGGGATCTGCTGAGTTATTTAACATCCACTATGTTCTTATCTTTCTGTTCTTGAAGTCCTCAACGATGCGGATTAAAGGTTGGTTTTGTCCAAATTGATGAGTGAACAAGAAATTGCCAAGTTTTAAAAACATTGAATTAGATTATTTGGATGAATATTGCTAAGTATTAACCCCCATTGCAGTTGACAGGATGCAAGGTGAAAAATCTTATTATGTCGATATGCTGCCTATTTTGTTTAAAGTAAACAGCCAGCTTATTATTTTGGAATCAGTAAATCTGTCATTGTTTCCTCAGTAACGGCTGGGTTTAATCGCAGGTTTGCAGATTTTCTTAAGCTCTGCCGAGGCGAATATAGCATTTTGGCAACAATGACTCATCCTTTTTTTAAACTGCGCTGGTTACCACAGTCGTTCGGTGATCAACCTGGGCCCTTGCAGACATTTTTGTGAAAACTGATAAAAGTATGATGCAAACCATCTGATAGAAACAAAGAAAAGGGTGTTGATACAGATGATAATTATATAGTAATTATTACTTTCGTATGATGCTTATGGTAATACTATTGGCTTAAAATTGAATTGGAAGTTCTCCAGTGTTTGGAAGATTCGACTATGCTTAATAATTATCTAACGATTAAGCAAATGTTTGTACATTTTAATGCAACTCTCCCGTTTTCGGCACCAGTTGAGCACCTGTTCAGTTTAACTTGGATTATCACAAGACCGTACAGGCGTAAACTGTGTGACAAAATGTTTGAAAAACTGTTGCTGCTAAAAGATAGCTAGAATGACTAACAGAATTGCTACATCAAATTGTCACGTTTCTGATTCTGATTGATATGACCGTGTTAATTGTATCATTATAACTTGTTTCAATAAAAGATGCTCTGATAATATAATTTGTAATTTGATTTCAAGTTCGTAATTATGTAATTTACCATTTTCGGCACCTTGTAATTGGTATCTAAATTACATTTTGGGAGTAATTTGTTATTGGTAACTAAATTACATGGTAGCCTGTAATCTGCCCATCTCTGACTGTAACATCTTGAATCAAGTGACCGGTCTAAGTATCTTTAGTAGAACAAAATACATGCTTAGAAATAGAACTTTCAGTGTAATTTGCTGCTTTTGTTAAACTTTTTAAAACTATTTGCAATGCTATATTGTAGAATCAGTGTGTGGGTTGGATCAAACGGTTGCGTGCCTGCGAACGGCGGTGAAAGCAATAGTCGTTACGTATCGTGTTCGCAGCCCAGCTCGCCCTCGGCTTGGGGCGTTACATAAATGGTGGATCGATTAAGAAGTGCCTTCACATCCACGCATAAAGCACTCAAAAAATCGGCTAAATAAAAATACAAATATGACCACGTCACATCTTCAGTGAACTCCATGGGAATCGAACATAGGATTGAGTTCAAAGTGGCTGTTTTAGTTTTCAAGTGCCCCAAAAAGATAGCTCCCCGTATCTTGCTTCGAAAACTTAGATCCTCTTCATCGCTCCTCTTCATTCCGGCCGGGCGATGCTGGGCGATTCAAAGATGCTGGGAACAGGTCGTTTACGGTTGCTGGCCCAAAGATATGAAACCAACTTTCACCTGAAGTCGCATCCATGTCTTAATATTGATTTGATTTGATTAGCTATGGAATGAAGCGATAAAATCGTGAATGATTTTTTAAATTGTTAAATCTAAGTTTCTGAAGTCATATTACTACAAATTCAGAATAGTTTGACGGTTATGGGACATTAAAATTAGTATCAGATTTCTACAGGCAACTTATTTTTAATCTTATTGTTTGCAAATGCCAGGTTTCTGATATTTGAAATGCATCGAGATGCAGCTTCTTGAATGGATTCATCATCTGAACCGATCAGTTTTAAGAGAGGCTGCAAATAAAATCATTATCAAACGATTAATCTTTTTTGAAATGCATATGGCTTTTTATATTAAACTATAAAAATCGAATTATCTCAAATTTGGCATATGGGGACGTCACAAAAGACGTCCTCAAAATTTCCCGATTTTTTACCCCTCCCCTAGTTTGCGACCATCAGCAGTTTTGCAAATAGAAATATTTAACCATAAATTTAAATTACAATATATGTTTATTAGAATTCAACAGTTTCATGTTAAAAATGCTGTATGGCACAAGAATAAGTGCAATAGTGCATTTTGTTACATCTGGCAACAATAAAGCATTAAGTAATCATAAGGAATGTTAGCATAATTTGCGAAAGTATTGACAGTATTGACAATATCATTACTTTCGGGCAATACCTTTCCTTTTCACAAATTCAAACAATGTTCAATAAAGACAAAATAATTGAATCAATATATATCAAAATATTATTATTAATTAAATTATAATTTACTGAAAAACGAAACAATTTGAAAAAAATGATTACCATGTTTATCGCAGAAATAGCAACATTTCAAAATGCTCGCTCGACATATTCGAGTGCAGTGCTGAAAATATCGCACTACCCAGACAGTGCACTGCTGAGGTAATCCAGCATTGACAGACTGCATATATTTTTTTATGTAAGGTAGGGTTTTCAACTGGGGTTTCGGAGAACGGCAGCCAAGATACCGCCGAAACAGAAATCTATAAACCAGTTCATACTGGTTTGAAGCCAATTTGTAGAATTTGAGCCGTCTGAGGGAGAGTTTGGCAGAAGATGAAAAGCTTGCTAATGTTGCAAGTGATAGAAGACCGATGTTAAATCACTCCTACCTATACCTAGATGCACTCTGGATGTTAGTTGAACAAGTCTGGCAAGTGCACAGAATGTTGATAGCCGATTTAATATAGATTTAATTTTGTTTTTGTATGATTTGTAATCGTTAGTAACTATAAAAATCGTTGTCCTTGAACAAAATCATGAATTTTGATTGTTTTATGATTAAACAAAAATGCGACGTTTCCATCATCTGGTTTATTAGAACAAATATTCGGATCGTCACATAGGGTTCCTTGAGCAACGTAAGCATTCGCGGAAGATTCCGCTGCAGCAAAAAGGTTGAAAAAAAATGATACAGGTATATCAATTAAGAGTCGATAGTTCTTCAGTTATCTAAAGGAGTAATAAAAGACGTCTCCAAATGGGTGGGGGCAGGGATGTCCTTGAAAAGCGGACTAATGAGGAAGGGGGAGGGGTAACAGTTTATGCAGAATCCTCACTTTTGAAAAACTACATAATTTTCTAATTTTGCAAATTTATATTTTTAATGATTTTGTTTACATTATTTCGGTATTATTTTTTTTTTAAATATTCAAAAACTTTTGAACGAATTAAAAAAAGACCCCAAGATACATTTTCGTTATCAAGCTATGGTGGATATGGAACTAAATTAATCACGAATAGCCAAGACAATTATTGGTTACAAATTTCACAGATAGGCTACCATCTGAGTTTTCATTGGAACATAGAAATTTATAATTTTATACATAAAATTTGTTTGCAAAAATACGGATGTCCGCAAAATATGGGGTAGGTAAACCAAAAGCTACATTTGCGAATCAGATATATGGGGTCAAAAATCGGTAGTTTTTTGCTGTCGTTTTTTATGGACGACCCCAAAGTCAGCCAAATGTCTGTTGACTTATTCCTTGACAGAAGCTTCTAATCCTTGTCTTATTGGGAAATGCAGCGAAGAAATTTGTGAAAAAAATCTTCTTCTTCTGGCGGCATTTAATTATCTGAAAATTTACCACCCAAATTTTTTCATCTGTTATCACAGCATCTATAACTGACTTGAATGTCGTCACAAACGTCCTTTCTAGACTTCATCACCGAGCCAGAATAATTTAAATTGAGGGCTGCCAATTGAGTATCAGTGCAATTGCTCATGCCTTCATACCTTCGCCTTGATTCAGCTCTAATAAATCCATTAATCAGTTAATGTTAATGTTAATTTAAAGAGCTTCCCTTAAAATGGATTTATAGTACCTTCCAGCAAAGCATTCAGTCAGTTCACATTCAGATTTAAGTGAGATTTTTACTGAATTTATAATTTTTTGATGTCTTTGTATAGCGCCATGAGCGTAAGCATCAGGGGCGCTCAACCATTCGTATAGTGCCGCATCAAAGGGGCGCTTTTTGGCGGTGCAAGCTGGGTCGCGAACACAACGGCTGTTTTTTTTTACCGTCGTTCGCAGGCACACTCTTAGCCAACTTGCATGTCATTTTCGAAAATATTTGCAAAAGATAAAGATGGGACACCATCTTAAAAATCACACCTTTAATAATAAGGATCACCCTAAGGTATATTTTAACCTAATCAATACATAATCCGGAAAAATCTCTAACCCGACACCCTCTGGGTCCCAATGATGCCGGATTATTGATTATAAATCCATGATATACCTCAAAAAATGTCATAAAATGCAACTTTAATACCTTAATACATCCTTCGGCATGCATCTTTATAATATTGTCTGGGTCTAAAGATAATTGATAAAGTGCCTGAGCAGTTGCTCTTTGGATACGTAGATCATCGGTATCCAAGTATTTAACCAAATGAACAATGACATCTTCCTTGCCAAAAGTTATTCTGTTATTTCCAAATCGACAACATTGAGCTATAGCTTCCGACAGTGTTGCCTTCAGTTTATTAATTCCATCGTAATGTTGCTGAATTTAAGTTTACTAAACATTACATTTAGATTCTAAAGTTCAGTCATGTAATAGTTTACAAACCGCACAGAGAAGCTTAGACAGGAGATAGCAAACTTTAAATTCTGTTAGGATTCCTAGATTCTCTTCATCATGGACAACATTTGCAATGGTTGCGCATACGGCGGCAAGAACATTAACATTGTTGGATTTTAACAATTTCACCAATATTTCTAATCCTCCCACTAGACTTCTAACCATGTAGCCCGAATCCTAGTTATTAAAAAACATATCCAGTTGCAAGTAAGTTTACATTAGATTACATATAGTCAATGACGCTCTACATCAGGAGGTCATCAAACTACGATCCGCGAGCCAGATCAGGCCTTCGACTTCAGCTAATCTGGCCATACGAATGTACTCGAAATTGCTTGATAAAATGCATGGAGACGTTGTGATACAACTTAAATTTAAATATTATATTTTGAATACTAAGTCTGATGTAACTATACACTTGCTAACGTCGCCTTTTTTGATAACCTTTTAAAGGGCTGCGGATTTAATCGATTAATTAATCTGAGCATTGTTACTTAGAACGTGCACGACGATGGCGAGTACCGAAAATAAGCAGTTAAGCCTTTCAGCAAAGCCTTTGAAATGTATCTCAACAGGAATGGCAAAGCTCCGAGTCTGTAGGGTGCTCCAACAATTGATTGATGCGAAACCGATTTGCTTTACTCACGTCGATGATGGTGCAGTTCAGCCTTTGCTTCTGCTCCCTCTTTCTTTTTGATTGCTTTTACGAGCCATATATTGTCCGCTATGACATCGCTGAGCCTGAAAGCTTTCTGACAATTTCAAAGAGGCCAGTGAGTGTGCGTTCTTCTTCTCATAACACGGTGGAATAACCTGCCCATAATTGGTCCAACAGTGATAGGCCTGAAATTGCCTGAATTTATTGTCCCTTGTTTTTGGAATACAGATAACAATTCCCCCTTTGGACACATCTGGGGGACATATATTGAACAGCCTAAGTGTCATATAAGTGGCCATGTCTTCTGGGGCTATTTTGTTCAGGTCAACGTTTTTCATTCCATCCAAACCAGGAGCAAAATCATTCAATTTTTTTGCAGCCAGAATGATTTCATTCGCATTGACCGAAACATCCACTTCTTCAAAAGCATCGACGGCTCTCTCCAATGGTCTGCAATCACTTTTTGACTTCTGGATGAAGACCTTTTCCCAATACTCAAGCAGTGCCTTATCAGCAGGATGCACAGAATCTTTCTCTGGGAACTCAGTTTGTGACAAACTTGGACTTTTTCTGAACATTCGTTCAACTTTCGCATAATGTTTTTTGCAGCTCCATTTTCTTTACTCTCTTTGATTGATGGTTGGCTATTCTGACAAATTTGCAAATATTGGATCCAACTCTTACCTCCTCTCTCAATTCTAGATTTTGCCCCACATATTCTCGCGTTTCCTTCTTTGTTTTCTTTGGTATTGTCTCCGAAATCCATATTTCGAATTCCATGTTAATGATGGACCTTTTGTCCTTATTTTCCTCATTGGGATCAATGAGCGTTCTGAACTTGTCGTCAGTCATTTGGAGCAGAAAACATTTTTTTGTTAATAAACTGCATGAGACCAACTGCGTTTTCCAAATCAATTTCTGCGCAACTGTTTATAGCTTTGAAATCGGCCTTCATGTCTGATGCTATCATATTGGAAGCAGTTTGCGGTATTGTCGTTTATTCCTAATTTTCATTATGGCATCCACATCGAAAGTAAGTAATTGCTATTAGAGTGAAACGTTGATATTTTTTTTTGTAATCAGCCAGGATTCAATTCTGCGTCTGCCAGTGCTCTCCATGATTTTGTGTCGTGAAAGGCTTGGAACAAAAAGCAGATGAATTCATTCCTAAGCAGGACCACGTCGAATATTGGTAAGAGATGATTGTAGGATTTGACGTCTCAGTGTGCGTGATTGTTGTTGGGCAAGTCAGGTATCTCCCCAGTATTACCTTGTATCAGTGATGGGCAAATCTCAAATCAAATCCCAGAATTTCAAATCAAATCAAATCCCAAATGTTCAAATCCCAAATCAAATCTTCAAAAATTTACTGCTGCGTAGCTTCGCAAATTTTTTCGTGAAAAACAACACAATTAAATCAACAGCCAACATTCATTTATGACAGTTTTATTACCGTTTAAAAAAATATCATTAAACCCAGTTTGAGTCAGCTATATGTTCCTTCAACAGCAACAGTGATTCCACAGTTGACGCTGACAATCAATTTCTTCTTGCGGAGACAAAAGCACCTGAAATTGAAAACAGTCTCTCCACACTTCCAGATGATGCCGTGATGTTTAAAAGCCTACGAGCAAGTCGTTGTAGTTTCGGAAAGCGGTGACCCTTAGCTGCCCAAAATTTCATCAATGTCATTCAATGGCCCTGAAGCGTTCTCTCATTTCACTTTTATCTTCTGTACAATCAAACGCAAACCTGGCAGCTTCTTCTGAAAATATTGTGAAGGCTTTAAGCATGTTTCTAGCATTGCCAGTAACAACATATCCAATGTCAATGCTCTGCATTCCATTCTCTGACAGTATTTCCTCAAAAGCTGCACAAATATTTTTTCCTGTGTGTTTTGACCCAAAGTGTCTGAAAGCCTTCATCAAAGTAGTGAAATTTCACTTCTATAATTGGTTCAAATGAACGGCTGTTCCACAAATCTGGAGATTCGATTTACTTTTGAAATCGAATCGAAAAAAATGTAAATCGAATAAAATCAAAATCGCGGAGGTCAAAATCGAATACCGCAATGTTCAAATTGAATCGTAACCTTGCCGAAATCGCGATTTAAATCGCAATTGCAATTTGATATGCCCATCACTGTCCGTGGCCGTATTTAAACAAAATGTTCAATCAAAGGAAAATCATATAAGTATGCATGCATACTCAGCCAACCGAAAAAAGCTATATGTTCAGCACCTAACTTGGAACGCATGCATCCAACAGAAGTTAAGGAATATGGGATATCTGTTGCCAACGGTTGTCAAGTTTCGTGAGAAACTGGTAGCCAAAATGGTGTATGCAACATCATGCAAACCGCTTATTAATGCCCTGTTGGATGGCATTGACCAAAGATGAAGTGGTGAAGACAGTTTCTTCAATTGCACAAGGTCAACTGTGTCTCACACTGATATTCTGATCCAGTATCTTCGAGACGAGACCAATTAGATGACATGAACATTATTACTGGAAGCGAGACCCTGAAGAAATTATTTATCCAGTTGAACACTCCTCTGCCAGCTAGTGCAGCTGTTGAACGTTTATTCAGCTCTGCTGGTATGACAATGAATAGCCGAAAGAACGGAATGAGTGACAAACTATTCGAGGACTTAATTAAAAATTAACAAACATTTGTGATTGTAATAAATAATAAAAACATCAAAAGAATTCATTAGTTCAAATGTTATTTGTTATAGACTGTTAGTACTAGCAGTTAAATAATATCAATAATTGTTTTAACGATAATAGAAACAATTCCTTTTAAATAATACGTAATGATCACAATAATGGCGGCATCAAAGTTACTTGCAATTTTTACTTAAAAGTAACTTTTAGATAATGTAACTTTTTACTTTTACTCGAGTAAGTTTTTGAGACAATACTCAAGTAGTATTTTGAGGTATTACTTTTACTTTTACCTAATTACTGAAATGAGGTAATTTTTACAACACTGTTAAAAGACTTTAAAGACGTAAAAACTGTCACTAAATTAACTATTTAGTTTTTATTAATCGACTGATAATTTTTGTTTATTATTTCGTTAAATATTATTTTTATTCGTCACTTTGAAGTAAATTCAATTTTAATAATATTCATCAATTATACTTTCTATAACAATTATAGATTTCAATGCAATTTGTAAGCCACAAAAATAATATTAAAACCTGTGCTGTTTGAATGCATGGAGCAATAGCCCATGCAGCACTGGCTTTGACTTCGTCACTGGGATGAGTTAACAAAGACCACAGCAACCTCACTCCGTCGCTATCAATAATTGTGCTGTTGTAATATTTTTTTGAATGAGTTTCATTGAAATAAATAAAATAAAATATTAAAGAGTCGTGCACAGCAAGCATCCATGGAATTAATAAAAGTGACTTTTTTTATTAAACCTATTCATTCATAACCTTAAGGAAATAGTGATAAACGAAGGTTGAACGAATGGGTAGCATTCCTGCATGCAGCGCTAACAGACTTTATGTATCGTGTTCGCAACCTGGTCTGCACTGCCACTAAGTTTACAGTTAAAATAATAAACGTTACGGTTAACCCGATAAATTTCTCTAATTTTATAAAATTATTTATTAAACTTTTAATTTAATATTTTCATCAGAAATTTTTCAACTCTTTATTTAGTGTCCTCCCGACTTTTATTTTTGTTCACGAAGACTGTTTTGCGCTGAAAATGATGGCCACAAGTAACACTGGTGGTTCAATTTTGAGAAACAAATTTACTTTTAAATCAAACTCTATTGCAGTTTGCAACGCATGTAAAAGCGAGTTTAACTATCAGCCAGGAAGGCACTTGACGAATCTGGTATAGGAGTTCTATCAAAGCATGAAAATTTTTTGGCCATTTCCGGCATAGCGTGGGCGTGGACCTTCAAACTGAACAAAGGAAACTCTGCAAATGATGCAACGGCTTAAAAGAAATAAACCAGCGGTCTCAGCAGTTGTTAGTAATCTACAGTATAAATATAATCTGTTTCCCTTAAATGAATCCTGGTAGAAAAACTAGGATTAATGGAAACTCTTTTGGACCCTGGTCGTTACGCTATGTAGCAGAAATCTTGGGTGGAGAGAAACATTTCTTGATCAGTTGTTCTGCCAACGAAGTGCCATCTTTTTTGTGCCATGACTGATGATGACCCTGCTAATGTGGTTCCATTCAAGAAGTGATTTTCGACATCGTTATTACCACGGGACTGGATACTAGATTCAAACATCTCAATTGCCTACCGAAGGATAATAGAAAAAGTATGGACAGAGCTTCAGGCCTGGCAACCACTGAACTGTCATTCTTTGTTTTTGACACGATATCCTCATTACCATTGTCCTCACCCCTCACTCACTGATTCCTCACTACATGGAAGCAACACTTTGATTTCTCCCAAAGAGCTTCCACTTTCCATTTCCTTGGTTTCCGTTTTGACCGAAACCATTGTGGCAATCAGGTACACTGCTGGCGTTATATCTTCGGAAGACTGGAAGTTTCTTACGGTTCGTAGTTATTGCCAGCCTCGTTGAAAGAAACCTCATTTACTTTATCCATGACAACAGTTTCCATGCGCTCCATCGGCGCTTGTAAGCTTTCGGAGTTTGCAATGATTTAATTCCTGGCGATTTTCAGAAACGGATCAAATAAGTAATCCTCCGGATAAGTAATACTTATCAACAACGTCTCGAGACGCTCTCGAAGCTCGTCTTCTTCATCAGTGGGGTATAGATGTTTCTGTGGGCATACCAAAACAGCGAAGGACCAAAATATCTACGACCACATAACAAAATAGCGAAGGATTTTGATTCAAAATATCTAGAGCCTTACAACAACATAGCGAAGACCCATGACCAACATAGCCATAGATAGTATGACCACGAGGTGTGTGTTTGAATGTAGTTCCATTAATTTAAAAAAATTTTTTTAAATAAATTTAATTTTTATATTTTGCGCAATACATTTTTGAAATTTTGTTTTAAATTGATAAATTGAAGAAAATAATTTCGCTTCCACATTAAAGAACTTGTTAACCAAATATGGCTTCATGTTCCGCTTGTAAAAAAGTTATTACCAAGAGAATGCAAAGAGTTTTAAAAGAATATTGCACCTTAAATGCACAAACGGTAAGAATGTACCATGATGTTAAATATTCTCAGTAAAATCATTGTAATAATAGTTATTATTTTGCGTTCTTAAAAACTTCATCCGAGAGTTACAAGGAGGTGGTTAAAGAAAAAAATTGTACATTTAAACGGAAATGTTAAAGTTGCGGAGTAAAGAAGGAACGATTGGATGATCATGAATCTAATACGGATGACATTCCACCAATTACAGCTTCATATAAGGAATTCATGGAAAATGGAGACATTTCAGCAATTGACCTTCCAGATGTCATGGATAGAATGGAATTTGAACAATTCCAACTCATTGAAAACGGTTCAAATAAGGGTAAAGCTGTTCTTTACCTACATTGGGTTTAAATACATCCTCAGCAGAAAATAAAAACCACCTCGTATTGGAGATGGTTCAAGCAAGACTGCGAGAGTTGGCATAGCTGCCTCAACGGAAAGGCAGAATCACCTTAATTAAAATCCTTACAAACTCGATGATTTGCTGCATAAAAAAGGTATGCAAACCACTCTGACATTGAGGCTGCTGTCTGACAAAAAAATGGACAGGGTTAGCAAGAAGAGATTTTGCGAACATCAGCGTAAGCTGCATGAAGCCCGGAATGACGCCAGTGTTGATATTCATGATTTGATCAAAATATGAGGGAGTTTTTATTCCAATAAATGACATTCATCGTTATTTTTGTTTCAAACCTTAGATATTTTGGCCATACCATATAGATATTTTTGTTTCAGGCCTGCGCTATTTTGGTTACGCCTTATAGATATTTTGGTCTGGTTATAAAAAGGCTATTTTGGTTCCAACCTATTCGACCGATCCTAATTTTGCTCGCACATCTTTCGCTATTTTGGTATAGATCCGATGTTTCTATTTCAGTTCTCGCCTCAGTTATGCTTTTGTCAAGTCCTCAAGACTCATGATTCAGGATTCACAAAGAATATAATAGTATTAATCATTAAATGGAAGTTTTTTAAATTTTGGAGAGCGATTTAGTTATATGTAGTGCAGATTTCTTATTTCAAATCTTACATGTACTGCAGTGGACGTACAAAAATTTGTCTGAAACTCTTAAACTCACAATTTTTGGTTAAGGCTTACATCCTTATGCTATGGATTTTTTCTTGCTATGGACTTAGTCTTATTTTTCATTGTAATACATGCAGCGGCGTAGCTGGTGATGGTGATGGGAGAATTTATCAAATTTCTAAAATGGGATACCAAATTAATTTGAGAAGTGGGGTGCGCTGAAATACCTAGCTACGCCTCTTAATATAATATACTTTTTCTAACTTGATAAGCGACTTTTCCTCGGCACACTGGGCTAATGCATAGTTGACTAGTATTAAAACTTGGGGAATGGTGTTTGATTGTAAGGATAAAAGACTCTGCAACCCTCTATTTTTATTGAATTCAATTCTGTTATTTGGAATTTTCAAAATTTCAATCAATGAAGCTAAAACGTGAAGAAGGACCTAAAATTAAATCATTTACGATTTCAGATTTTGCATGTTAATAATCTTCCAATTATAAATTAGAAACACTTGATTTATGAATGTAGAGGAATCTTGATATATTAAATCAAGTTCAGACATAATTTATAACTCAAGTTAGTTTTTAGCCTGCAAATACAAAAATATAATTTTTCTGGTTTCTCACTAATCATTATTAATTATTCAAGTTCTATATTTGTATATTCTATATATATCGTTTTAAACTTAGATTTTTGGAAATTAATTAAGGTTATATTGCTAAAATAATTAAATATATATTTCATTATATTTGGCATCTTTTCGGGCACGTGGTATCCATTATTGCTCCAGAAAAGCATTCTCGCTAATCACCTGACAAACAGCGAGAATCCAGACAACTTGGAAGCCCAAATATCAATTTGCATCCTTAAGTACCTCAATCCTTAAACACTTAACTTCTGTTATTCAGTACCGTTAACTGAATACTTGCTCTAATAAACTTATTAGTTAACTTACTTATTTGCGGACTCCCCGGGTTATTTCAATATCTTATATTGCCGTATACATAGTGTCAGAGGTGCTTTTTGTTATCAATTTACAAGTCTATCTGTACCAGTATATTAGTATATTACCACTGTAATATCAATTTAACTACTGCAGTTATATTTTCGGTAGTTACTCAGTAGCTACAACTAATTTGGTTTTCGGGTAGTTGGCTACTAAGTAGTATAATTACTAACTGTTAGAGGTAAACCAGATATTTAACAAAATAGTTATTTATCAGTAAAAATTGATACAGAAAAAGATAAAAGACTAAATGATTTAAAATAATAATGTCAATTTATTTTACTGATCGCAAGACATCAAGACAGGAATTTATTGATTGAGTTAGTATTTCGAGACCGAAAATCTCGCTATGACACTTCTAACTAAATTCATCAGCATTGATAAAAAAAACTATAGAGGCTCCACCTGTGTTGCTAAGTTCCAATAACTTGGTTGTGTAATATGAGTAGCTTTAATGTGTCACATTTTCATAAAAATTCAACAAAAAGAGCGACAATAATGTAAAGAATTTTTCAGATGAGTGCCGAAACAGGTTAAAGAATTTGAACAGGTGAAAGATTGAGACTGTAATTGGTTTGCAATCAAAATTTAAAAGATCAACAGACTGGTAGCTTTCGTGGAGGCCTTGACTTCCAGCATTGAGAAGCGCTTTCAGTCTGCCAGACAATGAACGCTTCATTGCATCCGTGCTTCTACCACAATTCAAATTGAATTTTCTATTGGAAGAAAAAAGATATGCTAAAAAGATATATCTCTTGTGTTTCGTTCTTTTGTATATTAAAGTAGATACGTTTGTACAAATCTGTTAAAAGTTAAGGGTTTCCGAACGCCGAAACTGACCAGACAGCCAAAGTTTCAAAAATTGTCTGGTGAGTGAATTTGCCTCAAAATGGAGGAAACTAGAAAGACTGATTAAAAAAAATGTTGCCTCAGGAAGTGGGCCGTTTTATTTAATCTGTCTTGATGAACATATATTTGGCCTTCACCAATTTGTCAACTCTCCAACACGAAATAACAACATTCTCGACCTGATCTTGTTTAATGACCCACTACTGATTTCAACGATCGAAGTTACTTGCCCACTTGCCTCGTCAGACCACAACATCATCACTTTCCGCCTGAATGATACAACTCCACATACGTATATATCGTCGTATGGCTACTATGACTTTAATAGGGTGAATTACATTGGTTTGAACAACTTCATATTTGCGATCGATTGTAATCAGACTTTTCAGAGATGCTTATCAGTTGAGGAGTGTTGGACAAATTTTATCCTATGTCTGAAAGAGGGCATCAAATTGCATGTTCCCTTTGTCTTCAAGGGCTCCGAAAATATCAGAAAACTTCCTTATGAAACCTCACTTCAGAAAAAGCTTTCAAAAATCAAACTGAAATACTGGCGCGAGTGGAAATCTAGTCCTGATCTTCAAAGAAAAACCAAATATACTAAGTTTTCAGAAAAATGCAGCAATCAACTTGCGGCTTATTGGGCCAAGAAGGAAAAGCATCTCATTAGAAGAATAATTTAGGCAGCTTCTACAGATATGTTAGTAACAAGCTTTTTTGTCACTCATTGATTAGAGAAATAACAAAACGTGATGGAAGTATGACTTCAAATTCAATGAAAATATAATAGCTGACACATTCAACACCTATTTCTCTAGCGTTTTTACAGCTGACGATGGAATTACATACGACCTTACTCGACGTTCTACCAAAATCTTGGATAAAGTCCTAATCACTCATGATGCTGTCTTACAGACTTTGAGACAGCTGGAACGTTCTTGCTCACAAGGCCCCAACCACATTCATAATATTTTGTTAAAAAGCTGTGCTTATTGTGTTAAAACGCTTGTCATACCCACTCCGTCATATCTTTAATCGCTCTCTTAATAGTGGACTTATACCCACAATTTGGAAAACAGCTCATGTCATTCCCATCCACAAGAAAGGTCCAACATCTATCCCCTCGAACTACAGACCAATCTCCTTGACATGTACCTGCTGTCGAGTCCTGGAAAATATAATTAACAAAACGATTCTACATCATTTAATTTTTCTGGACTTAATATGTCTTCAACAACATGGATTCAGACCATTAAAATCGACCACCACAAATTTGCTGGAGTGTGTTTATGACTGGACCACTTCACAGCAACGTCAGCAAACAGATATAATCTACTTCGACTTTCAAAAAGCCTTTGATTCTGTATCTCATCCGAAATTACTGAACAAAATTAAATCTTATGGTATTACTGGAAACTTGTGTCAGTGGCTTTCCGATTTTCTGTATCAAAGAAAACAGCATGTCCTCATAAATGACTCAATATCCGGTTCGATTGACGTAACTAGTGGTGTGCCACAGGGAAGTGTTTTGGGCCCTACTCTGTTTCTAATCTACATCAATGACATAGTCGACTCCCCATCTAAGGATATCACAATTAAACTATTTGCCGATGATATTAAACTTTACAAATCTCTGTCAATGGATGGTTCTGATCTTCAGAGAGGCATCGACTCACTCACTACATGGAGCAAGAAGTGGCAGCTAAACCTATACAAGGAAAAATGTTTTAATTGCTCAATTAAAACCAGTTCCAGGAATGGACCCTGCCCACAACAATACTATATCGATGATATCCTGCTCACCACTGTTGATCAAACCAGAGATCTTGGTGTCATCATAGACTCAGACTTAAAATTACGGCTTCACATTGACAACATCACACACAAGGCTGCAGTCCGTTCAAGACTGATTCTCAAATCGTTCACCTCCAGGGACAAGAATCTTCTCACCAAAGCTTTCTGCGTATATGTCAGACCAATCCTAGAGTACAGCAGTCAGGTCTGGAACCCTCACCATAAATACCTGATCGAGAACATTGAAAACATCCAAAAGAAATTTACCAAGGCCATCCTTGCTCTTGGACAGCTAAAGTACCATGACCGGCTCAAGGCTCTACAACGCTTGAACATCGCCGTTTAATAGCTGACCTCTGCTTATTATACAGGATCATCAATAATTTAACATCAACTCATTTTAAAAACCATATTCATTTTGCAAGCTACTCATCAACTAGAGGTCATCAATTTAAACTAAGGTCATATTTTTGCGCAATAGACAACACCAAATCTTTTTTCACAAATCGAATTATTAACATTTGGAATAAATTACCTAATAGCTTAGTCTCAGCTAGCACCTATATTCGCTTCACCTCCCTTCTTAATGAATATGACTTGTCTCCTTTTCTCGTCTATTACTGATTGAACCTCTCGTTTCTTTTCTCAATGTTTTGCTGTTGGATAGTGGGCAGGTAAGAGGCTTCGGTCCTCTACCCACTTAATAAAATAATAAAATAAAAAAAATAATAATATTTGTACATATATACTGTTGTAAACTTGGTTTTGGAATAATTAAGTTTATATTGCTAATGTAACTAAATTTATACTTAATTATATTTGGTATCTTCTTCATACACGAAGTCTCGTTATTATTGCTATAAAAGCCATCTCACCAATCACCTAACTTGGCAATCAGAGAGTCCAGACAGCTTGATGTCCAAATATCCATTTGCATCCTTAAATATCTCAAATCCCTTAAACACTTAACTTCGGTTATTCAGTTCCGTTAACAGAATATTGCATATTAAAAAACCTCTCTTCTTTGACTAATAGTATTTATTATAAATTGTATTTCAAAAGTTGCGGTGTATAGTGGACGAATTTGATTTACAATGGAGATAGAAAAAAAGATAGATAATAAATGTTGTAGCAAGAAGTGGGATGAATGTATTCAATCGATTACATTCAATCGAGCGTGTCTCGATGAAAATATTTTACTAGAAGAAAATAGACAAAAAAGCAAGGCTTACTCAAATGCAATATGGATGCATTGGTTTCAGAGGTTGGAGCTGCACAAAAATCAAGTGCAATAATTTAAATAAATAAAAGACTGAACAACATCGTTGTCTACAACTAAAGAACGTGACAATTCAAAAGTTAAAGAGCTTTTAAAGCTTCTGAAGGAAATATCAAGCAAGAAATGGATGAAAAGATTGTGGACATATTCAGAATGGGTAATGAATCAAGACCAAGACTAGTTTTGATTAAATTTGAAAGTCAGACTTCAAAGAACCCCATTCTGGAAAATTCTTCTAAACTGAAAGACAGTGAAGCATTCAAAAGTGTCATTCTCATTCAAGACTTAAGAAAGGAGCTCAGAGAAGTAAACGAGAAATTTACTTCAAAAGCAAAAGGCTATCAATGCAAAGGATGGACATTACAAATCGAAGGGCAACCAGGGACTTTCCATGCCATTATCCATAGGAGAAGGGACCCTTAATTCGTTGCTTCTTGCCTACTATGAAGAACGATGAGATAATTGTATTTACTCAATCGAACGATGTTGGTAATGACATGACATTTATGAAACAATTATGTGATTTAAATGTCGTAGTTGAGTAATAATAACTTCGCTCTCGTGGTTATTCCGAACTGCGATGGGAGACTAAAAATTTCAAGCTGGACTGCTTGCTTTTGTTTTGTTGTGGTCGGAAAAATAAACTTCATGAGAAGTAAAAAAACGTTTATTTATAAAGCGCCCATTAGGGCACCCAATATTTAATGTCGAGGCTAATTAGATACAATAAAAACTGAATTTATGGACACTTCGATATATGGAAACATTGTGTCTATGGTCACATTTTCAAAAACGGATTTTTTTGATTACAGAAAACTGTAATGCAATTTGACTCTAATTTGCAGTGCTAAATTAAAAACCTGTGAATCTTTAATAAAAGCATTCCTGAAATGATTTTGAAACTTGCTAATAAAAACATTTAAATTTAAGAAATATGTTTTTTTAAACTTTTTGTTTAAATATGTAAAAAAGTCTTTGGATTTGTGCTTATGATAAATTTCAAACGTCCTACACTTTATGTGTTTCAGTGACAGTAATTTTCAGTACTTTGTAGGCTGAGGATTCTGAGAAGAGATTTTCCATTGGACAAAAATTTGATAATTTCTAACTATTAAAAGAACTAATTCCATCTTTGATTAAAAAGACAAAACTTAACAAAAAATTCAAAGTTAGTCGACATCAGTATATCGAACATCATTGCAAGGAAAGAAGATAACAAAAATAAATTGGAAAATAAAGGAATAAGTGAAAACAAACGAGTAAGTAATATCAATGTAGCGAAATGAATGTCAATGTATATGGATGCTTGTGCTTAGCTCGATCCAAGAATCTACCAGTAACAGGTCTATTGCTAAAAGAAAGCTCTCTAATGTTTGCAAATGAGCGTTGAGGTACATTAAGAACGGATGTACTCTTCGTGCAGACTTATCACAAATTTGTTGACAAAGTCATGTGACAATGGTGCCTGTGTCTATGAAGCTGGACAAGAAGAAAGCAGTCAAGCCATTGCAACAATAATTTTCCACCAATAAACCTGGAATAAGATGTGGGCTATTATACTATGCTAATTCAACATTTTCCATAGAACTATCCAGGATTCTGGACAACGTATGGAAGGCAAGTTGCTGAGGGACACACAAAAGACTAAATAAATAAGGCATTTTTAAATAAAATATAACAATTGCGCAGTTTTGTTTTGAATCTTGTCTGTAAATGAGTTACAATTAACTTCTATTTATCATTTTGTATGGTTTTACGATTTCGTTGTTTAATGTAGACATAATATTGATATAGGGCAAAATGCCCTATGGTCATTTTTGGCGGCAAAATTGAAGTGTCCCTATTCGGAATTTTTATTGCATTTGATTATAAATTAAAATACGGCAAGGTTTACTTTAATACTTCCGCTTTTCATTAAAGGTATCAAGATCTGAATAATTCCCAGTTTTGAAAAAACGTGTACGTTATCCGGTGATAGGCATAGCTTTGAAATTGCTCCTGTAACTGCTTTCATAACATGATGTCCACTGGGTTCATTGCTTGATTGCCTTACCAAAATTTTGTGCAAAGATATCAATCCTTTCTGTTTTCTAACTTCGTTTCTGATTTTTTCGTCTTCACATGCCTTTAAAAAATCATGGTGTCGAAGTCAAGTCAATTAAATTGTTAGATTCTACTTACCCTAAAGAAAACAATGCAAATTCTCTCTGTCAAAATAGCATCATTGTAGTTCAAGCCTTGGACAAGGAAGGGTATCATATTTTCTGATAATATAGAAGATCTGTACTGAGACTGGAATGTAATCAATTTTATAATATGAATATGAATATTTCAAAATGTTGGTACAATGTTAGCTGAAAAGGTAGTTTTCGCCTGCATAAGCCAAAAGGTGCATTGTTAAAATCAACCGAATACACTTTCCCCTTTGTACTTGTGAGTACTCAATAGCTGTTGTTATTGCGCATATGGAATGCGACGAGTATTTGGAATAACAATATGAAATAAGCTTAGCTTTAATGAATTCATAAAGCATGCATACTTCTTTGGCAAACTCAGCAATTATTTTGACGACTGATCGCAAAAATGCTATTTCAGTAGATTTTAGATGCCTTGACAAGTAAGGTAACACATTGTAAAGTTGCATTGATTTCCGTGCTCTTTTACTGTTTGATAAAGCAGAAAGAACAATTGCGCCACTTTTTGCAAGATGCATACTTCTTTTCCATTGTTTATCTAAAAAGGCAACTATGGGACCTGATTCAAGTTTAGCTAATTGCTTCAATGGGAGCTGTTGTAAAATAGAAATACGTGGGATTATTTGTAATATTTAGTAATCGTAGGTAATAACTAAAATCTTACTGAAGGATAAAATTTGTGACCGTTTCCAAGAATATAATCTTTTTTCGAAACGAATGTGTCAAGAAAACTCACCTAAAAGAATTTTGGAAATGCATTCGCATAAAAAAATTAAAATAAATATATAGATCAATCAGTTGCGCTCCTGCAGGTAATGGCAACAAACTCAATTCGCAACCCGGACTATATGTCTAGACTAACGGTAGTAACCAGACTAATAGTAGAGCGATTCAAAAAGTGCCTTCAATCCTATTCGGTTAAACGAATCACTCAAAAAAAAGAGCTAAAAACTGCTAAAAATAATTTAAAAACTCTATTGAGTCTAACTAATATCCTATTAATAATATGGCTAGTTATTACGATATTAACCAATGAATGGCTACAATTTAATAAATGAAACTAAAAGTACAGAAAAATTGTTTTACTGAGTTAAATAATTAAACAATATTCATAATATCGCACTAAAACACGAAAATATGAAGTAAATTCCTTCAATGCGGTTTGACCATTAATGTAAATACATTTGGGTCAGATCAAATAACATAACATTAATTTAAAGTGGTTTAAAGGAGCTAATGTCTGTGTGATAAACCATTCCTACTTTATTTTAATCAATATCCAACTTTTGATAGTCGTATTTTAAATACTTTTATCGAATCTGAATATATTGAAATGAACTCAATCTTGAATTCAATTTTGAAAATGTTTTCCACCAAAGTATTTCAAAAAAGGTATAATTTGACACAACAAACAGTGACCTGTGTAATATGGGTAATAATGAGTAAATATAAAATGTTGGTTAGATATGACCAATATTTTAGAAAATATTGTCATTTTTACATTTTTCGAAAATCGGCAACACGTAATGTGTCATAACTAATGTTGTAAATAAGATAGAGGGACAGTATTTAGGGGATTTGTTTGTCTAGCTTTAACCTATCAAGTACTATCAATTTTAACATGGTATTTGAGAAATACAGCTCAGAAAATGAGAAATGTTTGGAAAAATTCTACTTTTTAAAATTAAATATTTTGAAAACTAAATGTAAATTAATCAATAACATTTTGTCGATTTGTTTATGCAAATAAATGTTCTAAATATACGATAAGTTTTATCCGAATACGTTTGGTATTATAAGCGTTTAAATTCAGCAAAAATTCAAAATGTCGCAATTTTTAGTGTTATTTATCTCGAAATTATGGTCCAAATGTTTTGTTAATTAATTTTTTTTCACGACACAAATTCTGTATTATAACTATTATTGTAAATATGGCAAAGCAATGATTTTTGACAATCAGCAGAATGTTTGAGGATTTTAGATACTGAAATAATTTCTTTCTTCCTTAGAACATATTTGGACATAATGGGAATTTGAACGAGATAACACATTTTCATTAATTAAGTAAGTTTAGTTTTCAAAATATTTATTCTCAAAAATTGAGTTCTACAAAAATGCGACGTTTAATGAGCAACATTCCCCAAAAATCATAAATCTCAAAATACATATCTAGAAAATTAAAAAAGTTATAACTAGAATCCGTCAAAACTCACGCTCTATCTCATTTACAACAGCTACGATGATCTTCCGTTTACGGAAAAAAACAAGATTTGAAAAGTAGGCTAGCCCATATAAAATCTTCTAAAATATTGGTCTAACCAAAATTTAGTATTTTGTCTATATATAATGACCAGTGACCATGGTCAAAAAATAACATATTTTGGCAAAATACCTTTGCGGGAAGGGTTTATTTTATCTGACCCCCATTCGGATGTTTATTTTTAACACTTGATTTCCCCGAATCATATCTTTCGTATGTTAATTGTTTATTGTACTTGATTTGGTGACCCGTCATAACAGCCCGGCGATAAAATAGCCCCGTCAAAACAGCCTCGTCAATAGCCCAAGACGAAAAAATTCCGTCAAGACATCCCCGTCAAAATAGTCCCGTCAAAATAGCCCAGGACAAAGCAGCCCCGTCAAAATAGCCCCGTCAATATATTAAAAAACGTTTTGTGAATTGATTAATTAATTAACTGATTTTAAAATTAAATCGAAGTTAGTGGTTTGAATGCTTTTATGAATGTTTTGAGTTTAATTGGTATCACGTATTTCATTAAGTAGAAGATTTATAGTCTAAATTATTATTAAGATTCCGGCTACTTCCTTAGTTTACATAGACTTTTCAAGTTGGTATTTAATATAAATTATCGATTGACAAGCAACATGTGCCATCTGCACAAAGAGAATTTACCAGACACTCATTAAGTCACTAAGGTTCCCTTGATCGTTTAATTTATTTTGATCCTTCTCCGAGTTCCCATTGCAATGTGTACAATGAAAGCAGGGATGTCCCTTGAGGGGGGTAAGGGGGGCAAGGGGGGCAAGCTGCTAGGTTCTGGAAAGAGTCTAATTGTTAGGAGAGATCTTATCAAACATGTCTATTATAAATAGCAAAATGTCAATCTTCATTCTAGAGACAATCCGCCATAGCTGGCAGCCATGTTGCCAGGGACGCCCCTTGGAACAGACTGAAATAAGTTGGGAAAATTAGGATTCAAAATTTAAATGCATATTATAATAATTCCTACAAATTTAGGATTTAAAGTTACAACAAATATTTAAAATGAAATAATGTCAGAAGACGCCCATCTCTCGTGGTATTAAATTAAATTCGCCATTGGTTGGATATTTCGTTGTCTTGGTGATTTTGTTTACTTTCATAATTTGTTGACGGTTATTTGAAAGTTTGAGTTTTTTGATACGTGTTATAATAAGCGCTTAATTTGTAGTATTAACAAATATTACTATAGTTTAATAAGTCTAATCAACAAGTTGTTATTACAATTCCGCAGTAATTATCAGTAAATAGTACATCTTATGGCTCGTTATAATCCTTGTTTAAAAGGATGGTTTGAGGATGTTAAGCTGAGACCTTATCATGTTTCATATCTGAGGCGTAGATCGCAAAATGTTGTTTAATTAATTGCGAACACTCTCAAAATTAAAATCATTAAAGAAATTTCTGACAATCAGTTCTACACTGTGACGGCAGATCCAACACCAGGTAGTTCGAGGAAAGACATGTTGACTATTGTAATCCGTTTCGTCAATCAAAAAGGAGTTGCAAATGAAAAACTCTTGCAAATAACCGAAATAACTGACAAGACTGGCGCTGGAATAGGAAAGAGTGTAGTCAATTGCTTGCAACGCAATGCCTTTTATGCTGACAATCTTTCATTTCAATCGTATGATTTTGCTGCTTCAATGTCGGGAGAGTTTAAAGGAGCTCAACAGAAAGTATCTGAGTTGGCTGGCCATTTTACAAGCACTAGTGAAGATTTTCTTACTGCTAGTGAAGAAGTTGTATTTTTGTGTAAAAGATAGATTTTGTTTAATACTTGGGAGACATTGCACACATATTTTAATGTACCATGACTCTTGTCTGTTAAATTTTATCAAAGTTTTGAGTTGGTCATAATAGTTGTTGTTAGCGAACAATATTAACAAAATATTAAGAAAACATTTTTTGGAGTTGGGAAAAACTGTCCTTTATGCTCCCCCACTATTTTGCCTTCGGTACGTCCCTGAATGAAGGGTTTGGAATTGGAATTTAATCTATGTTATCTATTGATGTACAACATATTCGAGCCACACAAAATGAATCACCTTATCAAGTCATGTGAACATGTAACAAATTCACAATGAACCAATTTTACTGCTATTTTGACGGGGCTGTTTTGCCGGAGGCTATTTTGTCCTGAGCTATTATGTCGCTGGGCTATTCTGACGGGGCTGTTTTGTCCTGGGCTATTTTGACGCCGGGCTATTTTGACGGGGCTGTTTTGAAGGGCTATTTTATCGCCGGGCTGTTATGACGGGGTGCCACTTGATTTATATAGCGCTCCTTCCCAAGGGCCTTGTGGCAGTGCGAGGCGGGTTTGGAACATTACATTACGACTGTTGCCATTACCGCCGTATGCAGAAAATAACCCATTCGGCCAATCTGCACATATGTTGGAAAAACTCAAACAATTATTCTAATAACATAAAGAAACAAATACAGTATGAGCAAATAAATAATAAGCAAATCAAGATTTAAAAATGCAATAGAAATCTAGAAAAATGCCTTGTTGTAAATTGAATTACCAGTTTGAACAGTCCATTTCGATGTCTAATTAATTGTCTTGCTTTAGCCGTTTTGGCCACCGCTCCTAAGCATTCAGCTGCGAGACATCTTATAGATATATTTGTGTTATGCAATAAGTCGATCAAAATTTCTATTCCTCCAAAGTTAAGTATGCATTGCCATATCGGTCGGTATCTTGATATCTCGATTAGAATCTTCAAAGAAGCTATTTGACACTCGAAGTCATTCACCTATTGATAAAAGAAAACAATTTAAAATACAAAAATATTTATTAAAGAAGTAGAGGTACCTCGAGAATATTTACCAAAACTTCGACCCCATTTGCCTCAACTATTGACATAGCCACGTTTTCCTGACTAAGATCCATGTCGAGAATGGAGCACAACCCTATAAGAGTTGGTGGATGACCCCCAGTTTTAATAAATTGAAACATGTTTTGAATGTGCCAATATCCTGCAAACTTTGGATCTCGAGGCTTAACATTGTAATTGTATATTGTCTTTTCAGGGGGACCGTCTCTATCTGAATCCGTCTCAGGATCACTTTCTTCTGTTGAATATTCTCTCAGCCAGCTTTCTAATTCTGGACTACAAAAAATTTTACAACATAGTAATTGTCATGATTTTTTTACCTTGCGGCCTAATTCGCGACAAATTTTTAGATTTGCCATGCTATAAACAAAGGCTCGATTGTTCGATTTTAAATTGATAAGATTTAAATGGTTTGATTTAACTGTTGATTTAAATCAATTCAATTTAAGTTATATCTTATACATAAAAATGACTGCATGTATGGCTATAGGACACCGAACTTCGTCCTACTTGCATCATCACGCACAAGCTCTAGGCATGCAAGGCTAGGAATGCAGGACACTGAACTCCTCCCACTCTGCACCATCGCACACACCTAGGACTCTAGGGACTCTAGGAGTGGAGTAAAGACAATGAATTTCTCCCCACAACTTCTCCAGACTACAAGCGTGCAAGACAATGCTAATGACTCAGCACATAGCAGTGGACTCCTTTGTTTCTAGCCTAGCGAAAATCTATTTAAAGAACCAGAAGAAGACTCCCATCAGTTCCAAATCATCTCAGTTATGCAACGGACTATAATCAAATAAATAAAGACTCCCATCAGCGTGCGCCCGCATGGCCTAACGGTTAAGGCTGCGCCTCTCACGATGGCTGCACGGGGTTCAAGCCCCGCTGCGGGTGCACCGTCCTAATCATCTAGCTATGCAACGGACGTTAACAAAACATTACATTTTTATGACTCTCATCAGCTCGCCTCGTTCGTCTTCTATTTCGCTTGGTTTTGACTCTTTCCTCGTTACCGCTTGGCCGCATCGGCTCTTGTCATGATGGGCTCTCGATGCTGAGTATCCGGACTCTATCTCGTGCTTGTTAATAAGCCTCTAAAAATTACGAGTGACATTTTTATGTTGTATGTATTGTTATGTGCCGCAACATGGGTGTATATGTGTGAGTCAAGTTTATTGGATAAAACAAACTTGGCCCAAAAATGAATAAAAATAAAAATCTTAAATTTTTAAATCAACTAGTAATTTTATTAAACTGAATAAATATAACTTAATTAATTTTGATTAACAAAATTATGCGTACATCCAGGATATTTGAAAATGAAGCTCAAAATTCATACTTAAATTTATTTCAGTGATTCTTTGCTGCAAAACAATATTTTCGTTGTCAAATCAATTAGTTCATCCAAACAACAAGTTGTTTTTCGGTCTCCATCTACATCAAGAAAAAGAAAGAAGCAGCAGAAGCTTCGGAAATAGACGAGCAACTGGAAGCAAGGCTTAAAAATGCTCGAGTACGCACCGCTCAAATCCGTCTTTTTGAAGCTCATGGTTTTTGAGGAATGCAGCTCAGAAAACGGGAAATTTTTGAAAAAACAAAGAATTTGTTCCCGTCGCAACAGGCTTTTCAACATTTAGTCGATTTATGAATAAGATTTACTACTGCCAGAAGATGGTGCGTAAATAATGTTTAAAACTTATTTGAACAGAATTTAAATTTTACAAAATTTCGCATTATAATGCAAATGATAAAAACTCTTGCGAAAGGATTAGTTTATTTTAAGCTTTTGCATTTTTTGGGTACTTTCCGCGAATGTTACAAGAGAAATTTCTAGCACTGGTTTCTTGACGTTTGTCAAAGGAATTCGGTTTCATTAAGATTTTAAATTAAGATTGAATTTTATGTTATGAAATTGGTAATTACTTTTTCAATGTGGTCTTGTCTTTACAATATTTCGTCTTTTTTTTAATCATCTTTGGAACTTCTGTCTTTTGATTAATAACCACCTCTTTAGGTATTTCAGGTAATACTTTTGGTCTCAACGTCAGAGAATCTTCATCTCTCAAACATCGATTTTCTTCCTCCACCAAGACGTGTGTATCCAGCAAAGTTGTATCGGTTGAAGGATGTTCATCGACTTCTTTTTCAAGCCTTGGTTCTTTGGCTTGAAATCTTGAGCTTTTATACGGCATTTTTTCGGAAATTTTTGACTGCATTAATACCTTAAAAACATTTGTATTAGAACTTCAGTCTGCACAAGGATGGTGAGAATTTACTAACATGATAATCGTTAAAAATAAATCCTAAATTACATTGTCTATGTTTTCTTTGAAATGATTACAAGAGTTTTTGAGCAGAAGAATCAGACTTGCAAAAAGTGGCCCGTTGCGTTCAAAATCTGATTCATCATTATTTAGGAATCCATCTCGCTGTTAAATTATAAAATAACAATGACAAACGTCTTGTAGAAGACTGATTACTTACTGTTTTTATAATTCTGCACTAAATATTTTATATATATATAATATATATATATAATATATATTAAGGTTACAAATAACTATTAAGGCTACAAATAACTATTAAGTTTACAAATAACTATTAAGGTTACAAATAACTATTAAGGTTACAAATAACTATTAAGTTTACAAATAACTATTAAGCTTACAAATAACTATTAAGTTTACAAATAACTATTAAGTTTACAATAAGTTTATATATATATATATATGTTTGTGTACATAAAGAGTACATTAAATATAATAAATTAAATAAATATTAATAAATTCTGAGTTTAAAAAAACTGCATTAGAGAAGTTATTTTTTGAAGGGCGTCCTATACCCAGTGATGGGTAGTTACTAACTATAAGTAGTTAACTACTAGTTAATAACTACTTTAAAGTAGTTAGGAAATAGTTAATAACTACTTTAAAAGTAGTTAACTACTATTTTTTAACTACAAATAGTTAACTACTTTTTAACTACTTTTTAAAAAAATTTAAAATAAAATGAAGAAAAATAATTTTTTCCAATTTTCCTATTTGGTACATCACTTTATAAGCATAGTTTCTTTGTTTTCAACTTTTGCTTACTACCGCCATTTCTCGCTTCTTAATTATTACTCTTAGTAGTCGTATTCTGAAAACGTTTTATATAAATGGCTCAGAACAGTGAATATGACGATTTATATGACTATATGGAAAGTGTACCAAACTCTTGTGATAATGAGGTAGCTGAACAGCTTAATGATTATTTATCAAACTCCGCAAGAAATGTACAAACTCTACTTAATTATCCAACTGTTTGTGCTGCATTCATCAAGCTTAATTCAACATTACCAAGTTCGGCAGCAGTTGATTGACTTTTTAGCGTAGCAGGGCAGGTTTTATGTAACAGACGATGTAAATTATTGGATAATCATATCAACATGATGATTTTTTAAGAGATCGCCTAAAACAGTGGTTCTCAACCCCCGGTCCGTGAATTAAATGGTACCGGGCCGCCCAAGGAACAATAAATTATTTCCATTTCATTAAAAAAATTAAAATAGTTTGTAGGGATTGAGAACAACCGCTGCCATCTCTTTCTTAGCGTGTTCGGTAAAATTATTGAGTCTGGTTTTGTAACATTTTAAGAATAACGATTAACTTACCCAAAAAAATGAAACACTTTTTAATTAAGTTAAATAATCCAATCGTGCAGGAAATTATATAATTAATTTTTATAATTTCATTACGTAATATTCAACTCCACTCCACCCCCCCCCCCGACCCCCGGGCCGCGGCGAAAAAAAGGTTGAGGACCACTGGCCTAAAACATCCATTGTATACTTCTGTTTTTGATTAATTTGGACAATAAATTTTGTTGAAAATGTTACACTAGTGTAAATAAATATGCTAATAATTATGTCTTGTTCGATTGTCCAGAAAATTAATTTTATCAAATGTCAACGGAAAAGTAGTTAAAAAAGTAGTTACAAAGTAGTTAACCACTATGCAAGTAGTTAAGGAGTAGTTACTAACTACTTATTTTAAAAGTAGTTAAAAATAGTTAATAACTACTATTTTATAAAAGTAGTTACTACTTTTTAAGTAGTTAAAGCCCATCACTGCCTATACCATGCGATAAGGAAGCGAGAACATCGATATTTTTCTAAGATCGTCAACACTAGCTCAGTTGAGTTAATTTTTCTTGAGCTCTTAGCTCGTTACAAGTTCTGCAAAACTGGTCAATATCCAAAGCTGTACCTTGGGCCTTCATGTTTCTCTCATGCTTCTACATCTGCTTGAGAGCTAGCAGATCGTATTTATTAGTGTTATTCAATAAACACGAACAAACTTTACATTTTACTCCAAAACGATAGTTGGGATCTGCATGTATCCAATCCCTTAGTTCGATGTTTGTCAACCAACCATCATTATGACTGATTGTATCACGTGTTGGCTTTTTTATGGAGTTCAATTTAGTAAACGCTTACAAAGATGACGGAAAAGAAAGAAGTTGGTAGTGAAGGTTTTTATTTTTATTGAAGAGATAAACGAAAAAACCTTGCAGAACCCTAACCGCCAAAAATTATTTTTTACAAAAACACCCAGATTTAAAAAAACCCCTAGAAACCCATATTGAAACCCAAATTTTTCAAAAAGCCAAGATCTTACAAACCCAAAACTGGCAACCCTTGATCGTCACACATGATATTTATATAGATCCCCTAAAGATCATCTTCTGAAGATGCCAGAATAAGGATTGGCAAAGGAAACGTCCATTGCTTAGCTAGATAATTAGGACGGCATTCCCGATTTGAATCAGAAGGATTCTAACCATCGTGAGGCGATGGGCAAAGCACGTGCCTTCGAGCAGTTTTATATGGCCCGCGGAAACGATGGATGTCTAGGACATGACTGAATCCTCAAAAATTTTGTCATTGATATTTGTTGTTAAGCACATTTGTTTTTATTGCCTCGTTATGCTGCTTGGAACATCGTAAAAAGTATTTTTTTTGCAAATCGGTTGACGTTCTCTCCAATTGCGATAGTCTAAAAATTTAACAAACATTTTTCCGATCTTGGACAAAACTTGGCAAAGAAAATCATCACTTTATCCAAATCCTTATATGAATTCCTTATGCGCTCTCTCTCAATCACACAATGTATTTTTTTCCTGTTTCGCCAGACGAGATCATTCAATGGTTAAAGAATTGAAGACCTTCCACAACTGTGGTCTTGATGGTATTGAGCATTGCATTGCTGGTGAATTCATTCCAACACTCTCTGATCAATTGAACAATTGTTCATTGTCAACGGAAAGAGTACCGGATGACTTGAAATTGGCCAAAGTGATTCCACTGCATAAATCTGGTGATTTGAACAAGATCTGCAATTATAGAGCTATTTCAATTCTGCCATTTTTCTAAACTTTTCGAAAAAGCCGTATATCGTCGAGTTAAAAGTTTCTTATCAAGGCTTAGTCTTCTTAATAACAAACAATTCACTCAACATATATGCCTCTGCTATTACGTTATTCCAAAATCGCCGATGCTCTGGAGCGGGCGAGTTCACCATTGGTGTTTCTTGATCTGTCAAAGGCATTTGACAGCGTAAATCATCAGATCAATAGTACCGTACTTTCACCCATATTACACGCGTGTTATGTTCGATTTTACTTACCACGCACCCCCTATGCGTGCTATAATCGTATGCGTGTTATGCTAGATTAAATTTACATGAATTTGATTTCCGACCAACAAAAAATAAAAACATTTAAATGATAGCACAGACTGTTGATTTTTTTGTAAAAGCTTTAGACTACATTTTTAATTTTAAATAGTTTATAATTGATTGGGCGTTAGTGCATTGCATAAAGAACTTTCGATATATGCTTACAGAAGCATGTGACAAAACATTCACGCTAATCATTGCTTTGTCCAGCTCTCGAGTTTATGACATCAACTTGAATTTAACATAAATTAATTGATGGTAACTATAGGAAACTTGTAGGGTGTTGTACTATTTTATGAATTTTCACCATAATTTTTCAACTCTTTGTTACTCATAATTATCATATAATTGGAGCTAATGTTTTCAGTTTGTGTGACAATGTTTTTTCAGCACTGGTGGTTCAGACAGCTTTGGTTGGTGCTGTCTAATATTTTAATAGTCAAACATCACAAGCAAATGTCTTTAATCTCTTAATGATCTTGCTATAAAAACTTTGAACACTTCTCAAAAGCATGGAACAAAATAGATACAATTTTGGTAATAGTGTCAGTTATCAGTCTTTTGCAGTCTTTATTGGAAAACAAAATGGAAGTCTTAGCCCATTCTCTTGGAACTCATTATGAAGATTCAAATTGGTAATTGTAATGAATTACCACCCCTGCTTTGGCTTTTTCTGGTGATGAGTCACTTGATTTTCTACATTGCTATAGGAGATATATTGGATGGTATAAATTATATGCAGCTTTTGGCCACACTTTTATGTTATAGTTGATACACTGTTTGCAGTGATGGGTAAAATCACGTTCAGAGTGATTGGAAATCAAAATCAAGATCACCAGACAAAAAGTGATTGGAAATCGAAATCAGGTTCACGCATGTGATTTCACGTTAAAATCAGGTTCACTTGTAGAGGTATTTCAAAAATCATCAAAATCAAATCACTTTGACCAAAAAGTGCACGAACTTTTCAAACACTGTCAATTTTCAAAAGCTTTTATTAACTTTCAAAAACAAAAGTTTTTGAAACATCGAATCATGTAGTCTGTTCCTTCTTGATGTTTCAATCAGTCCTGCCGAACTAAATAACCTCTCCATGGGAGCTAATGGTGGCAGCTTTGTATTATAGCGCACAAAGTGACTAGGGGTGTTCAGGTTAGCCGAATAGGTTACGTGCCTGCATATGGCGGTAATGGCAACAGTCGTAATGTGTGGTGTTCGAAACCCAGCCTGCACTGACACCAGTTCCATTGGGAAGGACCGCTATATAAATGGTTACAAGCGCCTCTGACGCTATGCATATGGCTCTATATAAATAAATGAAGTTACAACAAAGATTTTTTTGACTAGGTTTGATTCAAGACTAGAGAGATGACATTCCGCATCAGACAAATAATTCATTGTATTGGTGCGGATACTGTTTGCCTTGTTAACAGTGACTTTTTGCAAGTCAGACTGATGATCCTCATAATATCCGTAATATTCATTGTCAAGGACCATTTCTAAATGTTGATCCTGATCAGCTGGTGCAAAATTCGTTCTACGTAAAAACACTTCTAATACTAGTTCCATAAGAATTGTTTGTCATATATTCAGTTCCAACATACATCATGTGTCATACATCCTTATAGTTAAAAAAAATTATTTTTCATGTAGCTAAGAATGTAAAAAGCATTAGATGGCGTAGGAAATCGTTGCACGTCTCGATCCTGATATCGACTTATTAACACAATCAATACATTTAGGTACAACTTTGTCAGCTTCCTCATTTGAAATTTTAAAAAATTAACCGTCAAGCAGCGGCGGCAATTCACAAGCGGTTTTATCATTTTATCAATTATCAGCAATTTTACAACTTTCGTTCACCATGAGGTCGGAATAGCACTAACAACAACAATACAAGTTAATAACAGGAAGTTGCATAGATTATCGACTGATGATGTCATAAAGAAAGATATTATATATTTAAAAAAACTAAATTTTGAAATTTAAAGTTTATATGATTTCGTGATTTTTACATATTAAAAAAAATCATCAATCATCAAAAATATGATTTAAAATAAAAATCAAAATCGCACATCGCACGATGATTTTGAATCAAATCAAAAAATCATAAAGGTGATTTTATTTCGTGATTTTAAATCACTTGATTTGAAATACTACCCATCACTGACTGTTTGAACCTCAACAATGCCATACCTTCACAGTGAAGCTGTGTCCCAGAGCATGGTACAAATGCATAACTTCAGTATTTGCTTCAAGAATTGATCTCAATTTATTTTTAAAAAAAACCTTGTTTCTTTCAACGCAATTATAAAGGTTATTGTACACGAGCTGCATTTCATGCTCAGATTAATGATCCACTTATGGTTCTTGAAAAGGAGACTTTAACCTTGAAATCTCATGAAATTTCATGTTATAGTTGATGTACGGTTTGGACCTCAACAATGCTATACTTTCCATTGAAGCTGTGTCTCACAGCATGATGCATCTGATTTACTTCATCATCTACTCCAAGAATTGATCTCAAATATTCAAAAATATCTCTTAAGATTTGTACATTTAAAATATGTGATTTCCATATTTATGGAGTTATGGGACACAGAGACTTGTTAAGCGGACTCCTTGCAGAGTGGAATTGGTTAACGACTTCGTTACCGTCCTTTGAAGTATTGCTTCACTTTTGTCTTACAAATTATTATGCGTAAACAATATGCATTCCAAGGTAGGAAGTTGATGCAAATCTTAAGATAAAAATAGTTTCGAGGAAGAATTGAAGAGATAAGTCCAAATCATCTTAGTTATGCAACGGACTTTAATCAAATAAATAAAAAGAATTGAAGAGAGAACGCAATATCGAAGCGACTCGTGACCAATTTTTGTCAATTGCAACGAGCTCATGAATCGTTAACCAGTTCTTTGAAGTTTTTAAACAATTTATTAACAGACATTCAAAAAATCAATCATAAGACCAATAATTATTCCTCATCATCAGCTAAGCCTTCAAATCCGTCAAAAGTCGAAGTCTTATTCATTTTTGGCTCTTGCCGGATCGCAGGCTAGTTCAAAGTCCGGGGGGTCACTTTACTTCTTTTCTGTAGACTTAATGCCAGCATTTCTAAAGCCACTCAGAATCAAATCAGGAGACACTTTGTCCCATGCTCGTGCAACCCACCTTGGTGCATACCTTGGAATACAAGGCCTTCCACTCTCGTGAGTGTATGTGCCATTCTGCATCCATTCCTCCCTCTCAAATCTGTCAATTTCTCAACGATTTGTAGTTGCAGTTTGGATGATAGACCAACCGGGATGATTGCAATGTGACATCCGCTTAAGTTGAGCATCTTCTTAACTGATTCCTCTTTATGAGCAGTCATTGCATCCATGATCAACCGCGAGCTCTAAAAGAATCCCCTCTTTTGAGAACATTTCTGAATCCAGAGTTTCATGCTGAAAATTGTTTGCATTGTCTCTTGAAAATCAATATTGGTTTTGACTTGGTGGCAACCGCAGAGCATCCAAGTATGACTGTGAAACATGTCCGTTCGTAACATCTTGTTGTTATTGCCACAGTTCTGGAGCCAGATGCTTTCACTAGCGGGAATGTCAAAAGCTATCTCTTCCTTTGTTCCAAGACCCATAGCTTTAGATCAGACTCTAACTTTGGCCATTTCGCATTTTGGCCAAGGCATGCACGTTTTCTCAGGTTCAGTTTCTCAAGCAATCATTCCTTTTTTATCCATTCGCGAACCGACACTTCATTAACGTTGAACTCTCGAGCAGCTGCTCTGTTACTTTTGTCTTTTGCTCTAGAAATGACTTGAAGCTTGTAGGCAACAGTGTACGAGTTACGTTTATCAGCCACTTTCTTAGCGACGTCGATATTTCAATCTATTTATTTATTTGATTATAGTCCGTTGCATGACTAAGATGATTTTGACTTATATTTCAATCAAGAGCACTTCTATCTATATATTACTGTATTTATCACTTCAAGCATCGGCCGCTCAGCCAACGGAAGATTTTTTTACAACTTTTATATTTGATGATTTTATATATTAGAAACTGCTTCAATTTAATATTTTAATATATATAATTTTAATTTAAATATTAAATTATTTTAGCCAAAAGAATAAAAGGCGTCTATTGGTGCGTGTTATAATCGTTTGCGTGTTTTAAAAGTGATTTTTTACATAAATTGGAAAAATTGCGTGTTATATTCGTCCGCGTGTTAAATTCGTCTGCGTGTTTATTATGTGAAAATACGGTAATTGTCTAATTTATTATTACGGTTTGTGAGGTTGTGTCTTGAAGTGCCAGTTATTTGGCGGGTCGTAAATAATTGACAGAATTTAATAGTTCTAGATCAATGTTTACTGACGTAACTTGTGATGCTCCTCTATTCTATTTTTGGTCCATTATTCTTTATCATTTATATATCCGATTTACATAATTTCTCACCATTACTTACATTTTTTGTTATTCACGGACGATAAAAATGTATTTGTCTCTGGCAAAAACCTTCGAATTAATTATTGACGTCAATAGGGAGTTGACAAATGTTAACATATGATTTCGAGCCAACAAGTTGTCTTTAAATATCGAAAAGCCAAATATCATATTGTTTTGTTCAAAAAATAAGAACAAATCTTATAGTATTCAACCTAGAATTAACGACTTGCAGATTAAATCTCCACTAAATTTCTTGGCATTATTATGATCATAAATTAAATTAGTCTTTGCATATCAATTATGTTGTCTCCAAAATATCAAAAAACATTGGTGTCGCATCAAATATCAGTTCATTTGTTGATAAGAAAATTCTTATGCTGTACTATTCACTAATCTGTCCCTATCTCATTCTTTGTAATATAGCTTGGGCATCTAACTACCGTATTTCTCCGAAAATAAGACCTAGCATGAATTTTCGAAGTGCTCGGAATATAAGCCCTAGTTAAGATCGCCAGCCGGCATTTACGGTAGTACTACAGGTCTGTTGCAACGTACGTTGTATGGAATACAAGTTATTAAATGAATAGCAGTATTATTATAATGAAATATAACTATAATAAAATACTGATAATAAAATTATATTTATTTGTAAATATATAAGCGGGTAAGTAGATGCGGTAAACAGACAACCAATGAACCCCCTTTAATCTAAATCTTTCATTGTCACGTGTTCATTAGTTTTATTGTGTTTTCTTTATTTTTCATTGTTGTCATCAATTTTCTCATGTCGTTGGCAACAGAAGTTTTGCATTATCACTCTTAATTTATCAATTACATAAATTTATTCTAACAGTAAAAAGTCTGACAACAGACAACTAGCAAGCAGGGAAGCTAGTATTTATTTCATAAAACTTAAAGTTTTTCAGGCGTTACCACAATTATAACAAACGATGAAAGTTTATATAACAAAACTACTGCTGTAGTTTTTCTCATGAAAAAATTGGCACGTTATTGCCATCAATATTTTGGAAAATGCTAAAAATTTAAATATTTAAAAAAAAACATGTTTGTTATATCTCTATGCCCATCCGATATTCAAGGGGAGACCGAGCTGTCGGATATAAGTTTGTCCATCCCTAGAGAGCGGATCTAGAATACTTTGACGGGAGACCTAGGACCTAGACCCCTTAATGACGCGCTATTCCGGTTGCTTATTCATAAAACGGTGGATATTTCACAGCCATTTTGCTTATTAATGTATTTTTTAACATTTTAAAATTGTATTTAAAAAATATTTTAGGCTTTTTTACTTAACATACAAAAGTTGCCAACTATTGTTTATGCTGGAATTTCAATATCTTGATGTAAAATTCGTAAGAGCTAGTCGGGTCCATTGTGTGTGTATTTTATTAAAATATTGTTGTAAACTTAGAAATTAATTATGTTTATATTGCTAAAATAATTAAATTTATAATTCATTATATTTGGTATCTTTGTCGGGCACATGGTATCTAATATTTCTACAGAAAGCATTCTCGATATTCACCTGACATTCAGCGAGAATCCAAACAACTTAGAAGCGAAGATCCATTTGCATCTTCTAAGTACCTCAATTCCTTAAACTTATACCTTCGATTATTCAGTTCCGTTAACTGAATACTTGCTTAATAAACTTACTCTAAAACTTACTAGTTCCCGGACCCCAGGTTATTTCAATATTATACATTTTATTCTATTTCATAACTAGGTGATTATGACGTCCGGTCAATTTCGTGATAACCCGTTTAAATATATTGATAAGTTCAATATTACTCAAACTTGTAAAATATGCAAGCTAGCATGTTAGGGCCCTTTGAAAAAGATGGGGATCCATCTTTACTTATGACCAGGGTTGTTAACAATACTTTGTAAAAGTACTGCGAATAGCATTACCGGTACTCATTTCAAAAATACTTTTTCCAATCAAAGAACCAAGGTGTCCCTGATGCTATGCTTAAGACGCCATACAAATGAACTATTATTACTACTACTATTCTTCTTATTCTTCTTCTTATTATTATCACTATTCGAAAAAATAATTACAATGTTTACCATTTTGCTAGACGCATAAATATTAACGTTTCAAAATGTTCACTCGTCATATTTGATGGTAGTGGTAAAAATATTTTGCCACCTAGAACACTTTGGCGGGAGCCACACACTGGAACTACTGGGCAGATTTAGGGGACGGGCACAAATACTAACATTTTTGTCCAAATTGGTAAATTATTAAAACAACATTTTTAAATTAGTGCACCTGACGCTTATGGCGCTCTACAAATGCACTTATTAAATTAAAATTAACATTTTAAAATTTTAATTAAATTTTTTTGAAATTTTTATTTTACTTATTTACTTAATTTTTTCTTATAATTTCCTAAATTCGCCACTGTTTGTCACCCAGTGAGAATAATCTCTCCACTGTTGCGATAGCAGGCAATCCAATGTTGAGGGCCGCATATAACTTTTTATATTTGGATATCGATTGAGATAACTCTGAAGTTGTGACGGCCCGGAAATATTCGTTGATTTCTTCGTCAACAACATCTAATCTTTGTCTTTTACTGAAAAAAGCAGCGAAGCTAATAATTCTTTTTTTCTCTAGGACACATCAAGCATTGATAAAGCGTTCTTTTTCTGCTGTTTCCATATATTAAAAAATCTCTTCAGGTACAAATATATTATCTATCCTTAAATAGACTTGAAAATGCAATTTATTTTATTTATTTAATTAAATTCGGTTGCATAACTACTATGATTTGGACTTTTCGAAAGTTTCTTATAAAAGTATATTGCTTTACACCAAGAGCATGCTTTATAGCGAGAATCCATATGAAGTTAAAACAAAAGATAAAAAACCAAGAACGTAATTTGAGGGGAGCAGGGAGAGAGGGAAAGGCCCTCCTCTGACTTTAGACGAGACCCAAAAAAAGTCATCTCATGTTTTGCGATTATATGTTTTTAAATATATTTTTTATTTATTTTATAAATGTAAATATATTTTTTATATTTTTATAATATATATGTTTTTAAATATTTTATTTTATAAATGTAAATACATTTTTTATATATTTAAAAACATTTAACAACACAATGATTTGAATTCTTTGCAGCATTATATACTCCATTCTGTCAAAGTTTTGTCAAGCTGACATTTCAGGTTGCCTAACATGTAAATGACTTTTGGCTCAGGGACGCTATTTTTAACCTCACGATGGAGACCTAAATTTGCTAATAATTTATTATATTTTCTTGTTTCCTAACATTAGTAGAGATCCGTGGCCCTTCTGTATAAGTGCCAAAATTAACAATAACTAACTAAATTTACCTTGTTGACAAAGTAACCGCTAGTACTAGCAGTTATGAAAATATTTGAATTGTTAGTGGTTGTTGCAACAATATATGCGATATCTCCATACATCTGCCGCCATAATGGTGCCCGACATCCGTTTTCGAAAACGAAGGTAAATGCTGGAATATGATGTTCGTTTATGTCAACATTCTGCTAAAATAAATGCTAAAATATTCTGCATCAATACTGTGGCAAGTAAAAGAAATGACTACTCAAGTATTTTGACTTGAGTTTTCACTATTAAGGATTAATGAATAGAAATTGTGAGTAACTTACGGGACATCCATGATATATTCTTTAAAACTGGATCGTCGCAAGTGCTTTCGATAATGGCGGTTAGCATATTGAAGTGGTTATCAACTTCGTGAGGAGTTAACTTAATGGTGCTTAAAATCATAAGTTATACATTATTATTGTTATCATCAAAACTTGCTTTTGGTCGAAACCGAAGCAGAAAATGAGCGATATATAACCCAGATTTTAAAAGCTATGTCGTGAAACAATGAGACAATAAAAATTCATAATTATAATTACACGTTATTGATTTGCAAGTATTCCGCATTCCAGAAATAATCAGGTTAGTAATCAAATTCAAACAAATGAATGTTGTAGTTCAGAAAAAGTTTCTCCGCGTTATGGGTCAGTATACTTTATACTGGCGCTGAGCTGCCATGATGCCAAAACATTAATAATAATAATAATATAATAATAATAAATAATAATAATAATAATAATAATATAATAATAATAATAATAATAATAATAATAATAATAATATAATAATAATAATAATAATAATAATAATAATAATAATAATATAATATAATAATAATAATAATAATAATAATAATAATAATAATAATAATAATAATAATATAATAATAATAATAATAATATATAATAATAATAATAATAATAATAATAATAATAATAATAATAATAATAATATATAATAATAATAATAATAATAATAATAATAATAATAATAATAATAATAATAATAATAATATAATAATAATAATAATAATAAAATAATTGTCTCGAACTGTTAGCAGTTGCGGTCGAATATTCGCGTGCTCTTAAGAATTTATTAAATTCAGAGATTTCGGCGTTAATTAGTCACAATTTTTTTTTCAATTAGTGTCCCCTACATTCTGTTCAGGAGTGTGAGATTATTAAAAGGGGAAAAACTGAAGTTGAGTTGCAAACATTTTGACTCAAACGTCTGGTCTCGCCTAGACGTCACAACCTCAGATAAATAGAAAAGAAGGGGTTTAAAGTGCGTTTGATTCCGAAAGTGTCTGCTGATTGATGTTGCTAGAAGTTCTGAGAATTAAATTAATTTGAAGACTCGTCGGAAAGAACAAAAGGTAAACAATGCAGACCCGTTCCCGCACCTTGGCGGCTCTCACACAGGTGAAAGATTGTTGTGTTTCTTCGGTACTGTTGTCCAAACAAAGTGTGAATATTGTGAGGCGGAGTTCGGAACGTCTAAAGGAGCAAAAATTCATGAGAGTCGTGTCCACCCAGTCCAGTGTCACTCGAAACGGTCAGGAAAAAGTTACTGGAGATGCAGATGGAATGAAGAATAATCTCATGTGATGGCAATGAAAGAAATAGAACTGAAACAACAAGGAGTGAAATTCATTAATATAGAACTCCACAAACACTTCCCATATCGAACCTCAGCCGCTATTCGAGGACACAGAAGGCAAGTAGAGTACAAGACTATTCTCCAACAGTGCATCAGCAGTTCTTCGAAAAATACTCAAAGGCTAATAGTCGAATGGCAGTCCCAGCCTTCGGATTGTTTGGAAACAATTGATGAAAATAATTCCAACGAGCTGTGGAAGAGGATGTCCAAAGCTGAAGTTGGACTGAACGACCAAAAAAGAAAGAGAATCAACATTGCTCTCTCTAGACACTTCCCGGGTATGAGTTTAAAGCGATTAAGAAGAATTAGGAACAAGCCTGGATACAAGAGCCTTCTAAGTGATGCCTTCTGGGATGGTTCGAAGACATCCTGAAAATTCGGAGAGATCGGGGATGCCATCTGCGTCTGATGAAAAGGAGGGATTAGACAACAATACAGTCTCCTTGGATAGCCTGGTAAAACTGAAACAGTTTGTGGTTGAGAGATATCACATGATACATCTGGAAAACGAAAAGCTCTCTGATCTCATAAGCGAGAGACTGGACAGAACGAATAGAATCCAATTAATAAACAAGGAATATGAAAAATGAACTTCTCATCAAATTCCACAAGACATCAATAGCAAGAAGCAAAAAAGCCACCGAATCATGTTGAGAGGATACAAACAAATAACAACAGTCAAGCCAGAAATAAATCAGAAAATGCATCCAAAAATTAAACCTGACCTTTGTTGATGTTACGAAAGCTTTCGACTCTTTGTGAGAGCGACTGCCAGACTTGGCACTCCACCACTCTTCTTAGAGTATCTAGCAGAACTCTACAAAGAAGGTGAGGTTTATCTGAAAACCAAAGAGGGTCCCGGTGGAAAAATTCAAGTGAAAAGAGGAGTCCGTCAGGGAGATCCAATGTCCCCCACCTATTCAATGCTGTCATAGACATGATAACCAGAAAATTTGACCAATCAATTGGAGTCACGATTGGCAGAGGCTCGACGACTAAGTGCAATTACATTGTATTCGCCGACGATCTGGTCCTAATGTCAACGACTGATATCGGAATGAAAAGACTGATGGAACAATTAGAGTGCAATGAGCAGCGCAGGTCTAAGGGTCAATCCAAACAAATGCGCTACACTCAGAACTGAAACCCAATGCAGAGAAAAACGCTGGATAGTCAACCCCATAACGTACCTCAAATTACAATCTGAAGATATCAAAGCAATCGATGTCTCACAGACGTACAAATATCTGGGGATAGAGATTGGAGTCCGGAAGCAGCCAGCGTCGATCGGAGATGAGATTCAAAAACTACTCCATTCAATTTCAAGAGCACCAATAAAACCTTGCCAACGCTTTTATATTTTAAAAGTTCACTTGGTACCAATTCTAGTCCACAAACTTACCTTTGACGAGGTATTCATCGGTTCTCTGAACTCCGCAGACACAATCAAGATTAGAAGGACGATAAGGCATTGGCTACATCTTCCAAGGGATGTCCCAAAACCATTTTATCATGCTCCCGTTAAATCCGGAGGTCTAGGAATTCTTCAACTTAGGCAATGGGTTCATCGTCTTCGAATGAATAGATTAACAGAAATTTTCTCCGAGATAGGCCGTCATAAGGATGATTTCATGACTGATGTTCTCAGAAACAACTATCTGATTATGAGAATTTCGAAAGTTTGGAACAGCAGAGGCGAAACAACCAAAACAGGATTGGAAAGCGGCAGCTTCGGAGAGGCTGTACAAAACTGTAGACGGCTACGGATTGAGATCATTCACCGATGGAGTTGGAATGAGCGAATGGATTTCAGCTGCGGTCCCGAGAATTCATTCCAGTCAGTATATCAGATGCGTTAAGATCCGGGCTGCTGCACTATATTGCAGGCTTAGAGCTTCGAGATGGAACCCGCAGGCTCCCAGGGGGTGTGATGAGGGTTGTCAATCCTTAAAATCGCTGGGGCATACGACCCAGAAATGCCCAAGAACCGATGGCGCAAGAGAGACATAATGTTGTTGTGAAAAAGTTGGAAAACGAACTGTTAAAAAGAGGCTACAAAACAAGAGTAGAGCCCCGAATTCCTACAGATCAGGGTCTCAGAATACCCGATTTATGTGCGTGGAAAGGAAACACATACATAATGTGTGATGTAGCCGTCACCTCAGACGTCTACAACCTGGACCGAGTGTACGACAACAAATTACTGAAGTAGACATTAATTCAAGATGTTCACACTTGGATGCTGAGAAATGCTCCAGAAAGCACTCTGAGATTGATGCCAAATGTTGGCACGTTTATGTGCAACTGGAGAGGGGTGATGTCCCAAAAATTGTTTAGATTTTGTAAGGATTGCGGCGTCACGAGGACAGGCCTTATGAACATCGTAACCGCTGTTCTAAATCACAGTTACAAGATATGGAAGGCTCACAGGTGCCACCGAAGAAAGCAGTCCACATCTCGAACTCTCGTAAACATTAACGGTTGATGCTCTTCGGTACGATTGACATTTCAAACTACGGCTTGTTCTTTTAAACTTACATATCCAGGGAGATCTCAGACCCTTTTGCGGACATTAAATCTTTCAGAGTGGTTTTTTTTTGAACGATTGATATTGTTAATGTTGGCATGGCCGAGAAAATAAAAATAATAATAATAATAAAATATATGCTAAATACCTTCCAACAAATGATAAAACATCTTTCATGAGAAAAACATCAAATTCTTTCAATATCATTGCAAATATAAGAAATGTATAAGTGTCCTTCAGATTGACATTATCTGATTTAATAAAGTAACCAAGTAATTGACCAACCTATTATAATTATATGTTGTGTTTCAATGAAAACTCAAAAATATCATTTACAATGAAAAACCTTTGAATTACTAAACTATACGTTATAAATTTTAGAGAAATAATATTGGATCTGTGATTATTTGGCGATGTACTCTGAACAATCTTCCTGTCTATTAAAGTGAACAGGTGGAGTTATGTGTGTAAATTTCACACTTCCATGATAAGATCATATGGCAACTTCTCAACATACAGGCTCATTTGGTTCCCAGGAGTTCTGGAAAGGGTACTTTAGTTTGAGATCTCACCTCGACAGCATGGAATGGATCGCCCGTAAATTAACGCACTATAAACAAAGTCTATAAAAGCACGATACGTCCCATCTCCGAATGTTGCTCTTCGATCTAGAGTCTTCATAATAAGGCCGTTGGAATTCAAACTCATTCAAGACCAGTCTCAATAACTAATAAAATCTTTTATACGATCATGTCAATTTTGTAATATTGCCGGCTTTCTGAAAGTGTAGTAATATCAAACCAATAATATATTCCTAGAATTGCCTCTTCATCTATATACTTCTTCAAGTCCTACTTAACTTGACGGATCTTCTTGTTAATTAATGATATTTGATTCAAAATTCTTAGTTAAATTCATTGTTAAAACTTAGGACTTGTGATTACGAAATACACTTTGAACATATTTAAACATCAATGATTTTTTAAAACAACAATTTTAATCTAATTGTTTTAAAGCATTTACAGAAAAACATTTACAAATCAGTTTTTAAGGTTAGTCATATCAAGGAAAGCATTAATTCTGTCAAATCAAAACAAAAGCAAATTCATACCATTATTATGCAAAGTGCAAAGAGCATTTTCTAAATAATTCGTTATGGGACTCTCCATAGTTTGATATGTTTCTGAAAACTGAGGTCCGAGAATGCACTTTAATGGATCTGGGTTAGCTAAAATCAAATTTTATTCAGTCTTACACAAAATATATATTGAATTTTTCTAGTAATCGCTAGTAATTTAATTTTACTTGTATTATGTAAATCAATCAAAACTGATGATTTCTGAAAATTCATGTCAGATATGCTAATTAATGTATTTGTCATTAGGAGATATTCTTGGACTACAAAATTCGATTATCCCAGGGGTGTCCAACCTATTTGACTGGAGGGCCAAGTATGAAAATTTTAGACTAGTCGCGGTCCGGATTAGCAAGTTCACAACAAAAAAAACAATTAAACTAGCTGCGGATTTAATGGATTAATTAATCGAACCGATTAATTCATTAATTAATCGATTAATTTTTTTTTCAATTTATTTTAACTAGTCTTATTTGCTTTTACCTAATATTATCATTGTTATTTAGTTAGTACGTGATGGACGATGGCGAGTATCTCAAATAACGCGTTATCTCAGAGCAAGCATTTTATGTTAAGCTAACGAAATGGTACTATAACAAAATAGACTGAAGCTAAATGCACTTGGAAAATTAGGTGCCGACAAAGTTCACTGCGTTCGCTGCAGTAAGCAATTTCCTTTCCGCAATTCAAATACTTGGTTAATGTATCACCTTCTTCTGGCACATCCTCTCAAATATCTAGATGTGGCCGACATTGACCGGCAGAAGATTTCTGAAACACGATCAGTAACGAATTTCTTGTCGTGTCAGAGAAACAAGCCTGCAAACGACAACGTTTCTGCAGACTTGAAAGTCACTTTAGCATACTGGATTGCCAGTTCAGGACATCCGATCTTAAATGTGGAAGATGATGGACTGCAGACAGCTACTGACAGCTTTTCAAAACCATGCCTACAATTTGCCAGGTCTATTCATATTAGACACTGATTGTTGAGTTGTACAAAGAAAAGTTAGCAGAGGAAGTTGTGAAAAATATTCACAGCATGCCTACTTGCTTTCTATAAAATGACTGGTTGTATTATTTAATAGTGTTATTACCGTATTTCTCCGAAAAGCCTTACCCTGAAAATAAGCCCTAGTTAAGATCGCCAGACGCCATATACGGTAGTAGTGTAGGTCTGTTGTAACCTAAGTTGTATCGAATTGTTAAATAAATAAGTTATTAAATTAATACCAGTATGATTATAATAAAATATTATTATAATAAAATACTAATAATAAAATTATATTTATTTGTAAATATCTAAGCGGGTAAATAGGTACAGTAAACAGACAACCAATCAGAACCCAGTTGCATCGGGATATGTTCATAAAAATTTAATACGTCGTCTGTGAATTACCATTAATTATTATCTCGACAAGATGAGTGCGAAAATAAAAAGGTATTCCATCGAGTACTAGAAAGGAATGGTGGAAGACTCACGGGAGTAGAATCTTACACTATTCAAGTTGGATGATGCTGAAGTTAAGCGTGCAAGTTCTTTGTTGAAGGCATCGACTTTTCCAAATACAAACTCTCCAACATGATTGCTATAGATGAAACTGAAGTGCTTATGGGTCAACCATCTCAAATGACAATTGATCAGAGAGGTGTCACATCAATCTATGTTCCCTCCACCAGTTACAAAAGCGCAAGCGTTACCTGCGTTTTGGCAATTTGTATGGAAAGAAAACCTCACCTCAAATCATCGCTAATGGCAAAAAAAAATGGATGTATTTCAGGTATATATGTTCTTGAAACCGGAAAAGGCTGGTTTTATGGAATTGGTTCGATTTAATGTTGCAGCTTGTTTTGCGATGTGACCAAAGTAAATCTGGGATTTGGCTAGCACTCACTGCGATAAGACACTGTCTTATTTTCGGATTAATACGGTACTGCTTAGAATGAAAATAATTTTCAGTTTTTTTCTCAAAGTTTTTAAACAAATTAACTAATTTACAACAAGTTTGTGTGACACCATTGATTGTTTTAACTAACCAAGATCGGATGATTTTGTGTAAACCGATTAATTCAGAGTTGTGATGCAACAAGATCGTCTAAAACAGGGGTGTGCAACATTTTCCAACGTTGGGCCACATTTGACTTTGTAACAACAATGAGGGCTGGTTGCCGTAAGAAAATATACTCTTATGATAACTATAGTTAAGTTATTTAAGTACATTCACTAATACTGTGAATACATTTGAATACTAAATAGTGATATTCAAATATTGTCTTACTTTATTATAATAATTAATCACATTAATACAATGTGAAGCTTGTTATTTTGCATTGTTGCATAGTTTATCAATGTCTGCTCTGGCTGATGTAGTAGCAACTGGAAGCTGACTTGTCAGCTATTTCTGCTTTTCTGAGAGCAAGAGTACGAAAATGGGTGGGTGTTGTTCGCGGTCGAGTCCCGAAAATTTCTATCTCCGGCTGCCGCTACAAAGAAATTATAAGGCCCAGTTTGCATATATTAAGGCGGTGTGAAGAAGCCACTGAGAGCTTTCATGACCGCTGTAGGCAAACTGGGGTGGAGGCGATCGACATAACAAGGCCAATGAGAGCCCCGCATAGTCGAAGTTTGCAGGCGACAAACAGACAGCATGCGACATGAAGGAGCCATTGAGAGCTTTCGCAGTCGCTCCAGTCCAGGCAGCAGTGACTGGCATAACAAGGCCAACGAGTGCCTTTCAAAGCCGGCGGTAAGAGTTGGGTCCAGCAAGACCAAACCGACAGGGACATCCGGCTGATCACCGGATGCGGCCCGCCCCCCGAAAACGTAAGGAGACTCAAAGGGCCGAAACGTTTGAAGACGGGGGAAACTCCTCTGAGGATCCCTATCGGAGCTCCAAGATGGAGTATTTAGTAACATGAGAGCGACATTATTGATTTTAAGACAGGCCCCTCATGGATCTCAAAATTCATGAAAAGAAGCGGATTGTCAGTGAGGACCTGTCGGACAACTGCTTCCTGAAGATTGGCTGTTTAAAATACACGATTTTCGCAGATTTGTAGCGAAGGAGATTAGCGCGAGAAATGACAATGACACCGATGTCATTAATATGGATGCAGTTCCAATGGATGCGGGGTGAAATCGAACATAACGTGCGTGTAATGTGGGTAAATAATTATTTACTTTAAAGGTCGCTTTTCTCACAGTTCTAATATTGATCTACAACTAAATCAACTATATGGTACAACACTTTAACCCATAACAAAATAATAAAATAAATTTATCTAGAACTTTTATTTTCTGAAAATTAGGCATACATAATGTGTCCAAACTATTATTGTAAATGAGATAATAGCAATAATTTTTGGTGGGTTTGTCTGACGATAACTTATTAAATAATCAATAAATGAATTTTGTGATTCATTATTCTTGAGGAATATTGCTCAGACTGTGACTTTTTTAAACTTCCCAAATTTTTTAAATTTTGAGAATAAATATTATGAACATTATTTAACTAGCTTTGTTGCTTTGTTTTTTTTATAATATAAATCCAACCCGCGACTCGCCAGTATATTTTCAAACTAAATTTTTATCATGGGTTCCAAGTCTTAACGCCCCGCTAAGCGCGCTTCTGCGTGTTTATCGACCCCTATGTGCATAATCGATGTGATATAAAAGTTAGCAAAAATACACATTCTTTCTTCTCCAATTGGGTTTTAATATTTACAGTATTTTCTGAATTCAAATAGATTGATCTAAGCCTAAAATATACAAATGTCACTCCGAAACTCTAACTGTCATGGAATCTTATTTCACAACGACTACTGTTCCCTCTAAGCTGCACGGAAACAATGACGACACCCCATTATTTCATGATTACTCGCTAAAGAAAATTTGAATGTGGGGAAATTTTAGTATATTATGTAATTATATATTTGTGATTGTCACTTAAATTTTAAATTATTTTAAAATAATAAATTGAGATATTTTCACGCGTTAATTTTAAAATTAAAAAAAAGTGATTTCGAGGTGTCCATTAACTATGGAAAACGCTTTCAAAAATCATTTCGAAACAAATTACTGAAACGTCGTGAAAAACATGAAAAAAACATTTATTAATATGAAATAATGTTTCCTTTATTTTCAATAATCTAAAAAGATCTGTTATCCATTGACTTTATATTGTTTTTTTACTAATCAGTTCATTCCGGGATCCCCTAATGACGTTTTCCAGGTCAGTTTTGGAGTGGAACTGTTTTCCATTGTTGTAAACCAGTCTTGACAACAATCCCCAGACGTTTTTTACTACTTTTCTAGGGAAAAGGCTAGCCAACTCATAACTTTCAAATTTATGCTCTGGAAAAATGTCTTCGTCAACGTGGAAGAGAGGATCGGGGTATTAACTTGCTCGAAAATAAAATTTCCTTTATAATAATCTTTCAAAAAGGCAAAAGTTGATCTTCTAAAACTTTGATATAATCAACTGAAAACTGCCTCCCATCCAGAAAGGCCAATTGAGTAATTCCTGGCAAAATCATCACAGATCCTGCTCCGTCATTTCGACTAAAAAATGTTTATTTTTCTAATCTAGAATCATGCCAGTAAAGCTGATGATTATCAAGTCCATCCTGTTTAAATTTCTTCTCATCTGAAAAAATAATATTGCCCCAACCATCTCATTTGATTTTGACCCATTCCACTGGTGCCAATATGCGACGGTTTTTAAGAGATGTAATCTTTAATGATAAAATACTGTTGTAAACTTAGTTTTTGGAAAATTAATTAAGTTTATATTGCTAAAATAATTAAATTTATATTTAATTATATTTGGTAACTTTTTCGGGCACGAGGAATCTCAATTAATGCTATAGAAAGCATTCTGGATAATCACCTGACAAACAGCGAGAATCTAACTAGGAAGCCCAAATATCCATTTGCATCCTTAAGTACCTCAATTCTTAAACACTTAACTTCTGCTATTCAGTTCCGTTAACTGAATACTTGCTCTAATAAACGTATTAGTTAACTTGCTTATTTGCGGACTCCCAAGTTATTTCAATATTTACATAAAGGGGTCAGATCAAATGAACTCAGTAAGCGCCTCCACAACAAAGTATTTTGGTTTATATATGGTTTGTTAATGTTTATAAATATGCTTGAAATATCTTTCGGACATGCGCCTCAGGAAGTTCAGGACTAATACGACAACAAGCTCGGCTCGGTCTCGTGTTTATCATTAACGTTGCACAATAAACGTTACACAAACAATGGTCTGTATAATGAGGAAATACAAAATATTTATTTGTGTTTTATAATAGATTTACTTAATTTTTTTTTATGAATTCCTAGTGAAGGGGAAAACCCTTTAAATCCACCACTTCTTGCCATCCAGTGATAATAATCTATCCACTGCTGCGATAGCATAGGCAATCCTATGGACGACCGGGACATCCTCAAAAGCAATGACAACATGCATGCAGAAGCAGCTTAACACTACGGCTTAGTTTTTATCTGTTAATAGTTTTATGATATCTGCGTCTAAATCACAAGCAGTTTTATTTACACTCAGCTGGGTCAAGAGGAGCGAGGCCAAAATCAGACTTCGCATCGGAAAGGAGGAAATCCCCCTGTCTCCAATGGCCACCTTCTTAGGAATCGTCCTAGACGCAAGACTAAGTTGGTCTGCTTATGAAGAGGCTGTCAAGACACGTTGCTTGAAAAGACTCAATGCAATGAGAGCAATCTCGGGAAGCTCATGGGGTGCTAGCAAATCCACTTTGCTGCAAGTCTACAGAGCCACCATACGCGCCGTCTTCAAGTATGGCTGGGAGATGGTAGCCTGGGGTGCAAACAGATCAGGGACACATACGACAAGCTTCAGTACCAAGCGCTGAAGATCTGCTGTGGTGGCATGAGTGGAACTAGTGCCTCGTCTCTACTGGTGGAATGCGGTGAACTTCCCCTCGATCTACGTCGTAAGAAGCTCATGGCAAACCACGCCCTCAGGTCTATCAACATTAACAATGAATCAGTTAAAGCTAAATACTTAATTTCAGACGGCAAAAAGTCCAAGTCTCAAGCTGGGCTCCACTTCAAGATAAAGAAACGAGGAGAGACAGTCCCTCCTTCCGGCAGACATCCTAGGAAATATCGAAGAGAAAACTCCCACAATTTCTCCTTGGAGACTGAGGAAACCAGTGATTGACACCTCCGTCGCATCTGAGGAAGCTGGTAGCAATGGAGAAGATATGGGATCTCCAGGGAAGTCTCCTTTGTTATACGGATGCCTCGATGACGACGAACAGGAATAGGGATCCACATCCCAAAGAAAAAAGTGAACATAAGCCTCAGGACGTCAAGTCACAGCTGCATAAGTTCTATCGAGCTAGCAGCCATTGAGGACTGTCTGATTCACTTGAAGGACTTCTATCAGGGGGAGACCTTTGATATAGTTATTCTGAGCGATTCACAAAAGGATTGCAATAATGATGCTCCTGACATTAAGAAACCCCAGTTTTTAATTTCAGATATTGCATTGTTTCATGGAATGAGAACGTTTGTAAAGTTTGCAAGAATTGTTGTGAATACAATAATGCAATACTAATGTTTTAAAAAAATAAGTGATATTATATATTATAACACGTAACTCTTGTTCCAAACTTATTGGTATATTAAGCCAGGGTTTTCAAGGTTCTCAACCTTTCTGACGACGGTAATTGATTGGGCTACCTTTCACTCATAAACCGTTGCTGCTGTTATGCCTTCCACTCCTAAATATTAGAAAATTTATGTTTAATACCTTTTTACGCTTTTTTCCCATTCTTGCAAGATCTAGTTCGATTTAGCATGCAATATAGGGCAGTAAAGTTCATTTAGAAGGCAAGAAACTCCTACCGCGAAGCTTACCTTCATCAAATGTTTCGGCTCAAACTCCTGACGTTCTCGAGGGATCACACCCGTTGATCAGGCATCGCACGTTATATGGTTATCGATGAGACGGCGACCTATGCGCATCGATCCCATACAATGCAAACTGAGCGTTTATAATTTCTTTGAAGCGGCCGCTGTCACAAATTTACGCTCACCGCGAGCGCATATATTGCATCAAACGCTCATTCGCGTTTTTAGGTTATTTGCGAATGCGCGGGCATTGGAAGATTATCTTAAACATTATTTAAAGAATCTCCACAATTTGCATTAGATAAATATATTTTGTGTTTTCTTTAACAACCTAACACTAGCTAATTCAAAAAATGTGATGAAAATAAATAATGTAAAATATTAAACTTATTGATTTAAAAAAGTAAATATTACAATCTAGCAAAAACCTGTTTCTGTTTATTTCGAACGTACCTTCTAAGCAAGTTTTGGTTTCTATTAAATCTGCATCACCTACTAAACGTAAAACAAAAGCTAAAGCCTCAAAATTAAAAGCTTTAACTTCAGCTTTTTCTCCGTCTGCTGAAATTCGTACAATCAGCCATGGTCTTTTAGACTCATCTTTTTGCTCCGAAAAATATAGGTTTTCGTTTCTGAAAAAACATCGGTAATTTACCTTAAAGTCAGCTATTCTAAGCTCTCAAAATCTGAAATATTAAATATGAACACGAAAGCCATAGTGTGAGTCGCAGTCACCTTAATCCAAACCCTCAAATTTTTTAATTATTAGCAGTAACCCAAGCCCGACCTCAACCTCAGACTAAACATTTACGTTTAGTATGTTATGGAAAGAACCTGTGTTTTATTAAAATATTAGAAATTTATATTAATCTTTCTACTGCAGAAATTGATTTTCTATGGCAACTAAAACTTCGTTGAACGACCTCAAAATTGTGCAATCCTGATATATTTGGCCTGATTTATCTTTATAAAAATTGGAAGTCACATTTGGGGTCAGACAACAACATTTAAAACTTCGAAAATAAATGCCGCTCTAATACTCATACTAAAAATTGAAAATGAATTTCATACGTTAATGAAAGCAGCGTAATCTTACTTTTTGACGAGATAGCTAGTTATTAATGAGGGATGAACATTTGTTTTCCAGATGATGGGCTGATGAAACATTAAAAATGCCTCTTTTGGATATAAACTTGGGAAGTTCAAAACAAACTTTGAGATTTTTTCCAAAATAACTTGATTCAAGGACGTCACCTCCAAACGTCCTTGAACACTTTCATCGACAGAAGTCCATTCACCAGCTATAATTAAGGTATTCCCCATGTCTTGAAGCAAAATGAAAATCATGAATAAAATTATTTTGAAAAATAATATAATAACAAAAATGTTCTTATGAGCACTTGGAACAATTGGTGGTATAAATGAAATAAAGACGGATATAAATAACAGAAAAAAGAGGAAAATATAAAGAAAATTCAAGAAAAAAAAAGAAACCGGTTGTTAGTTATTCATTGATTATTATGTTTTGTTGTTGTTGACTTCTTTCGCATTTTTATGCGCGTTTCCTAGATTTGAATGTAATCGCTTTCTAAACATTTGAGTCTTGTTTTGGTCGTTCGATTTGTTTCTGCCCGATAAACGACATATCCCGATGGTTAGGAAAAAAAAATCAATACCCTTCAGGATTTGATGGATTATGTGTAGCTTATTAATACATTGTCAAATTGCGAAAAAAAAAATTAGATTATGAGATTCTATTAAATGTAGATGAAGTTTTGATTTTTGAAATATTGTAAGGTTATAACTCTAATTAGGAGCCGCTATGCGTAGAAATTTCTGTCGCTGGTCATGGCTGTGTTTCGTGTATGTCATGTCAGTATGGTAATGGAAAAACAAAATACTAATAGTAATGCTGGTCTGTTAGATGTTCATCGCTGAAAAAACTACCATCGGTTGCACCAATAGGTTCCTGCAATTTTTGTGGGCTAGCTTCAATTAGATTTCATCCTTTTAGAGCAAGTACTGCCTATCCTGACACAGATGAATACATTATCGGAGGGTTAATATGTTGAGACCTCTCATTTAGTAGTTGCTATCGGTTATCTGACGTTAATAAACAATCAACCAGACAGTTCTTGGACAGATGGACACTCAAGGAGCCAATAAAATTGTTCACAGAGGCCCTGCTTGAGCAAATTACAGCAAGAATCCCAATAGATGAAAAATGCCTTGACGTTCTGAGATTTGCACATCTTTTTATACGTGTTCGAATTTTGGCTTCAATTTAATTAGTCTTAATCTTATGTGCTACTTATGTGCGTAACGCCCAGAAAAATGAAAAGTTCTATGAATTGTTTTTAGAGGTGGTATTTCCGAAAATTTTCCGAATATCCTCAATCTTTCGGTTTCCAAAAGCTCGGAACAAATTTTTTTCCGAACCCGGTTGAAACCGAGACGGAAAGAATTATTTTTGATTACGTACGTAAAACCGAACGTCGAAGTCCCATGCTTAACAGAAACGCCTTTCGTGACTTACATTTTCGTCTAACCATAACCAAATCTAAATATGTTAAAAATCGTTGAAACTTCTTAATATCATTCCATAACTTAAATTTTCTAGAGTTAGTTTTAATTAAATTTTACGCTATATTTCTAGCTTTAAATAGTTTACCATTGGACGCTGTTCTAGTCTCCATCCTTCTGCTTCTCGACATGTCCGCAGCGTTTGACACTGTAGATCACGATATCCTCATCACCAGACTTGTGAAAACATTTGCAGTTCGACACTACAATGGTTCAAGACATACCTCTCGAAGACAAAGGGAGATCCAGCAGCTCAGACTGGAGAAGAAAATGCTTCGACGGCGGTTGAGAGAGGCGAGTGATGATCAAAGAGAAGGTCTCTCGGTACTATGGAAAAAGATCAAAGAGCGCGCAGCTGACCTGCGGCGTGCTGAAAAGCTCAGACAGAAGAAATATCACAGACGTCGTGCAAGAGCTACTTTCTTCAAAGATCCATACAAGTACGGCAGGTCGTTGCTTGATCCTCCAAAGTCAGGAGTCCTCAGCGTGTCAAAGTCGGAACTGGAAGAGCACCTCACCCAGACATACAGCGACGAGGTGCGCGACGTGCCATTGCAGGAAAGGATGGACGTCCCGGCGGTTCCTCTGCCGGCCTAACCCTTTGACATGACTACTCCCTCGCTCGAGGAAGTTAGGGGGGTAGTGAGGAAGGCGAGGAACAAATCTGCGCCAGGAGCCAAGGGAATTCCCTACCTGGTTTATAAGAGATGCCCAAAAGCTATGACATATCTCCACGTGTTCATTGAAAAGGCATGGACAACAGGCACAATCAGCGACGAGTGGAAGCAGGCAGATGGCATATTCATACCGAAAGAGAAGGACTCTCGCGACCTGAAACAGTTCAGGCCGATTTCGCTGTTGAACGTTGAGGGAAAGATCTTTTTTGCCACCATGGCTCAAAGACTTACAAAATACATGATGGAGAACCAATACGTCAACGCCTCGGTGCAGAAAGGAGGTATTCCGGACGTCCCAGGGTGCATAGAGCACACCACCATGATTTGGGAGGCAATCCAAAGGGCTAAACGGAACCGCCTAAGTCTTTACGTCGTGTGGTTGGATTTGGCAAACGCGTACGGATCGGTGCCCCACCAAATGATATGGAGAGCGCTGGGAACGCACCACGTTCCACAACCCGTTATCCAGATCCTCCAGAACTACTTCGACGGGTTCGAAATGAGGTTCACTACCAAAACCTTTACGACAAGACGGGTCCAATTACAGGTTGGCATTGCCATGGGTTGCGCCATCTTGCCCGCCCTCTTCGTATTGGCTATCCAGGTCATTCTCAACGCAGCGGAACCATGTATCCCACCGGCGCACATCGGCGGGGGTCTGCACATGCCCCCAGTCAAGGCATTCATGGACGACACCACCCTTATCACAAATAGGAAGCAGGTGATGCAAAGAACTATAAACAAAGTGAACGACCTGCTTGGGTGGTGCAGAATGAAGTTCAAGCCCGCAAAGTCCAGAAGCCTCGCCCTAACAAGAGGCAAAATTTGCGAGAATGTGTCCTTCTTCGTAGCGGACCAAAGAATCCCCACCTTATCGGAAGAACACGTGAAAAGCCTAGGAAGGGTATTCGATGCATATTTGTCCGACAGGAAACAGGAGATAGCCATCAGAAAGCAGTGCAAAGAGGGGATGGACGCAATCGACCGATCCCCGTTGCCCGGTAAATTCAAAGTGTGGATATCTCAGTTTGTTCTGCTGCCAAGACTCCTGTGGCCTCTCACCATTTATGAGATAGGTCTTCCCTTCGTGGAGACGTTGGAGAAGGGCATCAGTCGGCGAACTAGGGTATGGCTGGGATTTCCGCCGGGTTTGTCCTCGGTTGCGCTGTACACCAAGAGCGCACGGCTGCGGTTGCCACTGAGATCCATTGCGGAGGAGTACAAAGTGGGGAAGATCAGAACACAGTTGATGATCAACAATTCCGAGGATCCAAATATCCGCGAAATCAACCCACTGCTCAGATCAGAAAGGAAACTCAAGGCTCAAGAGGAAATCACGAAAGCAGAAAAGGCCTTGAAGTTCGAAGAGATAAAGGGCCAAACCCAGCACGACCGCCATAGCGTCGGCTGGAATCACTTCCAAAGCGAGTGCTTCAGTCAGAGCCTCGCTAGTGGTGCAAGAATGCCGGAGGGAATTGGAGAGCGAAAGGATTGCAAAGGCAGTGCAGCAGGCCCAACAGGGACAATGGACCACGTGGGAAGACGTCGTGCAGAGATCGATCACGTGGAACGAAATGTGGAACATGTCTCCACTCAGACTGGCCTTTGTCGTCCGATCAATCTATGACGTGCTGCCCTCACGCGACAACTTGCAGAAATGGCAAATCACCCAGGACGCCACATGCACGCTCTGCGGAGAGAGACAGACTCTCAGACATGTCCTGTCCGGCTGCAGCTACGCTCTTGCCCACGGCCGCTTCACCTGGCGCCACAACCAGGTCCTCCTCGTTGCAATTGAGGCGATAAAGGCTGCCTGCTCCAGCGCCAACGCTCAGTAATCTGCTCCCCAGAGAAGAGTCTATTTCCTGCGCGAGGGCGCCTCCCAGTTCGCGAGGAACAGATGCAGAGCCAAAAGGAGACATATCCTTGAAAACGCCAACGACTGGGAAATTGCGGCCGATGTGGAAGGATTGCGGCACTATCCCCAGGTGCTGGCTGAAAGCGGCAAGAGGCCGGACGTGGTTCTGTCATCAACAAAGACAGACACGTTTGTATTGGCGGAACTGACGGTGCCATGGGAAGACAGGATCGGACAGAGCAATACGCTGAAAGAAGAAAGATACATGGACCTAACAATGGATCTCAGGCAAAAAGGGTACAAGATGTGGTTCTTCGCCTTCGAGGTCGGAGCAAGAGGCATGGTCGGTCAATCCACCTACACATTTCTGAGAGAAATCGGCCTTACCAGTAAAGCCAGATCGAAGGCCTTGGCAGACATGTCCAGAGCTGCAGAAGCGGCTTCGCAGTGGATATGGGCCAAGAGAGATTGCAAGTGATCTCCCTCAGCATGGCAGGCCTACCAGTCGAATAGTTCGAAGAACCACTTTCGGGGCCGGCACGTATCGCCGTGCAAGTATAAAAGCGATCCTAGTCAAAATCAGCCAATAGCGTTGCGTCGCTAGCCAGCCAATCAGAGAACAGAAAAGCCTCCCATCAAGTCGGCGCAATTCCACAACCGAGCCAAGAAGAGAACTCTCAATGGAGTTTCCAAGAGACTTGTTGGAGTCCATCCTGAACCACCAAGACGCCATCGTGTGTGGGGATCTAAACGCCCACTCTCCCATCTTCGGAGCTAGTCGCTCTGATTCGAGAGGTAAGATCGTGGAAGAATTAGCACCTAACCTGAACTTAGTTATTTTAAATTCAGGAGAGGCTACACACATAGCCCACAACGGCAGTCCGGCACCCCTTGACGTCTCGATGGCCTCACCGCACTGGGCGGCCAGGACCTCCTGGAAGGTTCTCCACACAGGCCTTGGCAGTGATCACCTCATCATTCAGATGACGATCAACGACAAGGCTCTCCGAGAGGACCTGGGACCAGCGAGACTAAACATGAGGACACTCAACTGGAACACCTTCCAGGCCAAGTGCTCCTCCCTCATCCTCCAGGAGCTACCCACGAACAACCTGGAGGAGAACACGAGATTCATCACCGACTCCATCGCCAGTGCAGCCACAGAGAGCTCCTCGATCTACAAAGGGCAGAGCAAGAGGCCTCTCGTCCCTTATTGGAACGACGACTGCAAGGAAGCAGTCAAAGATCGAAACAAGAAGAGAGCAGCCCACAGGCGACTGCGATCGGAGTCGAGCCATGAAGAATACAAGAGAGCGAAGGGTCAAGCCCAGTGGACCATCAAGAATGCCAAGAGGGAGTACTGGAGGTCACACTGCGCCAGCTTCGACGGTTCAACGGGTATCGCCACTCTCTGGAGAGCCATCAAAGGGATGAATGGCAATCGCTCGGGCCCAAGAATCCCCCCGATCGCCTCTGACTCTGGGGGACCACTCGGAAACTCAGAGAAGGCAGGCACGCTCGCCCGATCCTTTGCGCAAGCCAGCAGCAATGCGAACCTCTCCCCGCTCTTCGCACAAGCCAAGACTGCTCTCCTGCTGTCACCGGCACTCTTCGTGCCAGAGGACTCCCCCATCTCTGATCCCATCAGCATTTCCGAAGTCCTAGATGCACTAAGGAAATGCGGGAACTCCTCTCCGGGACCTGACGGCATCCATTACGAGATGATCAGAAGGCTCCCAAGCTCCAGTCTCCAAGGGATCGTGGCCCTCTTCAACCAGTCCTGGCTTTCAGGAACGGTTCCCTCCTTATGGAAGAAAGCCACGGTCGTCCCAATCCCTAAGAAAGGGAAGCCTCCTGCTCTTCCTTCCTCCTATCGGCCTATCTCTTTGACTTCCACTCTCTGCAAACTCCTGGAGAGGGTGATTGCCACGAGACTCCGATGGTTCTTAGAGAGCGGTAACCTGTTGAACCAGTACCAAGCGGGCTTCAGAAGAGCCCGAGGCTGTGTGGATCACATAGCCAGGCTGACGCAGGACATCGCCGCATCCTCAACCAAGAAAAGGAAGACTCTCGCAGTTTTCCTCGACATGGAGAAGGCATTCGACATGGTTTGGAGAGAGGGGATCATCGAGCAACTCTCAAGGATGGGCATCAAGGGGAAACCCTTGATGTGGATCCACAATTTCCTTCAGGATAGAACTATCCAAGTGAGGGTTGGGTCCTCCCTCTCTGAACCGGTCACCCTAGAGAATGGCACACCACAGGGTAGCATCCTGAGCCCGTTGTTACTCATCATCATGATGAACTCTGTTCCAGAACCGACAAACGGGGTCGAGCTGTCCATGTATGCCGATGACATTGCTCTTTGGACGTCCGGAACGTCCATAGAAGCACTGACATCGAAAATGCAGAAACAGCTCGACAAAATGGCTAAGTTTCTATTTGCTAATGGTTTTAAGATCTCCGCATCTAAATCACAAGCAGTCCTTTTTTCAGAATACCAGAATCGGACGAGGAATGCGGGCATCAGACTGAGGGTCGGAGCGGAGGAGATCCCCCTGTCTAATACAGCCACCTTTTTAGGAATCGTCCTGGACGCAAGACTAAATTGGAAGGCCCACGCAGAGTCTGTCAAGACGAGATGCAACAAGAGGCTCAACGCCATGAAAGCCATCTCGGGCAGTTCGTGGGGGGCGAGCAAATCCACCCTGCTCACAGTCTACAGAGCCACCATCCGCTCTGTTCTCGATTATGGATCTGAGGTAATCGACCTGGGGCGCAAGCAGATTCGAGACACATACGACAGTCTTCAGTATCAGGCACTGAAGATCTGCTGCGGTGCCATGAAGGGCACAAGTGCCTCGTCTTTGCGGGTAGAGTGCGGTGAGCTTCCCCTCGACCTTCGTCGTAAGAAGCTCATGGCAAACCACGCCCTCAGGTCGTTCGCCACCAATAATGTACCTGTTAAAAATAAATATTTCATTTCAGAGCCAAAGTCCCAAGTCGAAGTGAGGTTCCACTGCAGGATGAGGATAAGAGGCGAGGAGCCTCCGCACAAGAAAGTCGAGTCGGTGATCCCAGCAGATCTCCTGGAAGACATCAGGGAGGCACCTCCCAGATTCCCTCCTTGGAGACTGAGAAAGCCGACAATCGACTCCTCGAATCTCTCCTTCGAAGCCGACAACCCTCTGCGGATGCTGGTGGCAAGGGAGAAAATAGAGGATCTCCAGGACAGCCTCCTCTGCTACACGGACGCCTCCAAGACCGAGGACAACAAGGCCGGAATTGGGATTTACATCCCAAGGAAGGAAGTAAACATCAGTCTCAGGACGTCGAGTCACAGCTGCATTAGTTCAATCGAACTGGCAGCCATCGAGCGATGTTTACTACATGTCAAGGACTCATATCAGGAGGAGTCCTTCGACATTGTCGTCCTAAGTGACTCGCTTAGTGCCCTACAGGCACTAAAGGACGGCAACAATTATGCTCCCGATATTAAAAATGTACAGTTTTTAATTTCAGAAATTCAAGAGAGCGGCAGAAAGGTCACTCTCGTCTGGGTCCCTGCCCACGTTGGAATCCCTGGCAATGAGAAGGCCGATGCCCTGGCAAAGGCAGCCACTGCAAGGGATCAGATAGACCTCCGGATTCCGGCGTCTATCAAGGATGTCAAAAGGTCCGTGGCCCGCAACATCTTCCAACAGTGGCAGACCAGATGGGATGAAGATCCTAGAAGCCTACATTATAAGTCCATAGAGAAACAAGTGTCGACGAAGAGCAAGTTCCAATGTGTCTCAAGGAGGAAGGAGGTTCTCGCCTCTAGACTCCGAGTTGGAAAGTGTGCTCTGAACCAGCACTTGTTTCTCATGAAACGGCACCCAGACGGGAGGTGCGAGAAGTGCCCTCAGGAAGACGAAAGTGTGCAGCATTTCCTCATGGAATGCCCAGCCCAGTCATCCCTGAGGAGAGAAATCAAGATGTTTACAGGTCTATCTGACATGAAATCCATGCTTAGCAATCCAGCAAGTGTGGACATCATTTATCGGTGGATCTGCAAAAACAGATGCGGCTTACTATAAGCCTTTTACAATTTTACCATAACTAATTAATGCAGTTTATTATTCTAATACTTTTCATTTTTACTAACTTACTAACATTAACTAAAGTCCAAATCATCTCAGTTATGCAACGGACTATAATCAAATAAATAAATAAATAAATAAATAAATAAATCCGTTGTTGTTCTCTTCTGTTGTTGTCCCCGTCCTAATCATCTAGTTTTTTTTTTTTTTTTTTTTATTAACGTCCGTTGCATGTCTAGATGATTAGGACGGTGCACCCGCAGCGGGGTTTGAACCCCGTGCTGCCATAGTGAGAGGAGCAGCCTTAACCGTTAGGCCATGCGGGCGCACCTTAAATGTTTTTATTAACGTCCGTTGCATAGCTAGATGATTAGGACGGTGCACCCGGAGCGGGGCTTGAACCCCGTGCTGCCATCGTGAGAGGCGCAGCCTTAACCGTTAGGCCATGCGGGCGCACTAATCATCTAGTTATGAAATGGACGTTAATAAATAACCAACCAACCGCTCCGTTGGTGGTTGTCGCGCGTTTCGTCGGTTGTTCGAGTTGCGAGATTGTGCGTTGTACCTCTGCTAGTTGACTTGTCAAGATTGGTCACATCACCGGCAGGGACACCCGTCTGATCAGCGGGTGCGGCGCCACCCCCGAGAGTGTAAGAGGATTTAAGGGCCGAAACGCTCAAAGAAGGGGTCTCCTCTCTGAGGATTCCTGTCGGAGCTCTGAAAGAGTTTCAGCTACTATCAGGAAGAAGTCAAACAATACTGTATTCATCCTCGTACAACGTTAAACGTTACGATTGTCTTCATGAGATGGAGTTGATGTCAGCCTTTTTATTTTTTGGACTAATCAGCTCGTAAGACAGAATAAGACCATATATAGAGAGTAGCATTTGACGTGTGGGGCTTAGTTGTTTTTAAATTTGTTGGCTTTTTTGTTGTTAATAAAGCTATCAATTTCTTTTGAAACTCGAGAGTGTCCAAGGTCCAAGTACAAGTACTCAACAATCAAGTACAAATACAAGTACTTTATACATATGAGTTATGTAACAACAATACCGTTCTATCTTTACAAAACTTGCACATTGCAGACATCTTTTCCTTCACACAATTAATCATCGAATCCAAACGAAACAACTTTTGGTAAATTCGCCATTTTACTTAATCGGTGAAGAAATTTTCACTGCCCTAAAATGCCTATTATATACACTTGATCAACATTAGACAGAAAGTGCATTTTATGTGTCATGCCAATGGCCGATTTTCCATATGTCGATAGCTAATCACTTTGCAAAACTTTGAGAGGTCATTATGCCTTGCCCTCTAAATGAACTGACCTGCCCTAAATTGTGTGCTTATGTGGCATGCAATGTTCCCTCTAATTTGTTTGAGTTTGTACGCTTTCTTCTGTGTAACATTTTAGAGGTATAGTAAAATTTGTTCGCACTGCGGATGAGGTGTCGACGGGTTATCGCTTTATCTCAACTTGCTATGATAACAATAATAATAATTTAAACAATAAACCTTTTAGTGCATGTTTAACATATCAACAAGCTGTGAACTGAGCAAGAGTTACATGTCAAAATATCACTTATTATTATTAAAACATTATTATTGCAGACATTATTGTATTCACAATAGTATCTTGTAAACCCTAAAAACATTCTCACTCCACGAAACAATGCCTCGTTTCACAATCTGTTTACACATGTGCAGCTAAGAGAGAGCAGTGGTCGTTGTGAAATGTGATTCCGTGACAGTTTCGCACATGACAGAGATCTAGAGTTTTGGAGCGACATTTATATATTTTAGACACAGATGAATCTAACTGAATTTAGAAAATCGTCAATTTTTAGACCCAATTGAATAAGAAGGAATGTGTATTCTTTGGTAACTTTCATATCACATCGATTATGCAGATAAACAAGCTTTTCAATAAAATGGGAACAAGTACTGGAGGTCCAAGTACCAAGTTCCCATGTCTGCTTACCATATGCATTACATACTCTGGCGGGCAATATTTTGCTCACCTCTGCATTAAGACATTTACTATATAACTATATTACCATATTATATAGTAAATCACTTATTTGTGAAATTACCAGTCGTGATCAGAATATATTACTTTCTTGAATAACATTTAATAATTTAATGCATTTTTATTGATCTTTAACCAAACCTCGGGGTTCATCATTACTTAAATTTCTTTGGACATAATGAGTTATGTGCTAATATGGCAATAAGATCTAGGAAGGCAACAACTGCCCCGAAAAAAATTGTGCAATAAAACAGATATGAAATAGAATCCAGGGCTAAAATAGAAAGAGATAACAAAATATTTAAAAGTTGTTAGATGTTGTTATAGAGGATAATCGGAATCAAACCTGCACTAGTTATATAATGAATATTTTGACCAACCATTAATTCACCAAGAGAAAAAGAGTTTACTTGACAAAAAAAAGTGGGTAATATCTTGCATGGAATATTTAAAAAGATGTAGATTTTTCGAGGTTAGAACAAGAATTTATCACGTTATTGTTATTTAATAGACGCTAAGTTGAACGAAATTTGTATGTTTGTAATTCAAATTTAATTACTAATTTTTAAACATTTGCTCAGTAAATAAACTAGTTGATAATAAGATATTGCTAAAATAATAAACTAACTCACAGAATGTCAAACTGAAAAAACAAATTTCAAATAATGTGACGTCATCTCTCAGATGAGCCCACAAAAGGACTTTTGAAAATGTCAGCAATTTGATGTAAATGTCAACGAGGTTGTAGCTGCTTGAATTATGTCATCCTAAAAATAACGAAACTTTTATCTTATTTGTCATTCGTGGATGGAATCACTGGCTCGATAGGTAAGGAGTTGGGCTTGAGAAATGCATAACTTTTAATCTTTTGGATTTAACTCTGGCAAGTCGCTGATAAATAACAGAAATCAAAACAAAATAAGGTCTAAAAATAACCGTTTACTTTAAAATAATTCGTTCAAAATTTAAAATAAAAACAACATCCTTTTTGTCGTTCACGAGATGCTGTGATATATTTCGTTGTATGTACATATAAAATGCGTGTCATAATACTTGAAATTAAGAAAAATAGTGATCTAGATGTGAGGAGGAGAGCTTCGAGCTGGCTTATCTGAGGTTTTGCATTCAGTCAAATTATCGGCATTCAATAATTCAGAGGATTGCTTATTTCTTTCTTCAAGCGATTGGCTGTTCTCATGTAAAACTTCTTCATCAGACTTCACCTTGAAGTCACCTCTCGGAATCGAAGAAAAGGTCGGAAAAATCAATTGGTCCCGATCTCGGCCTAGTATTTGGTATCTAAATAATAAACATTGTCATTAACAACGAAGCATTCTCATAAATTATAATAATTAGAAAAATTATGTAATAATTATTATGTTGTAAACAAGGGCTGATTAAAGGGGGAAAGGGGGATGGCCCTCCCCGCCATTTAGAAAATAAAAGAAAAAATTAAATAAATCTATTATGAAACACAAATTAACTTAATATTTTAGAAATGTATCTTAATGTAATTTAAAAAAATTATTTCAATAATTTACCACATTCGACGAAAATTTTAGTTGCTATGCCAACCCCTACCCAACCCCTCTAAATCCACCTACTGGTTCCTGCATGGCCCCTGCCAAAGTGTTCTAGATCCGCCCTATGTTGTAAACTGTTCTGAAATTACATATATTTTTTTTACCTGCTTGAACACTGAGAATTCAACGGTTGGTCCTTGTTTACTCTCTCGGATTCTTCAAATTTTGTAAATTGCTCCTCTCGCGAGGTTCTTTCAAAAATTGTTAGTAGACGGTCCTTTATTTTTTCGAGGGCAACACAAATAATGAAGAGCATGAGAAGTCCACTCAAGGTGGCTGCTGTGTACCAACCCAGCATCGGATCATAAGGAAGAGGATCACGTGATGATACGACAGATGGATTTATGTCTTCTTGGGTCTTTACATTAAAAAGCACCACGAAAGATTTATTTGATTCTAAAATTTCTGTCATGAGGTCGCATATCGTTTTTACTCTGCAAATAAATTCAACTTCAATGTTATTGAGTATACCAGCAATAAAATCGTTTAACAATTCACGCTGACATCATATTTATGATTTATTAACTTCATGACTTCTTTTAGCTCCATAAGGGAGACACGAAGTTACATTTTTCAAACCCAGACTATAAACATTTTAAATTATTAATTTATTTTTCAAGCTAAAGAAGTTCAAAGACATTATTCGCTTATATTTATACATTATTATTATCTCCATCCATCTCCTTAATGGAATGTAAACTAAATGCCAATCAATAAATGGGCACATTAGAAGTTTTAAAATATATTTGAAATATGATACAACACTTAATTTTTAAGTTAAGCTGTTTGTGAAGTTTTGATATTTTGTTATTTCTTTCTTGTTAATTCTTTCATATTGTAGTTCGGTGGGACATTCGCCATCGCTTGTAATTCATTAATAAAAATAATTATAATAATAATAACATGCAAAATAAAAATAATTGTAATGCTTTGAGGTCTTGGCTAACTAAATCACGTTTAAATGTTCTTAAAGTTTACTTGTAGTGAAACTAAAAAGTTTAAAAGTTAAATTTATTTGTAAGTTGTATTCATTCTCGGATGGGGATGCACGTTTCTGTTACGCCAGATGTGTCTTATAATTTCATCAGGTTTTAATAATAAATTTATTTCAACATTTCTTGAAAACTATCAATGAGTTTTCATCAAAGTTTGACATTTGCTTCATCTCTGTTAAGGAATATAGTTGTGCTACAGAACTTTCAGCTAAATAATTATCACATACAAAACTAATTATCAGCTAATGTATTATTAGTAACTGCATAAGTAGTTATTACAAGTCATAATAAAAGACAAATGTATTTTGATAAAATTATCCGTGTTTTGTTTCTCTATTTTACAAACTTAATAAAGGAAACAGGGTAAATCATGAAAATGTAACCAATTCTACTATAGTTGCAACAGAAGCGTTTACCAAAAGATTAACAGAAATTAGTTACTGAATCATTTCATAAACCACAACATAAACCTCAGCATAAACCATTAAAAAACTATTAATATCATGTAAACAGGCTGTAGAATAGTAATGAATAAATATTGTATGATTTAGCAATCACATTGAAGAACTTACTTGTTTCATCACAACGTATTACAGGTTGTCCAATCCTTGTATTTACGTCTATATATATTATTCATATTTCATCCATATGCAAAAAATATGCCACAATCTTTCCAGCGCTTGAGCGAAATATTTATGAAATTTTAGAAATGTTTCGTAAATTACTCAAATTACTAAGACTACGTATTAGTCGCGATGATAGCAGCAATACTGCCGATAGATATGGATTTAAGTGCTTTGCTCTCCATGCGGGAGATGCACGCATCTACGTGAGCATCTGCATTTCGTTGCACGTTGTCTACACACAGTCACAACTTCGGAAAATTTTTAATTTCTGGTTTTAATGTTATCTTTTTGCGACCGAGTTGATAGAATATTACTCGTCTTAATCATAAAAAAACATCAGTGCTTTTGTAGTTTATTTGCAGTAAATTTGTTCATTTGCAGTTTTGATGACATTCGCGAAATAGTGAAATTGTCAAATAATTAGATCCAAGCTAGTGTCAACCAAAAAGAGATTCCGTTTTACATTGGCATCTTCCAGTTTTCCAAAGTGAGCCACAAATGCATCTCGTCCCTGAACAACAGGTGGCGAATCTCAATTTTGATTCTGGAACACAGTAATCACCCCACTTTGCACACCAATCTCGCCTAAACAATTTAAAAACAGAAACATTTATAAATTTTATACATAGAAACTATAAATAAAACGGAAAATTGTTTATTTTTGTAAAGTGACAAATTTCAGAAAAATTTCTTAAAGTAAATCAGCAGAATTCGATTCATTGATTATGAACAGGAGAGAAGCAAATTTGAAAGTTGACTATATTTTATAATCATTCAGGACATGGAACGTTATTATAAATTCATGGTCAAAATTTGATGACAAATTTAAAATCATTATAAATAAGCATACTTTTCTCCATTTTTTGCTTTGTAAACATTATTCCACCCATTATATCGCCAGTTTGTCGACAGAAACCTGATGAATTGGTGGAAATTTGACGTCGATGAAATCTTGGAGGTGTTAACCGAGGTTGATTGATTTGTTAGTTTACAGTCAAAAACTAATCTTACAAAATGTATATAGACTTTAAGTATTAACCAGTTGTGCATATTTTTATAACCTTAAAAAGTTATTAAAGGTTTTTAATGAAGTTTAAAGGTTTAAAATATACATGAGAAAGGTAGTTTAATGATGTTACATAAATAATGTTAAGATTATATAAGGTTATTACCTCTGGGGCTTTATGTTATTTGTTGGGGTTAATATTCCGTTATTGTAGGAATAGAGCTGTAATCGCCCTGCAAGTCAATTGTTTATCTTGCATAATGTAAAAGATTATATTTTTCTTTACTAACTGTCAGGAGCATTCGTCCAGGCAATAGTCTTCCAATAGCATAGTAATAAACAGAAAAGTAGCTTCAAGCCTAAGATTTCCATATTTCTTAGATAGCCTTTAGAATTAATAAATTAAAACCCGGAAAGGAAATTGTGTGATTTGAATAAGACATCCTAGAATCGACACGGTAGAAACTTTTGCAAAGTTTCGTTAAAATACCAACCTTTTGAAGAATAAACGGTCTCAGAGTGATAATCGTAAGGTTTTAAAGACAAAATTATTTGTGAAGACTTGGATGCTTGCAACCGCAGAAAAATTGTGCGAGTGTACGACTGTCCTGCACGAAGCTTGCAGGCCCATACAAAATGGTGCCATACTCTGGAAGTGGTGATTCTTTATTTGTTATTACATTGATAAGTTATTCCATGTGATTCATTAAAGGACATTTAATTTTAGGATCTTACCAAGACAATTAATATTTTAAGAACCTCTAATTCTTAACCGAATATTTACGATCTGTGCAAGAATTATTTTGAAAAATGAAATTTATTACATATGTATTTATTGATGTCACACCGAGGTGTAACTGTACTACAAAGTTAACGCATGGCCTAGATTCTCAGAGGTAATGAGAGATACTATCGCGCTATAAATGTTGAATAAGAAATTAAGTTAAATGCACACTAAAAAATCACATGTAAGTTCAATGTTTATTAAGTTCAAAATCTTCATTTCGAAATATAAATATCTTCTCGAATTTTCAATTACATTACTTAAAGAAACTTTTTATGTTAATGTTATAATATTACAATTATCATTAATATGGAAAAAATCGTTTCACTAATTATTTCGAAACTCTCACAACTGAAACAAGACTGTGGCTACTATTCATTATTAGGGAGGATCGAATAGGTCCAAAATATTCTGAACTTTCTCTTTCGTTGTCAGTAGACCGAGTAAGAATAGAAACATTTGCATACTTCGGTTGTTCTTTTCTGGTTAGGTGGTCAATGTAATCTTCAATGCTTTTCAGAGTGACATCGTTTTTAACCCAAAACGCGTAACTTCCACTTTTCCTAGCAATCTTTATGTATAAGACACGGTCGTCAAACAAAATAATTTCTTCCGGATTGATGACCAGCCCAGAAAAATCCTTTATTTTCTTGACAACTTTGGCAATGTGATCTTGTTTTCCCACTCTGAACACCCTTGGATTCAGTTGTGGATGCACATGTTTTAGATTTGCCTCGATCAGTATTCGTTCTGTGTTTCTGGTGAAAAGTTACTGTTGAAATCAATTTTAAAAAAATGTAATGTTCTTAAGCATATATACTAACTCACATCAAACTCATATTTTACATTCAAAGTGAACTTTGATCAAAATCACGCAAAAACAGTGATTTCAAATCGAAATCAGAAAATCACAAAACGATTTTATTTCGAGATTCTAAATCATTTGATCTGAATTACTACCCATCATTGCCAATTTACATAAGAAATTAATTTTCAGAATTATGAATTACGACGTCGTCCGCCTCCAACTCAAATCGCTCGTTATCGTCCTCATTGTCGAGTTTTTCCACCGATTCCTCAACTCAAAGGGGCTCCACCAAAATCTCTCCTTCAATTATTTCCTCCGTTCTCTTTCCAACCGACTTCAGCGAGACAATTGTGCACGGAACTGGCTCATCGGAAAAGTGCGTGACTTCTTTGCGAAACTCTCCCTCAGATCAACATTGTCCACTCTTATGCTCCTCTATTAGACAGGCTTTTTCAATCACCAAACTGCCCACGTTTACCTCAGCCAAAGTCTTCTCAGTACCGTCCTCCTCACCTAGCTCCTCCCTCAGTTCGATCCTCGATTCCTCACTCTATGGAAGCAAAACTTTGAATTCTCCCAAAGTACTTCTACTTACCGTTTCGTCGTTTTTCGTCTCAACCGAAGCCAGTGCTGCAATCGGATACACTGCTGATGCTTCAGTAGATGTGATATCTTCGGTGCTTCTTGGAGTTTCCTCCAGTTGTTAACTAGTGGCAGTCTTGTTCAAGGAAACCTCAATTACCTTATCGTGACAACAGCTCCCAAGCGCTCCATGGACGCTCGAAGGCTTTCAATGACTTTATCTCTGAAGCTTTTCAAAAACGGATCAATAAATTTATAGTTTCCTGGATCCTGTCCACGACTGCAGGCGATCTTGCAACTCTGCCTTAAGTTCTTTGAATCCATTTTTATGTCTCCTTTCACCTTTTAAGTCTTCTAAGAGCTTGCTCATGGCTTACTTTTTGGGATCCCACTCCTGATCCCAATGAAATAATCCGGGTGTCCGCAAATTAGTAAGTTTATTAAAGCAAATCTTCAGCTAACGGAATTGAATAACCGAAGTTAAGTGTTTAAAGTGATTTGAAGTACCTAAGGAAGAGTCATGTGTAAACATCAGCGATTTACCAATATGAAATAAGAACCACCGCCGATTTTCGCTACAATCCTTTATAATTATTTTCTCCCACATTGCAAGCACGAAGATCGCGATTTTGTGAACCATTGAAGCACTACATCGTCAACATCATTGTGCACGGCCAATTTTATCCTGCTGGATCAAAAACAGACTTCAAAAACATTCATTCGCTTTATCACGTCGGCCTTCTTTTTCCAAATTCTGAAATGGTCTTTGCTGGAATGCTATGTCCTACGACAAAGTTCTGTCGGTTTTGTTCCTTGTTCTAGCTCCATCATGATTTCATATTTTTTCTCTTTATCACAGTTTAGCCATGTGAGCTGCAAAGCCGCGGCCAGCTAAAATTCTTTCAAGCTGAGCTGGTTTCTTGAATACCCTTGGCTAAAGCCAGCAAAAGGAAGGAGACGATCCTTGAGCATTTAGATATACTTCTGAAAGCCATGCTTTGTTAGGTACATCAGTTCAGTTTCCAAGTGCTGAAATGCCTTCCCCAAACCATTAAGTTATCTAAAACAAATGACATTTGTTTCATTTCTGAGGCCAGTAGTATTTATAACACCCATTTAGGTAGAATATTTTCTGAAAAATAACTTAATATGTTGTTTTCCTTAAATAGTGGGGCCCAATTATTTAGACCTCGGTTAACTTGCCAACCCTATTAATCAGAAAAATCCAAATATAGTAAAATTTTAATAATTTTTTTAAAAATTAAACTTTTTAAGTTAGTAATTTAAAAAAAGTAGTTAAACTACCACTATAACTAAACTTTTTTTGACTTTGTGACTAAAAGAAATAGTTTAACTAATAGTTAGTAACTTTATTGCTAACTTTTGCCAATCACTGCATTTTGACGGGTTCTCAACCATGACTAAGTGAGTTCCTCTGGATAGGTATTGCAGTGGGTTGTGCGATATCACCCTCCATTTTCGTACTGGCGATGCAACTTCTCAACGAAGCCGGGTTTAATGTTCCAGAGGCGCACTTAGCAAAGGGTCGGTGAATTCCTTTCATGGACGACACAACCCATTTGAAGGAACATATGCGCGCGGCCGGTGAACGTAAATTATATGGTGTTGGTGTGCAATAGTCGCTGCGAGTCTCATCGATAACTACATAACGTGCGGTGCATTACGATGAAGTCGGTTTGGTAGGGTTGTCACCGACAGGGACACCCGCCTGATCAACAGTTGTGGCCCAGCCCTCGAGAACGTCAGGAGTTTGGGCCAAAACGTTTGATGACGGGGTCACTCCTTTGATGATTCCCTGTCAGTTTGTGATTTCTGCTATCAATATCAAATATCAATTGCTGTTGTGTAAAAAAGCACCGAAAACACGTGCTTGCCATTCAAATATATGAGCTAAACATTTTTGTAACGTTTTAAATTGCCCAACCTCTGAAGTTGTTCCTTTTATGATATGTAGTAACTGACCTAATTAACTGTGTTAATTTTCATTTAAATATATTAATTGTTATTGGTCACTCAATGAGGTCAAAATTTTCAATATTTAAAATTTTCGTAAAATTGAGTTTTTTGTGAATCAATGAACTAAAATGAATTGCTACATAAACATTTCTAGCACTCTATTATATATATGTATATATGAATATTCTTTGATGATTATGTCATCAAAGTAATTCGGGCATCCAAGTTCACCATTAACTGTGAACTGGGATGACAAAATGTTGTTTGCTTTAATGCCAAAGTGAAGAGTTCATCTTGCAATTTTTGAGATGGAACAGTGAACTTGCTGGGGTACCAAAATTGCCAAATAGAACTGTACAAGCAGAAATAACTGTGGTGTTTAATCTCTTTCGGGAACGGAACCTTGCCAACCAGATTAAGTTTAGGTGTTTTGAGAGCCAGCAATATAAGAGCTCTGTGGGTGCATGCCTATTTCTGGAATAAAAGCTTGGCAGAAATCTGATCAGCTTGACATGTAGGCATCATATAATTATTACAAAGTTGTTGGAAATAGAGCCATCTAGCGAACATTGCATAAAGGGCACCCCGTCATAACAGCCCGACGACAAAATAGCCACGACAAAATAGCCTCGACAAAACAGCCCCGTCAATATAACCCGGTGACAAAATAGCCCCGTCAAAATATCGGTAGAATTAGTTCTTTGTGGATTTGTTACATGTCCACATGACGTGATGATAAGGTGAGGATAATTTATATTAAATACCAACTTGAAAAGTCCATGTAAAGTGAGGAAGTAGCCGGAATCCTAATAATATTTTAGACGATAAATCTTCAAACCACTAATTTCGAATTAAATTTGGAACCAGATATCGGTTAATGTATTCAACTCTCAAAATTTTTTAAAAATACCTTGACGGGGCTGTTTTGACGGGGCTATTTTGTTTTGGACTATTTTGTCGGGACTATTTTGTCGCCGGGCTGTTATGACGGGTCACCTGCATAAAGTTGTTCCATAGATTCAGTGAATATCGGGGTTCAGTTGAAAAGTCTAGTTATGAAAGTGGACTAAATGTAGATTTCATTGCCCTCACGCCAGTTACTGGTAAAATGATTCTCTTCATTCGGCATCAAGTCGAAGTGCCAGAGTTTCAGAACAGAGATGATTATTGTGAGCTTCTCCATTCATTGCTGTCATTTCTCTGAGCTGAGATCAGTGGAGGCATACACTTTCAGGCTTCCATTTGGGCATATTAGATTGTAAAACTGATTTACAGATTTAAAATTTATATGATTCGCTCCTAACTTCAACTAACTGCATGTGAGCTGACATCTCTTGGCCACTTCACCACTTTTATAATGAAGGTCTAACTAAAGGTTTAACATCGTCTGCTGTATAGAATGATCTGCTCATATTCTGTGAGTTAGAAAGCTACAAACAAATAAATAAATGAAGATATAGCTAATGACTAATTAAGTCATTCTCTGTACATATGTGGTAACTTAGGTAAAGTCCTAGCCGGTTTAGCATTCTCTGACACAGATAAAGTCAGCCATGTTTGTGCACTGCAGTCGAAAAAGGAATGAATTTAAGAGTTCAATGGAATTCTAACAACTCAAGAGAAACAGAAACAGTTCCCATTGCAAGTGATAGAAAAACATTGCCATGACCTTGCAATTCCTAATAAGTCCGCCCTAATTGCTGCAGCAACAGCATGTTAGACGCTATCTTTTCAGAACTACCAGACACACAATAAACATCAATAGATAATAATAGGCTTAAATCAAGAGATTTAAATTGAAATTATTGCGTTGAAACGTTGATTTTTGAAGAAATTGCTGGTCAGCAATTCAGCCTAATCATATAATACTTAGCGTTGAGCGACCAGTAAATATTAATAGAATAAATAAAAAAACATTGCAAGACTTTCTTTTTTTATTACAAACTAACTTGGGGTGGGCACACAAAATTAAAAAAAAAATTTCAGTGTTCAATATTGATTTTCGGTTATCTCGAGGGATTTTGGCAAACCCTTAGGCCGGCGACATAACCGAATTCTACTGTAATTGACTCTGGTTTTCCTTGTAATGGTCTTTCTAACTAGAGTTTGCTGTCTTATTTCAAACTTATTGTTTAGTTAAGTAGTTGCTCGCTGTCCTCTCATTCCAACACATCTTCCATCTGTTTGCACCACTCTCCTCGTTAAACTTCCCCTTTTCAGGGGTTTCTTTGGTTTACTACTTCATCTCACAGCATTCTAGTTTCTGAAAATAACAACTTATGACAAGTCTTGATTTATTTAATTCTTTAGCATTTTTTAATTTTAGATAGTTTGGTTTCCTGAAGGTCCTGAACTGTCCTCTTTCTCATTCCGTGAAACTTGAAAGATTTGATTTTTATTCCTCTTTATATACCTCTCCCATTTAACGTTTCGTCCTTCCAACCAGATCTTTAAATTGTTGAACTTAAAACGCTAGTTGTGCTTATAGTTAGTTCCTTATATTTCTAGTTCTAGATTCTAGCTTATTTGCATGCTTTACAAGAACCATTGAAGCACATGATAGAAAATTTTTCAAGATGTTTATTAATGATGATTTATTTTATAGATGGAAATTTCAGCATGACACGATAATACACAGATATATACATAATATACACGATATATTGAAGTTATCCTTAAAAAACGAGGATGTCGTAACAATATTTCTCAAATTGTTCTTAAGAGAATGAATCAGTTAGCAAGCTGAAATTTTGAGGATGCGACTAATTCCTTTTTACAATATCAGTTTAATTTTATTTTTTTGGTGGTAATTTATTTTATTAGAATAAATAATTTAAATAACAATTAAAAAGCTAAAATTAATGTAAGAATTGACATAAAAATGTTTGTAAATAGAATTTAGAATGACAGAGATTTAACATCACTTTAAGCTAGTAAAATATTTTAGTAATTTACCCATTTGGATACAAATATTTCAGAAGCTCCGCAATCAGTTCAGGCTGAATGGAAAAAGTAACAATGGCAATCTTCAAAGTCTCGTATGTCAGGGCAACTTCCAAAAGTTTTCTGAAGCATGGCCTAAAGTGGAGTGCTAAGTTTTGTATCGAATCTTTCCATTTCCCTCCTGTGTTGATGTCCAGAAGAGTTAGATCAAAATCAAATGCCAATAATCTCACATTTAGCTTTTTGGTTAGTAGGCCAAGAATTGTATGAGCCAAAAATTCATCAGATCCTAACAAATGATGCCACCATTGCTCGGATGACATTTCAAAAAGTTGAAACATTCACTTAAAATTAAGTAATGTTTCATATCAAGTTTTGAACATGTCGTTCTGCATCATTGGTTTCGGACCAAGCCTTTTCTTCAACAAGTATGAAGCCGAACAATGACACCTTATTCATGCTAGTTACATTCCATAAAATGTTCGTTAAGAAATTAAAAAATTCTTCAAATATACTTCATCTGCAGAGAAATTCCTGTTAAAATAAATTATAATTTCCTATTCAAAATCACAAAGTTAAACGAAATGTTCCACCAAAAATATATAACTTGTAAAATTAATGCAAAATAATATTAAAAATACAAAATATTAAAAAATACTAGGTTATCAACATTTGACTGCAATAACGTTATCATTAAACATTTAATTTAATGTGTTTCCTTGATGGCTTCCACAAGATTATACAATTTATAACTACATAACATAACATAACATAACAATTATTTGTAGTGGTTAAGAAGACCTGGATCTGTGTAATAATCCCTCTTAACATACTTTGCTTTCACAACCATTTCCTAAGTTTTTAAAGCATTATTGAAAGTGTCAAAAAATAAAAAAAAATTAAATGTTAAATAATTAAAATTAACTGCTCAATTAAAAATAAGAAATTCAAATAATCACAAAAACATTAAAAAGTTTAATAGTAATGCGGTACTCGAACTTGATTTTTAATCAAGCTATGGAACACAGTTTTGAAATTGATGGAGTTTGTTATAATGGTCCAAGACAAAAAAAGAAACCAGGTAACAAAAGCACCGGCAATGCAGGACTGGAAGAGAATGGAGGGGACATATCGAAATGAAATACTGAATGTACAACTAATGAGGTTGATGAACTTCAACCAAAATAAGAATCCTGTAAATAGTAGTCCTGTAAATGATGATGTAGTCGTTGAGTGATCGTGTTAGTTTAGGCAATTAAATAATTGTTGGGCGATTATATCCTGAAACTAAATAGAATAAATACAATATATTTATTAATGAGATGTATTAGGTAATTTAAATAAAAGACAAAAGGAAAAGCGTACTCATCGTCATTACACAGGGCTGCACGACACTGCGAGCGCTTGCGGAATAAGAATCTTGGTTAACGTTGCAAGGCGTGAGATGGGCGTACATCATCACATCCATGCAGCATGTTTGGCTTCTTGTTGTTCAAATTGTCTTCATCCACACAGACGCCCAATTCTATGTAAGTTTAAAGCTTATTTAGCTTTCGTTTTCAATTAACTTTCTTGATAATAATATCGTTAAGTGTTGTTCTCTTTCGATTACTGCAAATGCTGAACAAGTTAATGTCCAGATGATGTCCACCAAAATATAAACCAATTACGTATCAACCTATCAAAAAAACGGTACTTTCATTACGTTTGTTCTGAAACCAATAACATTAATGCTCTGAGAAATAAACTAGTTTGATGTATCATACTTTAAACTGCATGGTTCAAATATTTTTATGATGGAAACAATAAAAAAAACGTGTTGCTCTGAAATTGAATCAATATTATGTGATGTGACTTTGAACTAGTTTCAATGAAATGTCTCGCTTAAAAATATTTAGTTCTAAATGCTTTGTACAAGGTGCACCAACTAATTCTTGTAAATTCAGCACGTAGTTACATTGAAGAACCTTTCCCTCTTCTTTCGCGGCGACATCTTCTGACGTAGATCCATTTGTTTCATGTTTTTTTTTTATAAATAAAGTGTTTGACGACACCTCGAAACCCCAAATTTTTACAAATGATTGTCCCTAATTTCTCATTCTCCTTGTTCTCCTCGATGGGATCAGATCAAATGAACTCAATCAATTTTGAAAAAATTTCCCACCAAAGTATTTAAAAAAATTATATTCTGATACAATAAACAGTGATCTACATAATGGGAAAGCACAAAATATTGGTTAGCTACGACCAATATTTTAGAAGATTTTAATGGTAATCATTTTTACACGGTCACCTTACTTTTCAAATTTTGATGTTTTTTCGATAATCGGCCAAACATAATGTGTCATCAAGGGGTGCCAGTGAGATTTTTTAAAAAACCTCAGATTGCCCGGCCAAAAACAAACCAAGAAAGGCCCAGATCATATTAAACCAGCTTGTATTGTCAATTATTATCATTTCTTAGTTACGATTTATGTTATTATACATAGCCATGGGTTCCCAATTAAATAAAGATCAGATTATTAATGAAACAAGTCAAACACAATTTTGTTTTAATTCAAACATTCAACGGAGTCACTGTCAGAAATTGTATCATCATAAATATAAAAATTAAATAAATATTAGACAAATAATAAAACAATTCAAGACTAATTTCATTTTAATACAAAAATTCTACAGAGTTGGAAGCTACATCATCACAATTAGAAAATTTAATTTGAGTATTGGATATTATCTTTCTTATTGTCGCCAGCAACGTCCTTGCGTCACATCATCAACCAAACTTTTGCCAAGAATGGATTTGGAACAAACGTTCCATCCGTCCAAACGAGAGCTCGCCGATCAAGCCAAGAGTTTGTTAGCCATTTTGGTTTTCAAAAGGACCCACAGCCAAGAAACAACTGAAGCATGAAACTGAGGTTTGTATGACTCGGTCGATAGATACGGACTTCAGTCTTTTTCCCAAAGGGCAGGAATTAATTGACGTTGGATAGTGGGCAGTCAATAACAAGGTGCTTCCAAGCGAATACATAAAATGTATCAAAGTGAAAGTCCTCACGACCAATCTCACGATCTCCAGGTAGCATCTAGAGATGAACACTTATTGTGATGACGAATGGATAACAGCCGCTGTACCGATAATGCTATCTGGTCAATACGTCAGCTGCTTAAAGCTTCGAGCTGCAGCTATCTACGAATGCTGCGCAATGGGGATTTCAGTTACTACAGATTGTGATGCAGGCGGTGAGTCCAATGAATATCTAGGGAACATGATTCAAAAGTGCTCTAGAAATACCCATGCACGAGAAACACTAAAACATTGTGAAAATACTCGAACTCGAGTTGTAAGAAAGGGGCCATACAACAAGCATGGAGCCTCATGTCCTAACCAACATTTTTGGATTCGAAATCCCGGCGCCTGGAGAGGTAGAAAGTATATAGTCCTTGACGTTGCCATAGTCGACGACATAGTTGATCAAGAGCAGGGGTGTCCAACCTTTATGACCGAAGGACCAAGTGTACAACTTTTAGACTAGTCGCGGGCCGGATTTGGATTTCACAACCAAAAAAAACCAATAAAACACAAAATACTTTTGTATGCTACATTTAAGCTAGAAGAGTCTTATAAGTTTATGCTTATGATCAGTTTAATGTCCAATCTGGCACTGCGTTTGTTTGCACAAATAGTCTATGTCTGCCTCAACAGCAGAAGCCGCAATGCGCAATGATGCCGTCAAATGTTCGTCTGTAAGCAGAGATCATAACTACGATTTCGTGTTTTTCATTCTAGAAAACAGTTGTTCACAACAGCAGGTGCTTTCGAACAGAGCAGTGAACGTCCTGTGAGAGATTGGTATATTTGTTTGACACATAGTGGCTGTAAAAGTTCAGCAGGTCATGCTCGGCGAAAGCTGTTTTCAAGTCACTGTCATTCTGTATGTCAATGAGTTCCAGCTGGTGTTTGTCAGCCATATCCGTCGAAATCATCAGCAAGTTTGTAACTAATTCAGAGTACTTCTCATGTTGTACTGTATCAGTAGGCCTCTACGAAAGGACCGGGCAATGTACAATTTTCTTCAGAACCAGTCACATGTTCATACAACTTGGGAACCAGCTAATCCTTTTCTTGAAGTCTGACGTTCAACTTGGCCATGGATGTTATGTCGACTAGAAACGCCAAGTCGTTCACCAATGGGTCATCATCCAGGAAACATACATTCTTTCCTTTGTTTACCATGAATGTCTTTATTTCATCACATACACTCCAGAATCTGAATAATGTGCTATGACTTTCTAAGCCAGATACTTCTGATGCAATATACAGATACAATAAAAATAAACAATAACATCAGAATTTTTTATAATAATACAGTATATTTTTTAAATTTTTTAAAACTAACTTTACTTTAGACTATTAGTAACATTAATCACTTTATAATGTATGGACAGAGACATATTAGCATCAGTATAAGTTGTCAGCATAAGTTGTCATGCTTGAATCTCCGGTGCTTTTCCCATGCCTACCTCATCCATCCATCGGCTACCATTTTTCAAGCATTGGCATTCTCTGAATCCGGTACATGCTCCTGCTGCGCCAGAAATATGTCTTCCTCTGCAACTTTTCAGGTTGACGCTGGCTTCTTCTACAGGACTCAGAAATTGGTTATGAAATGGCCCAGAGTATGTTTGCGGCAGGACCTTATACGTCTCAGGGTTTTGCCTCTCGCATGTTTATGTTATTTTGTCCTTATTGTCAATTCTCCTCTTTGATGTCCACTTATATATATCTAGATGTTTTTTTATGAAATTTTGGAAAATAATTTTGAAATAAAGTAATTGTCATCAGACAGCAATTGATATTACTTTTATTATTTTAATAATTACTAATAGTATTAATAATATTTAATATAAAATATTTAAATGGGATGGATCATTATTTACCAGAGTGACATGTAATTCCATGGAATGAATTAACTTAATTCAATTAGGATTCCCGTTGTCGGGGTAAGGCCACGCATAAGAAATAGTTATTAATTTCATGTCCTCGTGAAACAAAGTGGTCTCAGGCGTGCCCGTCTGACGAATGGTACATGTTATCGTGGTCCACTAAATCAGAGCAACATGCAATCACGCCCTCATAAGTCAAGTCGTACCAACTTTTCCTCCATGAAAAATAAAACTCCCAAGAATGCGTGACAGGCCAGCAAAATATCTCCGCTTTCATTTTATGTGATTTTTCCCAACAACTATAGAAAATTGTCAAATCATTTGTTTGCACTCAAGTCTTTTTAAAAGTAAACATAAACGAAATGAAGAAAAACATTTGACAATTGGAATTTTATTTATTGGACGTAAATGCCATAAAAATAACTCATAATTCAGAATAATCAAGCGTCTAAAAGGAGCATCAGAAAAGGATGTATTTCCACTAGTGGAAATGAATATAATTGAAAGTTTAAGACAACCATAATAATAAACTGAATCAATATCAAAGTTAACCAAAGAACTCGAAATTTAAGTGTCCTGTGATAACGTAAAATTATTGATGCAAAAACAACAGATATTTGTGCTAAGTAAAAGCAATATATCTCACCAAAACGTAATGTTAAATCCAAGTTTTTGGTAGTAGACTTTTTAGCAAAATGTTTTTACCACCTACAATTCATAGCTGAGTGAAAGTGACCCTATATCGTGCTCTCAGCGAGAGAATTTTTTATTTATTTGTTAGTAGAATTTAATTTGTAGAGATGAAAATAATATTTAAAACCTAGAACTCTCCAATCTGTTAATGTAGAAAAGGAGACAATGCAGAAGTTAAAATAAACAATAACAATTTTAAGGTTTAATACTTGAAATTTTGGTACGAATTATGAATAAGTGATTTTAAAACCAACTTTACTTAGTCATAAAATGATGAATGCCCTGAAAATGACCTTCAGTTGTATTTTTCATTTTTTGTGATATTTCAGTTGGCTGACAAATGTTGGCTGATGACTGATTCGTTCGCATGGATTTCTTTTATTCTCTTATTTCTTTCTCTTCCTGGTGAGTTTATTAATTTTTTTAAATTGTTAAAGTATTATAAATTGCACTGAAATATTCGCCCCCTCTTACGATAAACGTGAATCAACTTCCTCGTCGCTTTTCCTGACGTTTCCAGCGAAAATTGGATTCTAAAATTCGTGGCTTTCGAAGCTTATCTTCGCGAAAATTTAATTGTCTTTTCGATTTTGGTTTCAATGATTAGAATGAATATATTTTTTGGTTGAATTTAATAAGCTTTAATGGAAGTTTTTTGCTAGACGAATGCTGCGTTTGCACAGCGGATCGTGCGATCATTTTGTCTTTGACACGCTCGCAATGCCAATGTGACCTGCCTCAGACGTTTGTATTGAATGGAATTATTTATGGGGGTGAAAAGTTTATCTGGAGAACCTCAAAATCATAAATAACATTCCACAAAATATTAATTACGAAGCTGTTACTAACCTTATAGAATAAAGTATCATTATTACTGAGCATTTCATCGAAAAGTTGCCTGCATCAAGAAAATTCATGATTCGTTAGGTCAAGGAATCCAGAAACTGACATCGAGAATAGGCGATAATGTCGTGCTTCCATGCGACGTGCCTTTAAACTCCTCTGAGCACGTTGTAGCTTGGCACAAAGCGGGTATCGTGGTTCCAATCTTCGTTCGTTTCAACGCTTTCCCTCCACACATAGAAGAAGCATTCCAAGTATTTATCATTTTCAATGCACTTTTCATGACATATCCCTGAAGCGGCTCATTTTAAAACAGGGACGAATAAAATCAGCATTAAACCCTACTTCTCTAGAAATTGATCAAATCAGAAGTGAGGACAGCGGCTCATACCAATGCTCAGTTGTCTTTTTTGGTAGCTCCGATGGCAGAGGCGTTGAGGGTACTCCGATTGAACTTATTGTTTTAGGTGATGACACGCTATTATTTTTGTTTGTCAAAGACAATGGGGTTTCAGATTCTTTTAGGTTTTTATTACAATAATAGGAATATTGTTTCATGTGATTTGAAGTCAGACTCAATACATCATAGCGATTTAAATTTATTAAGCAGTTTCTTAATTACTTAAGGAAGTGATAATTTACAGTGATGTCAGTGGTAAATAGATTTTTTGCAGAAGTTATTAAAACATTTTAAAGCTCCTCCGACATTGACAGAAGCATCTCCAAGTTTTCTCAATCATAAACTCGGAGAGACTATTGACTTGATGTGCGTTGGTAACGGTGTACCAAGGCCAAACGTTTCGTGGCTCAAAGATGGGCTACGTGTTTTAGAAACCAGCCGACTCTTGATTTCACAGAAAAAAATTACGATTTCGCAACTCAACGTTAGCGATGCGGGAACTTACACCTGCATACTAGAGAACGGCAGCGGAAGGACTTCACATTCCATTAAATTGGACGTCGAAGGTGAGTCGATTATCTCAGGAGAAAAGGGAAAAAAGAGCAATAATTCATTCGGATTCAAGAAAGCTTCGAGCAAAAATTGTGTTGTTTTTAATGGCAATATTTTCTTCTTATTTAGGGAAGAATGGGTCAACGTCAGGTAAAATGTTTAGATGCAGGATTGGTTGTACAATTGCATGACTTTAATTTGATGTTCACTGCACTTTTTTTGCTTGAAACTCAAGTCACTTAGTTCTAATAATGGAAGAAGTAAAGACTCATTGACAAGATCAGACGATGTGAATTCAAATTCCAACACACCCACATTAACTCCTCTCTCTGCGTGTCTTGAATAAATTCCACAAAAAATGAGGTGCTTTAGGAAGTTTTCGGGCGCCCTCAAAATAGGAACAAAAACTCTTTCAATCATCAAATTTTGGCAATGCTTCGCTTTGTATATTTTTGAATTAAAATATTATTTTGAATATTCACAGAAAAACTATGCATGGGGATCCCTATTAGCAGCTGTTTTATTGCATGGGTGTTTTTAAAAAGGATACAAAATGGTTTATGATCAGATAACGTATGCGGGTCAATTCATTCTTATTTCGCTGTCCGCATTTGATTTGCATTTCTTTTGGATATTTTGACTCAAAGCGTACTTGGTTTATATTTTCTTCGAATTTCTTTGACAAAACTGTTGAAAACTAATTTAAACAGAAATACATGCCTAAACGCAATTTAGAGCAAATCGGGTTTGTTGAAATGTTCATAATTCATCAGAAAAATATGATTTTGTTGTAATTAGCTTGTTATTAGATCTTGCATGAAATTTTAAGAATTATTTGCTTGACATGGGACGACAACTCTTTCAGGAACAGTTACCATCATAATCCCCCCACGTAACTTAACTGTAGCCCTCGGTTCCCGTATCAAAATAGAGTGTCAAGCCGAGGGAAGTTCAAGAAACATTACTTACCAATGGTATTTTAACAACGAAGATGTTCAAAGAACTCCCGGTCTTTTGGAAAGATCAGGAATTTATGCTGATGGCAGTTTCGTAATCACTACTGCCTTGAAAAGGGATATGGGTTGGTACAAGTGTCAGCCTTCAAATGGCCTTGAACCTGTTACGAGTGCGCAAGCCTTTCTTAATGTTACATGTTCGTTAAACTTTGTGATGCCTCCTGATCCTGGGGATCGTTTTTAACGTTATTCATTTTATCAAGACCTTCCCAAAACGTTGAATATGGCTTCGACAAAATACGCGATACGAGGAATGAAAGTGGAACTCGGATGTCCTGTGGACGCCAATCCACCGATTAGGAAAACTCTTTGGACGAAGAACGAAGCGATTGTTGAGTTTTCTTCAAGGGTGCGGTTATCTACGTCAGGATCTTTGATGTTTGATGAGATTTTCCACTCAGACGGTGGAAATTATTCCTGTCTGCCCTTTTCTTCCATCGGTCCTGGAAGACCGTCCAGTCCAATTCAAGTTTTAGTAAAAGGTAAACAAATGCTTCCAAGCACATTTCATAGTGATTCTATTTACCAAATAGCAAATTTTTCACATCAGCTATTTATTAATTAATACATTTAATTGTGTTAAATCCATGCAAAAGCATGATACTTTATTTTATGCCATTATAAAATTAAACTTATATATAAAAATGAATGTTTATATGATTGTTCGAGTTTTGATTGATGTTTTATATAAACAACGCCCACAAAATGATTAAAAGCAACAACAATAGAAATCATAGAAATCAGAAATTCCAAATTCAAATAACAATTTAATCTTTAAATTTGAGAATTTAATAAAATTCTAATTTTTTTTATTTGTTTTTTTTATGGAGTGTTTTTTTGTGTGTATAAATTCTCATTAAAATACAGTGGAACCCACTTATCTCGATCTCGGTTAAGTCGAAGGTTTGGCAGTTTTTATGTCGCCGAAACCTTATTAGGTTTAAAAGGTTAAAATTCGCCACTTTAAATCAGTTATCTCGACCCCTTGATGATAGCCGACTTTAAAGTGCAACCCCCAAATTTACACGGTTATGTTGATTCTTCACTCTTTTTTTTTGTCCTAGGCATATCCGCTATTCTAGCTATTCTGTTTATTTTTTTCGCTCTAAAAATGTCTGGAAGTGTTAAGAGAAAACTGGATAATCAATCAATAGAGAAAAATTTGAAATCATACTGCAGCTAGAAAAAGGAACAAAACCAGCAGACCTTAGTCGTCACCATGGTTTTTCAGCAAACACCATTTCAGGATGGAAAAAGGAGGCCGACGTCATAGTCTACGAGAAGTCTGTTTTTGACCCAGCAAGAAAAAACTTAGAATGGCTGAGCACAAAGATGTCGACAATACAGTGCTTCACAATTCACGACCAACAAAACTTTCCGAATATCGTTCCTTGCTGATGGAGAAGCGGACATCCTTGCTGCCAAAAACTTCTGGGGGAGTAGGGGTGAGGGAAACGGCCCCCTGACTTTAAAAGCAATGAATTGGTCATCTCCTCATGTTGTGAGAGGGTTTATCCCCTTGCCCTCTTAGAAAATGTTGAAGCAATGTCCCTAAATAAATTTATCCATTGGATGTTTAAAACAGACAATGGAGTCCTTGAAAAAAAATATCAAAATCAAGTACATGTTCTGCATAACATAAGGTAATATTAATTTATAGTGGTTTAGGAAGATTAATGTCTGTATGATAAAACATATCCTTATAGAGTTTTATGGATTTGTACAAATATATGTATATGTACCTTTCATTACCTTTGCACTTTTTTCTATCTAATTGGTCTCACGTCTGAAAATCTGAAACGTTGTCTCGGGGTCAATTTATTGAAGTATTTATTGTAGTCTTATTTTTAATATCCTCAACATAACTTTATGAGTAGAACAAAATAGATAATGTGATAGGAATGAGTTTGATTAAAAAAAAGGTTTTTTTCTGCATTGACTTTATTATTTCGTAAAATAATAACACCGCCTATTATTAAATTACTCCTTCGATGAAAATGTTAATGACATTGAAGATGATATCCTATCATCTTGGAGATAATAACTTGAAGCTTTGAGGAGAATTTGTTTCCAGAGGCACCGCATTTCATTACGAGACCTGCCATCTTTATTCAAAAAAGAATCGGAGAAACAATTGAATTGAAGTGTGAGTCGCAAGCCGATCCTCCTGCCATTAATACTTGGAAGAAGGTATCATTAAATTTAAAAAAACATTTAAATGTCGTTTTATGAGATGCAGTGTCATGAGTTAAGCGCATTCTTATGTGGGTGAAGCAATTAGAATCGTCTAATTCACGAATCATTAAAATATTCTCAAATCACTCATTCCATGAACATGAACGTTTTCAGATCGGCGACCTGATGTTTCAGGACAAAAGCAGAATCAAAGTGGACGGTGGAAACATCACCATAAAAAATTTGTCAAAAGAAGACCAAGGAATGTACGAGTGCCACGCCTCAAACACAATAGTAACCTCTGTTGCATCGACGATTCTATTCGTTCAAGGTCATGATCAGAGCCAGAACGAAATAATTATTGGATTAATTAATTAATCCACTTAAACGAGAAAAAATTCCATTTCTATCTCTGGTGGTTTATATTAATTTGACTATAAAAATTAATATTTTAATTCTATGCTGACGTTTTTGCCCATTGGATGTAGTTTTTAAAAATCTAAAATCTTTTTTTTTTAGAAAAAGAATTTCACGGTGCCTATAATTTGAAAGTTTTTCCCTATGGCCACGTGGCTAAGTTGTCATGGTTACCAGGCCTAAGTTTTGATGGACAACTTAATTATGTAATTTGGTAAGCTGTGAATCTCGAATGGAATGTATTTTTTATTTTAAATTAGAATGACGTCAGGTTTCGAATACTGGAAAAGGGGAAAGGATTCTGGCAGACCTTGAGAGTTGTACCGAACGGGACTCTCAGTGTGACCATTCACGGCTTGATTGGTGGAAATTCATACGAGTTTATGATTCAGTCGAGAGATGAATTAGATCGAGAAGAGTTTAGTGAAACAGTTATTGCCGAAATAAAAGGTAAATTATGTACATGTCTAAAACTATTGCAATCCAATGGAATATATGTTATTAGGTGAATTCCATCGTAGCTGAAGCTACATACAGAAGAAAAGGTTGCGTTACGATACAAATAAAATTCAATACAAATAAAAAATTAACTGTTATAGACAATTTGTCTTTAAATAGTTCTCAAGTATACCATCAAATAAACATACTAAAGACTTTCTGGCATCCTAACCAAGTTATGTTTTAAATGATCTTAATTAAAGCAACTGACGCTGGCGCTTGTGGCTCTCTACAAATGAACATATTGTTTATTATTATTATTATTATTATTATTATTATTATTATTAATATTATTATTATTTATTTACTTATTTAGTTATTTAGTTATTTATTTACCCACCATTTTAGAGCATGCAATGCAATGTTTTTCTGAATTTATGCTTTCAAGTCAATATTTTGACATTGCATTCTTTCATAGAAAGATATGACATTATAATAACCTGAGGATCAATGTTGAAATTCAAATAGCTAAACCAAAGCTTAAGAATGCAGGCGTAACTGGCGCAACATACAAACATAACTAAGGCAACTCTGAACAACATAAATCTCGGTAAATCATAACCTATAAAATTAAACATCAAATTAGTTTTGAAGGTAAAAAGTAATTTATTTGCATAGTTTACATTTAACAAATGCGGCATTACTTTTATCCAGATTTGGAACTTTGAGGCTCACACCCTTCAGGTAATAATGGTTCAAATTTAAACCACTCCCTCATGAACTTGAGCAACATCAGATGATCTCGGCTATTTAGCGATGACATTAGATTTCTTTACATATTGTAGGAGTTACATGTGCCAGAAGCCAGGCTTGTCACTTGCCTTCACATAACCATGACTTCAAAATCTTGTCAACCTCAAAATATTTTTCTACCGCGACGACAAATCGCAAATCTAGTGATAAAATTGGATGTGGTGTAGTTGATTTAAAGATCTTAAGTTTAAAATAACAGATTATTCTGGAAATGTTTTGCAATCTGAACGGAATGGAAAAGACTGAGGGCTGAGATGTCAACACAGGATACACAGTTAGCCTTATGAGAGAACAAGGGTAACCAAACGTTTTTAAAAGTTTTTCACAGGGCCAGTGACAAAATGTCGAGCTCGGGCAGCATAGTTATTCTGTACAATACTTGCAAGCTAGAACTAAAGCTTAGGGAAAATAACGATTAACTATGTTTAGTATTCCATATTATTCATGGGCAAGTAGCGTGGAATGCACACAAAAAAAGACAACCGACATATTTATTTATTAAACAAGTTATCAAAGACTTTAGCAAAAAGATAGTTATGTCAGATCTATTGCGCCCATATCCGAATTTAAAATAGTAAATTTAAAACACATAGCTGCCAGGACGTCTCCGCGCATATAAGTATTCTAAACATAATATATAAAGTGCTTCACAACGTTTCATGCTCTATAAGTTTTACCACACAAATTCGAGCACCGTTGGTGGGCCTGATGAAATGACGTCGAGGGCCGTAGTTTGGTGACCCCTGCGATAGACCATGTTTATGAGTAGAGGGAATCGAGCTTTGCGGACATATACAGTTCCTATTAATCTGAAGTTGATACTGATTGAATTGATCATTTCTAGTCCACAAGAACTATCCGTCTCCGTAGTGCCTTAGGACGATGAAGTTGTTAGAGTCCGCGAGCGAAGCCATGTTCAGGTTACTTGTAGGTATTGTAAACTGCAAGCAAGATATCTGTTGTGTGATGCTTAACCAGTGAAGATCATCAAGCGAGGGCGATGGTATTGTATGCCATTGAAGCCTGTACCTCTTCATGAGCTATTCATCATATTCAAGTTCATATAGAACCATTTGCTAGAACAAAAGTAGTCAAGTTTTGTTCGACCTAAATCTAAAATTCATCAATCTTTTAAATGATTCATAAATGATTTTGTGCTGCAAGTAACTTGAATGAACTTGCTAAAAATGGTAGGCATAACATAACTTAACGTAATAATTTTAAAGCGTTTGATATTTTGAGCATTCACCATTTAGGTCAACTGCTCATCGAACGAGGTGAACAATGTAAACAATATTTACAGAAGTGTTTCACACGCGAATATGCTTCGAGACACCTCAAAGAAATTCAACTTGTGAAAGCCTGACGACGTTATTCACGATTCAAACGTTCGATGAAGTCACAACTCACTCTTTAGGTGCTATTTCACATACATTTATTATTCTTATTTAAATTTTCAATGCTTTTAAATTTAGATTTGCATATATTGGTGTTGAGAGGTCAAATGACATCTCAAGGTTTAAATCTCAGCTGGATTCACCCTAATTCTGGTGACATATTGAGTCACTATTCTATATACTACCGTACCGCTGGCAAATGGATGCAACTAGTGAACAATTTGCCTTCAAACTCGACCAACTTTTTATGGACGACGGCATCTAGAGGAACTATGTATCACTTCATGATATACGGGCACTTTCTTGGCTCGTCGAGTAATGTCAGCTGCACAGTCCTTGTGGATACCACTGGTTACTCTACAGTTATAGTACAACATCATCAATTTAATGCTAATAGATTAGTCCTACGCCAAAATGTGCTTCTAATTTCCCAAAAAATTAATATTGCAAAAATGAATAATAAAATATATAATATTTAAAGATAATATTTGTAATAGCTAGTACTTTACCAAAAATATTATGACTTATACTTTTGTGATTAAGTTGTTATGGCATGTCGGTTATCAGTCCTACGCCAAAATGTGCTTCTAATTTTCCAAAAAATTAATATTGCAAAAATGAATAATAAAATATATAATATTTAAAGATAATATTTGTAATAGCTAGTACTTTACCAAAAATATTATGACTTATACTTTTGTGATTAAGTTGTTATGGCATGTCGGTTATAAACCAGATGATCTGTCCCGGCCGATTTTCCAGACAAATCTGGCGATCCTTTCTGTTGCTCCGGCATTGATTATGACTGTGATATTCATCTTGTTTGTCTCGAGGACTCGAAGAAAGAAATTGAGGAGAAGAAAATGCGAAAGATACGGTAGAAGCAGCATTTCATAGCCTTCCAATGATATATTTCTTGCTGAAAATTGCTATTTTAGGTACTATTAAATACTTCGGGCCAAATCAAGGAGATGAAAGCAGGTAGTTTTATCATTAGATCAGTTTTTAATCTCTTTCTTTACAATGACACTTTTCAACAGGTTACGCATGACGACTAAACGTTAGTTTGAACGTTCCATCTACAAATGATTCTTATCTTATTTATTACTTATCTATAAAAATTGATAGGCATCTACGTGGATGGAATTCACTTACCTAACTCGGACAAGTCCAGTAGCTTCAAGGAAACACCGATTTGAACTTTTTTATGCTATAACAGAGAATGACAATCACTACGGGGAGTCAGATTTACTCAAAAAAAAAAAAAACATGTCTTTCATATTTCAGTTTCTTTTTTGTGAATTTGCTGGATTGTTATCAATGTGGTTGGATAATCAGTACCTTTGCTCAAATAAAGATAAACAGTGACATATCATGAAAAATAGTGCAATTATAACCACAGTCCATCGATTATCCGAAAAATTCATTAACCAAAGCAAGATTTCCAACTTGAAATTTTTGAAACTCCGTTGAAGATGCAAACTCTGATAACGCTAGAATTTTGCAGTCAAGCAGTCTTGAACTCATCTTTGCTCATTATTTTAAAAAAGTTAGAAAAAATAAATTAATAATTTCTGTGTTTTAGCCAACATTCAATTTGTTTCTCTTTTTGGATGTTACGCTGTTGATATTGCGATATACATTTTATGAAATATATATGTATATATTGAAATAACCTGGGGTCCGGGAACTAGTAAGTTTTAGAATAAGTTTATTAAGCAAGTATTCAGTTAACGGAACTGAATAATCGAAGGTAAGAGTTTAAGGAATTGAGGTACTTAGAAGATGCAAATGGATATTTGGGCTTCTAAGTTGTTTGGATTCTCGCTGAATATCAGGTGTATATCGAGAATGCTTTTCTGTAGAAATATTAGATACCACGTGCCCGACAAAGATACCAAATATAATGAATTATAAATTTAATTATTTTAGCAATATAAACTTAATTAATTTCTAAGTTTACAACAATATATTCATAAATTTACTATTTAGCATAAAGCATACTGGTTATTCCTGGTCTTTTTGAATTTGTTATTTTGTCGTTTTATTAATGCGAACATGTCAAAACATTTTATTCAAAGTGCTACAAAGTGGAAAAAACTACAAATCATATAAATCCAGAGTCCTATGGTAAATACTGATTATGTCAGACCTGACTTGCTTCAATAAATATTGCCCACTAGATTCTTAATACCTGAAAACATGATGTTTGTAAAAGAAGTAAAAAAACTTTTTCAGAATTTAAAAATTCATTAACCTGTAGGTTTTAACTTTAAACGGGCCGGTTTTTGCAATTCCCAAGTATTTGCACTGCTCGTCACTCAAAGTAGTCAAATGGGCTTGGAATTTTATAAGGTGAAGTTTTGCTACAAGCTCATCTTTGAATTTAAAACATGTAAACACTTAAGCTTTTCATTACAACATCATCGCTATTTGAAAGTCTAACCCATTTTTTTGGGGAAAATGTAAATGTCTTTATCATAGAAATCAGTAGGAGCGGTAAACAACTCTATTAATGCCAGGGCCTGAGTAGTTGCGGTAATGGAAGCAGCAAGACCTGGTACCTTGCAATTTCCAAGCGTGGCTAGCCTTCCCTACAAAAGTGAAAACAATAACCAAACCATCATTTGCAGCGCGTCTAATTATTCAAGATAAACCAAGTGATTAAGCAACTAGAGTAGGTTTCGACGCTTAATAAAATAGTGGTAATTTTTTGAATTCTCGTAGAAACTGCTAAAATTTAGGGCTGCAGATTAGTATGCAGTTTTATCACGCTCCTCATTAAGCGCGTCTAATTATTCAAGATAAACCAAGTGATTAAGCAACTAGAGTAGGTTTCGACGCTTAATAAAATAGTGGTAATTTTTTGAATTCTCGTAGAAACTGCTAAAATTTAGGGCTGCAGATTAGTATGCAGTTTTATCACGCTCCTCATTAATCTATTTCTTCATTTTTCGTTGGTACATAATCATTTTTCTCATGTTCGTTAACAGAAAATTCGCATTTTAGCTCCCATTTTACCAAATTATGTAACGACTCTTTTCTACTTGTCGCAGTAATACATCAAAACACCCTTTTTAGGTCGTAAAAAGGTTACAAGCACTTTGGAAAAAGTCAATTTATGGGTATCATATAATTAATTTATATATTTTATCTAAACATTATGTTTAGTGACAAGTGACATGTCCTTTATTATTTAAAGTATTTATGCCCATAAATTTAGTTGATTTAAATACTACTTCTTTTCCAGGCCATTCCTAATACCTCCGCCAGATTACCTTTTGCAAAATATGTCCTTCCATTTTTTATATAAGATTGCCAATCATTCCCCAAACATATCCAATTAGGTTGAGCTATGGAGATATTTCTGACCAGATCATAAACTCGATTTTTCATAGCTGGAAAATTTTTCCGAACAATTTGGTATTCATAAACATGCCATCCTTATAAAGCATAAAGTTATCATTATATTTATTCTTCGCAAATAGAGACAAGAACCTATCCAATAGAACCATAGTTTGAAAAATGTTGAACTTTTTTTAGATAGGTTAAAGACGTCGTGCGTTTAATGAAATTCCACCCCTGACGCGGTTTCCATACCCCGACCAGCTACATCCGGCGGATGATTAATATTCATAAGGGCACGCTATGATTGGTTGAGATCTTAAATAGGTCAGAAGCACATGTGCACATGTTTATTTGTATCATAGGTTCCGGTTTGCATGGTTCGAAAGCAGTACGTCTTCGGATCCTGTTGCGAGATTGCTAGTATTATTCGTCTCTGTCGGCGAAGTTTTAGTGTATTTTAATAACTTAATATCTGAGGTCAGGGTTGGGTTTGGGTTAGTTACGGTTAATAATTTAACAGTTTTACGGTTTGAGTTAGGGTTAGGGTTTGGGTTTCGGCGTCTATTTTTCTAGTTAACATTAAATTAATTGCGTATTGCAACGGCAGATAGAAATTTAAACGAAAATATCAACCAAAACGATTGCTGCGCTGTGACCTATTTCAGATCTCAACCAAGCACAGTAAGCACTTACGAATATTAATCAGCTATGGCTGATGCTGATTAGGGTCTTTAAATACGCACCCCGGACCACAAGCTCCCTTTTTGCAGTGTGCTAAAATTCGTTTAATAACTTTCAAGTAAGTTGTGGAAGTAGCATTGACTGCTAAACGCTAGTACCATCTAGATTAAAATAATTTTGTCAAACGATCTGAAAATGACTACTTCGTTCGCCCTTGACACGCACACTTCTTAGTTATCTTTTTTTTATATTCAAAGCCTTCAAATGCCTCTCATGATTAAAAATTCCACCACTACACAAGTAGCTACAAACAATCTACTTGCATACATCAAATTTCAAACTAGTCATAATTTGACTTGCTGAAATATATTCCCTGAAAGCTTTGAAAAGAGTCTTTTTGAATTTATGATGTGAGTTCTTGAACTCTTTCATAGATATAAAATGCGCCGCAGCATTTTAAGTCTTGTAAAAATGTAAAATCATTATGAACATTTTTATCTAATTGCATTGCAATCACTTTACAAGAAAAAGTTAATGTGTTAAAGGCTGAAATTTGCTTCTTTCTCTACAGCTGATATACCAGCCTTGATATATCTTCTTGATACCAAATTTAATTACATTAGCAATATAAACTTATTTATTCCGAAACCACGTTTACAACATTGTTTTTATCATTGATCAAAGTGGCATCATTCACGAAGTCTCGTTATTATTGCTATAGAAGCGATCTCACTAATCAACTAACTTGACAATCATAGAGAACTAGAAGTTAGCTAGAAGCCAGACAGCTAGAGGTCCAAATATCCATTTGCATCCTTAAGTATCTCAAATCCCTTAAACACTTAACTTCGGTTTAGTTAACTTACTAATTTGCGGGCTCCCGGGTTATTTCAATAATATTTATTAAAGCATTAAACCGAAATACTATTTATTTATAATTTTGCAGGAAAAGTATTGTGATGTGGTTCTTTTGAAGAAGCTTCCAAAAATTGTCTAATGGAAACCGTCTAATACCGTCGGAAACTCTAAAGCGTATGTATTTGTTAACTTGTGTGCTTTTTTCATAGCCTATTTAGGATGATTTGATTAATTTGCAAGCATTATTTGTCAAATCAAACAATTGCGCGAGTGTATAACATCACAATGTGCATGTAAATTCTAACTTTGATTTGGATCGGTTAAATATTTTGGGAGTTACGCTAAAAATAAGGAGCGCTTGTAACCTTTTCACACGCACTATATAATAATTTTGTTTAGGTAATCCCTAAACGGGAATTATACTCCCTTGTGATATAACGAGGATTTGCGATTTTTTTTGTGTTTATTGGTTTCTTGGTTCAGAATTTTGTTCAGAAATAAATTAATTCAAAACCCTTAAAAATTTAGGTTTGGCATAAATTACATTATAGTTTGCAAGAAATGTAAATGCGAGTTTAAATATCATCGCAATATTTCCATCTGGACCAGTTGTAGTTTCATGTTTAATCTTATTAATATATCCAGTAGAAGTATTCATGAGAATACCTGGGTTTTTAGCAGCTCAAGCGAACATTTTATCAACATATACTGAGCCATAAAATTTAATAAAAGATGTTTACCACGTGGAAGATCATTATTCTACATAATATGCAGTTGCTAGTTGGGCCATTTATGACATAGTTACAACACTAGTTGCATAATGCACGGAATGTTACTATAGCAGCAAAAATGTCAATCAGGAAAGGCTTTGACGAGGCTGCATAGAAGCTGCCGTATCTTAAGCACGCAAAATTGTTGGTCAATTTATCCGTAGCCCTGCAAATTATGTGGAACTTCAAACTGAACAAATCAAACTCAGTCAGAAATTATCAGAAATGATATGTTTAAAGCCAAGCTGTTTCCTATCGTTTCACATTCCAAATGATCAAGCGGCTTAACGAGAAATAAATCAGCACACTTAGTTTCTCCTGTCATAACATGGCCACGAGAACGCTTATTTTCTCTTTCTGGACATGTAATCAGCATCAAACGTACTTTCCTATCTTTGGACGATACAAACGGACTTGTTTACCTCAGACATTGGTTGCATATGAGCAGCAGTATGTGTACGACAAAAAACTTTATAAATTACCTTGTATGAATAAAATTGATTTTTGCGTAAAATAATGTGATGCGATTAAACTATAATTAAAGAATTAATAGCGATTAAAATAATTAACAGATCTTCAGTCCTAATTAATTAGTCCTAATTAATAATATTTGGTTAAAATTTGATTAAACCAATATCAAATCATTCAATTATATTTCTTGTATGTTTATGACAATTAATAGGATAAATTTATTACTAAATACAATGTATTTTTCTAATTAACATTACTAAGCAGTTAGAAGTTGTAAGAGAGCAAAAAGAAAAAGTATGGCCAAGTAAAAATAAAGTTTAAAAGCTGCTAATACAAATCTAAAAATAAAAATTAAATTAATTTAATTAAGTTAATTAATTAAAGAGGAATTCACAGCATGAGCACAAAATAAGCGGTAGATTATTGTAACAATTCATAATTAAAAACTACCTCACATAGCAGCACAATATATTTTCCATCGGGCCAAATGACATGATCAACTTGCGGTCCAACCTTTTGCCAAGTCAAGCTGGCAGACTTAAGTCCTTTCTGTGAAATATCAAGAAACAAATACAGCTCTTTCAAATTTTAAACAATCAGATGAATGCTTACAATGTCAATTTCCATGAACGGGTGCCCCATGTTACACACAATGCAACCAGATTTCATACTATCAAAGTGGTTTTTAAGTATAACCTGTTTATTTCCTGTCAAATAATGCCGTAATTTAGTCAAAGAAATTTTACTAAAAAGTTCACCATTAACCAGTGCAAGTTATGATGCAATCTATCAAGCTTATAATCTCTTCTAACTCCACTACAGAGAATCCCTCCATGCTGAAAAGTTCCTCAACTTACATAACTTCTAATAACTTTCTTAAGAAATAAATCAAATTAAAGCTGTTCCTACCAAGCTTGAAGAGCACATATGGGATCAATCTCAGTCACAAATACAATTGACCCTAAAGCTTTCAGAGACCCACAACATCCTTTTCCAACCTGAGCAAAATTGAATCTTTAACGATGTAAAGATTTTATCATTATTGGACGTAATTCAAATAATAAAACATTCTAGGCTTTTTTGCCATACAAAATCGAAACATTTTAATATTGAAAGTTTCACATCATAATATTCATTCAAACTTTGTTCGGCATCTCACACACTTGGATGATTGTAAGTTGAAATAATTGCCAAATTTATTATCTCAAAAATCAATTTGATGTGCACACTAATTGAATTTTTCAAATTGATTAAAAGTAATCAAAATATTTTCGAATAGTCTTTGTCCCAAAAATGGACTTTAATAATAATTATAATAATGACTTAAGAGTCTTTCTGTAAATCATCGCACAAATTATTTCTGCATGACTTTCATTATTTGATTTGATTGCATTGGACCTTCAAAAAATGCCACAGAAATTGGCTTCATAAGTTAAAAGAATCATGCTTTAGTTGCTCAACACAGGTAAAATAAAAGATAATGTCCTGTTTCGAATTGAGGTATGTAAGCTCAATTTGATTGATTTTAACAGAAACGAATATTTTTTCCGACTTACACATAAAATAACTCTTCACTATGAGTATTCTATGTTTCGCTGCAGAAAAACCTCCCTGAAGATTCGCATACATGCAACTGTATGCGACATACTAAACCCGTGAGGGGTCAGATCAAATGAATGCAGTAAGCACCTCCCACCAAAGTAGCTCAAAAGACATTTATATTTTGATACAACAAACAAAATATAGTGGCTAAAAAATGACAATGACAAATTGTTGGTTAGATATGACCAATATTTTAGAAGATATTGCCATTTTAACATGGTCCCCTACATTTCGAATTTTGGTTTTTTCGAAAATCGTCCACGAGTAAGGTGTCATAACTAATATTTTAAATGAGACTGAGCAATAATATTTATGGAATTTGTTTACCTAACTTTAACCTATTAATAGAAATATAAAATCATATAGCGAAAGCTAATATTTTGTGATTCATGGTTTTTTTTTTTGAGGAATGCTGCTCAGAAAATTAGAAAGTTTTGTAAAAATTCCAATTTTTGAAATTAAATATTTTGAAAACTAAACATACATATTGCATAAACTTGGCCCAGGCTCAAGAATCACAGATTTCAGTAATCTTTTGTCCTAATCATCTAGTCATGAAATGGGCGTTAACAAGATACACACGCAGACAGTTTTCTATTAAGTCATATAATTAAATTTAGCAGTAAAATTAGGAAAACCAATCCTTTAAATATTAATGCAATGTCTCATTTACAACATTAGATGGCGATTGTGGTGATTTTCGAAAAAAATCAAAATTCGAAATGTAAAAATGGCAATATATTTGTATTTGTATTATATAGGCCGCTGTTTCCTGTGTCAAAATGTAAAACGTTTTTTGAAACACTTCGGGGAAAAATTTTCAAAATTGATTGGGTTCGTTTGATCTGATCATGAACAATGTGTCTTATAAAATATGCCGTCAATAGTTTCCTGAGCGCCATTATTTTTTTTATGAATTGAGCTGTCTAGTGAATCTTAATTTCAAATATGATTAGTCACAGCTGACATCGTCCGATATGGCGTGATCTCTGAATATATATTAGAGACATGCAGACGGACAAAATTGTGTGCCCGCATGGCCTAATGGTTAAGGCTGCGCCTCTTACGATGGCAGATTCGAACCCCGCTGCAGGAGCACATCCTAATCATCTCGTTTTTAGTGACTAAGTAACAACTAACGTTAATAAAACAGTCATTCATTCGACGGACAAAATTTTGACGTGATCGCCCACCGTCTGACACGCCAAAGGCCGCGACTGTCGGCCGCCTTTTGACGCACGACAAAGCTTTGTTTAACCGTTAACCGTTAAATTCTTAATTTAAAACGAGTCGAATCGATCAAAGCTCGTTTTGACTCGTTTAAATCCTTTTTAGCTTGTGGCTCAAAACGTTGACTTGTTACGGACCGCTTTGACTCGCTTCTCGGTCCGTTTAGAATCGTTACGGCTGTGAGAAAATAAACTTAGTAGATACATAAAGCACTCAAAAAAATCGGCTAAATACAAATACAAATAAATCTAGAGCTAGTAGGCATGTGTCTCTCTAGCCAGCGATTTCTAGTAATTGATTTGTCTTTATTCGATTCGATAGTTAACTCCAGTTTTATCATTTGTCGTTGCATGGTTCGACGATTATAGACTTGTTGCGTGACAGTTATGTTTTAATAAAAACATATATTGTTCTATTCGTCGATTGTGCCAGACAGCAATATTAATGAATTTTTTTCTTTTTAAGTAATTAATGACAAATTCGCTCCACAAATATGGCATAAACATATACGAGATTGAAAAGTTACGAAAGAATTCTTACATCTCCATAACCACAAACGACCACTTTTAACCCAGCAAATGTAACATCCGTTGATCTCTTCAACCTGGATGATAATTTGCAATGATTAAAGACTATAATAAATTTTCTAAATTATCAAATTCTTCTCACGCATCCACCACTGTTTCTCTGCAGCTGTATACCGTGTCGAATTTGCACTGAAATAAGTTTATTGTATTCTTTAAAACGTTTAAAATCATTCTTTTATTTATCTTTACTATTACTCTCTAAGTTATCAAAAATAATCTAATTTAAGACCTAATGCAATAATGCAAACTCGATAAAGTCTCACATAGCAGCAAAGAATTTAATTAAAGGAAGAGTGCGAGATTTTATCATTTAATTTAATTTTCATTACAGTTTGTGAAGATGGAAAGGATTTTACGAAAGTAAAAATTAATCAGAAGTTTGTGGTGGTAAATAACAAAGGAGCCAGGGATCGCCCAGGCCGCTATATAAATGGTGGATCAATTAAGACAGCGGTATATATTCAAGTCCAAATCATCTCAGTTATGCAACGGACTATAATCAAATAAATAAATAAAATAAATAAAAAAGACAGCGGTATAAAACCCACCGTCCCCGGTGGCCGACACTACTTTTAAGTCCAAATCATCTCAGTTATGCAACGGACTATAATCAAATAAATAAATAAGACAGCGGTTTAGTGCACCCGCATGGCCTAACGGTTAAGGTTGCGCCTCTCACGATGGCAGCACGGGGTTCAAGCCCCGCTGCGGGAGCACCGTCCTAATCATCTAGATATGCAACGGTAATAACGTTAATAAAACATTGGACAGCGGTTCTCGGTCCAAATCGTCTCAGTTATGCAACGGACTATAAATTAATAAATAAGACAGCGGTTCTCAACCTGTGGATCGCGACCCTGTTGGGTCATTTTCGCCAGGGGTCGTTTGAGATACTAAGAGTTTTATAATTTTTCTAATATTGTTTAAAATCCTATTTTAGATAAACATTAAAATTCTTAACCCTACATATGATGTTAATTAAGATACTTTTGTTTTAGTAGAAGCTATATCTGTAACGTCCTCATAATCGTACCGGCCTGTTGCAGGGCGACTTATTTGGTTGCATTTGTTGAGGAAAATGATGTTGAACCAGAAAGGAAAAATGGAATGATATGTTCTTTCAAGCAACTTACAAATGCTCGAAGAAATTTTAAATTATTTTCTTATTTACCTAATACACAATTTGTACTCGCTAGAAGTTCACAGTTAAAATTTAAGAAGTTCCGGAGAATGCACATGAGTTGAACCAGCGGCACAGCGAAAAATGACTTCTCTACAATGTCGCTGAACCACATGGGTCAAATGTTTGAAATCATATCCTATTTTTTATGATATTGCGTTGGTTAACTCTAACCTAAGTCTTCCTTTTCCATCAACACACAGTCTTTTTAAGTTTGTTGGTCATCAAGTCGAAATACAGGAGTACACTTAATGTTGAAGATGATTTGTTCTCGCAAACCTGTGTTTTCATATTTCAAACATTTTAAAGTTTTTAACTACAAGAGTGAAATATAAATGTTTTAAATATAAACATTCTAATATTAAGAAGTCAAAGGCACGACAGCAACGCTGAAGTTGATGAGTGAAAAATAGCTCAATCAATTTTATTGTTGGAGGCCAAAACGTGGAAAGTGTTGCCGAGGTGTCGCATCACCAGAAAGGTTGAGAACCGCTGGATTAAGAAGTGCCTTCCCATTCTATCCGGATACATAAGGCACTCAGAAATCGGCTAAATACAATTACAAAGATTTAAAACAAATTTAAGTAAAATTTCTATCAACGATTTCTCAACTCAGCTAGACAGTTATAAACTTGTATTACTTATAAAAATGTATTACTGTTGCAGTTATAAAAGTTTGTTACTGATAACTATAGACTTTATTATTTATGAGTGTTTATTTATTATCGTTTCGAGTATTTGGAAACGAAGCTCATGAGACTGCCAGTGATGGGCAAAAGTTAACTAAAAAGTTACTAACTATCTTATCTATTTTGATAATTATCGTTTAATCTATTTTCTAAATAGGGCTCATGAATCGTTAAATGTAAGTCCAATAATACTTTTTTCCTACTTAACATTATTTTATTGCATACAAACATCCTGTAAACTTAAATTAAATATAACGGTTAGAACTTGTAAAATATGCAGAATAGTATATTTTTTTTCACTATAAATAATGAATAGGTTGTTTATGAGGACAACCGCCCTAGTCATCTAGCTATGCAACGGCCCTTAATAAAACATTTGTTATGAGAACAAAATCATCCTAGTTATGTAACGGACTTTAATCTAATAAATAAAAAATACTTTATGAGCAGAAAGATAAACACGCACAAATATGCGCAAGTAGGACATGGGTGAACTTCATCCTATTAATGACCTAGCTCCATGAGCAGGACACTGCAGGAACTTCAGGCTATCCTCTACAGCAGGGGTCTCAAACTCAAATTGCTCCGCGGGCCAAGTGATGACTTCCAAAGTTCCTCGAGGGCCGCATAGCCAGAACTTGTTTAAAATGATAAAAAGTCAATAAACAAGACAACGCAATAAGAACGTAGTGCTTTACAAACTTTCTAAAATCCATTTATTACAAATGTAATGTAGTCAATTTATGTATCGTTTTTGGCGTATCTGTATTTGGTTAACTTAGGTTTCAGTCCCTTTTTGTACTGACTGCTGACCTGGCAGCGTTTTGCGTCAACAAGGGCATCAATATTAGGCTTGATTTTGTGAGAAGAAACCAATCTCAGTGTTGCTTGCAAATGTTCATTAGTGAGCTGTGACCTCAGTACAGACTTGTTAACTTTCATGGATGAGAAAAATTGTTCACATGCATATGTACTGCCAAACATTGCAAGAATCCTTGCAGTAGCAGAGAGTAACCTTGGAAAGCTTTCTCGTGACTCTCGAAGGACTACGAATAAATAAGTAGGTAAGATTTTCTCCTGGTTAAGATGGCGCTTTTGCAAAAGTTGAAACACCGGCAATAGAACAATTGAAAAATGTAATGTAAATTTTTATTAATATGTATTCGTCGCGGGCCGCATGAAATGCCTTTGCGGGCCGCGTGTTTGAGACCTCTGCTCTACAGTTTCTACAGCCTCATAACCGCGAAAAACCTTTGTGTGACTAGCTTTCCGAGTGCCTACGCAAATGACCTAGAGGAATTAATCTCTCTTACTTGTGGTGCATCACAGTCTAACTCGAATCTAAAGTGCTATAAATTGGCGATGTCTCGCCATATTTTGCAGACTAATTTTGCCCAACTAAGATCACAATTAATGAAGACAGTTAAATAGCATATAATCGGCCTGGCGATCCTTGAACTACGTTATGGTTATTTGTGGTAATCATGGAAAGCTAGGAAAATATTTGTAAAATAATTATTTTATTACACTCCTTAATTTAATTATCTAACTACCTACCTTCGCTCTCTTTTCTACTAGCTTCTCTAGTGTTTACGAGCTAGAGACTCGGCTCCACGCCCGGCTATCTATAGCCCTGGTCGGGCCAAACATCTATTTCTTAACCTTTACTTTCAATAGACATTAAACCAATAAACCTGAAGTACAATACTGTTGCTTTGATTGACATATAAGCCGCGACGACTAACAGGGATCAAACGACAATGTACAAGTGTAAATAATTTAAGCATTATTTAAGCTTTCATTTTTAAATGAAATGTTGGAAAACTCCATGATAGACAAACCTAGAAATTAGGGATCCGGTAAATTTACCACCAGAAAATTCGTCGACGGAATATTCAACCCGGAAATTTATCACCGGAAAATTTTCCGGTGAAGAATTATCCGGAAATGAATATTATGGGTTGAATGTTCCGTCAATTAATTTTACGGCGGTTAATTTACCGTTACCCAGAAATTCATTAATTTGACAAATATTGTATTTCAGCCGGGCAGAACAGCTAGTTTCAATACTTTGTTACACGAGATTATTCATTAATTATATAACTGCATTATCCATCATCAATATTAAAAATGCTAAATGTTACTGCAATATTTGCTTTATTTACTTCCTAAGTAACTGAAGACACATTAAATTTAAGCTTCGTTTAAGAAGTTAGCGAACATCATTACAAGTATTGAAATGAAAATTCTTACACACCTTACTTAACACGATGAAACTCGAAACAGTTTATCGTTTTCAACCGAAATTGTACTCACCTTAACGACGGAATCATCAATCCTCATCGCAGGAACGACGAATATGTTGTTCTTGGTGAGTTGATGAAGTCTGTGGATGCCAATCATGCTTTCTTCCACGATTCCTCGCAACTTTTGGAATGAACTAGGATAAGTATTCATCAATTTGTCAGTGGCATCACCTCCGTCATCCAGAACCTTGCAATTTGCGATGTACGTTTTTCATACAGTGGAACTAAAACGTTCTAAAACGTTGTTATGCTTATGGATGTTATGCATGACTAACTAAGTTCGGTTGCCAGTTGGTGTCAGAAAGACACTGTTCTATACACCACCAAAAATCCCCCTCTGATTCTCCTTTCCAAGCAAATACACTGACCCCTTCCCATGCGACGGATGCTGCCACTTCATTCTTACAATAAATTTTAATTATTTCATTCTTACCATGAATAATAGATGTTAAGGTTGTCATAATGATGATACCTGTGTCGAGTAAATATTGCACGAACACCATCTCACTTTTGCTCCCAAGAACGTCAAAGTTTCAATAAGTACCTGGAAGGTAAATGTATTTGAGAATGAAAATGATGCGATGCAACACTGATACAAACTGCAGTCTGGGCATTAACATGGGTGCAACCGATAATCCTAGCTCCTTGGAGCGGCTTCTCTTTCTCATACATTTTTCGTAACGCCATCACTCCGGCCATATCTGCAATAATATGTTTTTAATTTTAAACGTTTTTACAAACGTCGACATATATAAGCGGGTAACAGTTGAAGATATTTAGCTAGTATGTCAGCTAACAAAACAATAGAGTATTTAAACTATTTCAAATAAAATATTCCAGTCAAATTTACTAGTATTTACTTATTAGAATAACTTTGTGCACAACTTTTCTATTTTGTTCAACATTCTCCAAATACCCACACATTCTTGCTGTGGATATTAAAATTAGCCGTTGCATCTGTCCAATAGCTGTTATTGATTTTCATTCGCATTCAAATCATGTTTTCCGAGAATTGAAATAAATGGTAAAAAATTTGAAACCTTTTTCCGCGAGCTTGATCTCCTCTCTCCCTTGACCAGCTAGTTCAATGTTTCGAACACAAAAATCATTGAAACCATTTTGAGCTTGCTGCATAGTAAAGTAATATCAAAAATACTGAAATAATTATGTTACCAAAACAAATTCAACTTCCGTTGATCTCGTTATCGCAACAAAATAAGACTTAAATCTATGCATGCACATAGGTTATCACCTGCTTCAAATGTCTTGGACTTATTTCTTCTTCATCTTCACTGCTTGAGCCAGCTTCAAATGAAGCATTTTAACCAAACATTTTCGGATGTAAATGACTTATTTAATGTCGAGCATGATTTCCAAAAAAATTTAAGTCAATGTTGAAGCAAACTACTTACATGGTGTACCCCTACTTGCTGCGCTTTCTCTCCTGGTACCTTTTACCAACTTTGCCACACTGCTTCGTCTTCTTTGTTTCATTTTGAAATCAAGTTCATCTTCTTCCTTTATTCTTTCAGCATTCTCGTCGATGTTGGTGTCTTCAGCAAAGTGAATTTGTCTTAGAGGTTTGTGAGATTTGCTTGAGTCCCTTGATGCCATCGCATTAGTAGGAACAGACTTGTTCCCTGCCAAGAAGATATTTTAATTTAAGCCCTAACTAATTATAAAATACTTGGGTATTTCTAATGCATTCAATTATTTGATATTTTCTTTGATCCCAAACGTTGAAAAAACCGAGTAAACTAAATCTAAATGCAAATCTAGCAAATGATGTTCACCAACCTCTTTTGTGAGGGCAAAAAAAGTCAAAGCACATGCAACGCTACTTGCAAACATCAACGCTCCACGCGTAAATATGCGAACAAATGGGGTTGCTGGGAGCCTTGATCCAACGAGCTGCGAGATGCAATTCTTGGCGAACAACTTTCGAATTTTAAACCAAGAGTTCTAATCGAACAAAATGAAATATACAAGAGATAAGTATTTGGGTGGAAGTATTTAAAATACGACTTATCGAAATTTGGATACTGATTTAAAAAATTAGGAGGGGTTTATCACACAGACATTAGTCTCCTTAAACCACTATAAATTAATGTTATGTTAGGTATTAATATATACCATACTACATGCTTTCCAATTAGGTTTCCTAGTTGTAAGCAATAGCATTGCGCCACTGTTTGCTATAGATGTTTTTATTGATCCATTTGTGTCTACTGAGAAAACGATTCTAAGTCCCACGTTGAGCCAGCTAGAGTTTCGACATTTTGGTTTTGCACACGATTTGATTTGTAATAAAATCGCAAATCTAATAAAAAGACAAAAAAGTTTGACTTCACTTAAACATCATGTGTCCAGATAATAACTTAATTACACATTAGCTATAGGTTCACTCATTTTTTGTAGCTTTCTAACTCATAGAATATGAGCAGATCATTCTGTGGAGCAGACGAAGCACATGGAAATGTAAACAAGCCCTTCGGTTAGACCTTCATTTCAAAAGTGGCGAAGCGGCCAAGAGATGACAGCTCACGTGTGGTTACTTGAAGGTAGGAGCGAAACATAAATTATAAGGCTCTAAATCAGTTTTGCCGTCCAACATGACCGATGGCATGACCTGGGAGGCATGAATGTTCACTGCCTCCACTGAGATCAACTCCGAGAAATAAAAGCGATAGCTTAAGAAGCTCATGATAATCGTCTCTGAGCTGAAACTCTTAGTTGATGCCAAATAAAGCGAATACGGTCACCCATAACATGAGGGCGTGAGGGCAGACGCAATGAAATCCACATCTAGTCCACTTTAAAACCTAGATTTTTCAATTGAACTCCAATACTCAATGAATATCTGGAACAACTTTATGTTTGGTTTGCTTGATGATCCCACCAATGTTTCAAACATTGTTTCAACAATTAATTCTATCACGTGATGTCAACATATCACTGTTCCGTCTCCTGGTACCAGAATTGCAAGATGAACTTGTATCTTTGGCTTTATAGCAAACAACCTTTTGCATCCCATTTAATAGTGAACTTGGATCAAAAAATGCTCGAATGCTGTGATGACATAAGCATCAACAAATAATCATAAATGTATACAGATAAGTAATAGAGTGCAAATAATGCATAATTGGCAATTCATTTTAGTTCGTTGATGCCAACTTGAGCAAAAAAACTATAATTAATATATTTAATTGAAAATTAGCTCAGTTACTATATATTATAAACGGAACCACTTCAGAGAGTGGGCAATTTAAAATGTTAAAAAAATTTTTTAGCTCCTGTTTGAATGGCATCCTAATGTCCATATCATTAACTATTTACAAATATACCTAAATTTTCAAGAATAAATTCATGCTCAGTTTCAAAAAGGCAACAGTATACAGAAAATATATAAAGAAATAAAACTAAGAAAATATATTATCATTATCATTATCAGTATTATTATTATTATTATTATTATTATTATTATTATTATTATTATTATTATTATTATTATTATTATTATTATATTATTATTATATTATTATTATTATTATTATTATTATTATTATTATTATTAGTATTATTATTATTATTATTATTATTATTATTATTATATTATTATATTATTATTATTAGTATTATTATTATTATTATTATTATTATTATTATTATTATTATTATTATTATTATTATTATTATTATTATTATTATATTATTATTATATATTATTATTATTTATTATTATTATTATTATTATATTATTATTATTATTATATTATTATTATTATTATTATTATTATTATTATTATTATTATTATTATTATTATTATTATTCTTATTATTATTATTATTATTATTATTATTATATTATTATTATTATTATTATTATTATTATATTATTATTATTATTATTATTATTATTATTATTATTAAAAAGGGTTGCCTTTATCTTGGCATAAGTTGTTCAGGCGATCCCGATCCATGATGAAGGTCATTTTTGATAAACTTAAATAAACAAATAAATAAATAAACTTAAGCTTGCTGAAGCTCCTTTCTGCTGATGTTGTAAGGAACATCCTCAAACTGACTGAAGTTGAGAAATATACTTTCTAATCCAAAGCATTTAATATCTCCCTTGAACCCACCTGTTTTTTTACAAAAATTGGTATGGTGAACCATTATTATGTGATTCACATCCTGCACAAGGTCTTCACTGATGTCTTTAGAATACTTTTCCGCCAGTTTATTCGTTTTACGCAACAATGCCTCTTTTGACAACTTTTGGTAGTTCCAAAGAAAGCTGAATGCGTCGGAAATCTGTTTTGCTGCACTGAAAAGAACTGTAAGCCCTCCAATAATATTATCCAATAGTACATAAATAGTGCTTTCGGAAATGGGCTTCCTCGGGGGATTCATCTGCTTCATTCATTTCATTCACATTTTCTGGCAGTGGTACTTCTGTTTCTAAACAATTTTACCTCTATCTGCGGGCTTTAAGCAACAAGCTCAGCTTCATTCCACATTGCTCTCCAACTGTCTCGCAAAGCCACTAGATGTGCAAGCAAGTCTTCTATGTTTGCAACTGCCACATCTAAAGTCACATACTGGAATTGAATGACTTTGTTTCGGAAGTCAGCAGGGATCAGTAATAATGCAGTAATAATATAAATTTCATGCGTAATTGCCTATTTCAACATTGAGCTCTAATGTTCATGGCCCCTTAAATGTTTTTAGTTTAGCACCGATTGCACCCCTTTCTCGTGGGGCCTGGTTGCAGTAGCTATTTAGTTTTAACTAATTTTTTCAGTTTTTTTATTTATTTCGGTCTGAGTTTGCGTAAAGTTTTCATCAATTCATTTCACTTTCTATTATTTCAGTTTCAAAACAAAAAAATACATTCCATTTTTTTCAAGTTAAATTCATTTGCAACGTAGATTAAAAATAAAAAAAATCAACGTTTATTAAAATTTAGTTTTTGCTTTATCGCATTGATGCCTGAACATCGTGAAACGGTTCCCTGATTTTTGCTCAAATGGCGATAGCTCGCATGGCGGTTGCTCACATAGTTTATTGCGCACATGGGCAATTTCTCACAATGACAGTTGCCTACATAGACTATTGCGCGAACGACATTTGCATGCACTCAATTTTTTTTTAATAGCACTTCCTAGGTTTATAGGTTCGAACCTCCCTTAAGTCTGGGAAAAAAGTCCTCTGCCCCTAATATTTTATTATTTCTCGCTCTCGGTGCGAATCCAATCTTATCGCAGTGTTAGACTCTACCATTAGGCTTGCACGAAGCAGATGATATGGAGAGTCCTTCCACACATTTACGGCTTAAAGCTCGAACGAGCATGGCTTGAGGTGTCGGGGCCTGGTGAGAAACCTATTATTTAGCGCCTTCACAACATTATTAATTTGGCACCCGACTTTATAATTTTGGCATCTCCCGCTTAACATTATCAATTCTGCGCCTTGACTTTTAAACTTTTCTCACGTTTAGGGTAAGCGTAGCTAAGCCCCCTGTTTGAAACGAACGGCTAGATATTCAGTATTATCATAATTATCACAAGCAAAGGCAAACCTGATCAAAGTAAAACAGAACAAAAAAGTTGACAGACATTATCCCACACTAAAACCCTAAATTAAAAGCGAATATCAAGGTTTTATAACGCAATGATAACAAAAATCATCTCATACATCTCAGACACTGCATTCACATTTTTTGCATATAGCCAAAAGCCATGCAGCTTGAGAGATTTTGGCAGTCCTCCCACTCCAGTGAAGAAAAGCACATTAGCTTCAAGATGAAGAAACACATTAAGCTCAAAATAAAAAAAAAGCAAAGAAAGTTAATTTCTCTAGGGACACAAACAAAGCACAATTTACCTTACAAGAAAAACTTCAATATTATATATTACATTCCCCTCAAAGATAATTTTTATTCAATTTTCAAAATCATATATATTTATATGAAATAAATTAAAAAACATTATGAGTGTTGATAGGCTTCTGCTCCAACAAAGATAACATCAATCCAAATCCTAAGGGCATCCAAAGTTGGAGCCACTAAATAAAAGGCTCTTTGAAAAGTCTTAACACAAAATGTTAATTGAGGAGTGGGGCTATTAACTTGGTGTAAATGGTCAACAAAAACATCTTCGATGGATTGAAAATATATCACATTCCTTGCTTTGTCTTCTTTTTTGTCTGAATAGTAAGACAGACATCTTTTCCTCTTATCAAACAAAAACCATCTCTTTTTCCAGGTTCTAAGGTGACCTCTTAGACTTCCAGTCATTTTTGTGAGGAAACCTCTGCAACTGGATGATGTTAGGAGAACTTGATGACATTGTTCCACATTATGACCACATGATGTGATGAATGTAATCAGATTGAAAGAAGGATCTTGTGCTGATTGCCGAGTGAGAAGAGCCTGCTTAGTAGGGAAAATACCTTAAAAACTGAAACAAACATGTAATAATTGTGATGAACGTTCCCTCTAAGGAACCCTTTGCGCAAAAATTTGAGGTCACGAGCCAAAATAACCGGTCCAGCAAAATTTGTGAGCCACTATTTTGCAACTTTTACATAATTTTCCAACAACTATTTAACAAAGGTGAAATTTCAATATTTATATTTGGTGCAACAAGCCAAAACATCCAGTTATGTGAGACATTCAACTTTTGTAACAATTGGGAGACGATTTGCTAAAAATTGTATAAATTGTTCGGATAAGTGGTTCTAATTCCTTCAAAAGTGTAATTTCATCCATCATCAATACCCAGATTTTCTCATCAAGCGAGGGACAAATTGGTTAAAAACAAAGTGCAGCGATACCATTGATTTTTCCAAGCATCATTTGAGACCATAATCATCCAGTTGAAATCTAGATCTAAAACTTGTTATTGCTGCAATGATGATAGGACTGCCATTTGATGCTAATTTAATTATGTCAACAGTTTTATAAGAACCTTCTTTAAAATTTCTAAATTTAATATAAATTATTAACATCTTGGAGACTGACATATAAGTAGATTCATCTAGTCTGTGAAAAGCTGAATCACTTAATTTCAGATTTGTTAACTGAATTTATACATTTGATAAACTAAACTTTTACATCTCACAGGAAATTTAACATATTTAGCAATATGATTGTGTATTTCATGAACTGAGAAAATGGATGAGTTCAATTTCACAGCCAGTAAGACATTATCAAATAATATCTTTACTGCCTCGGGGCACGAGTTGTTTTTTGGAATAATTCATTTCTTTCACTTCTATTTTCCTGAGTTTCTGACCGGACAATTTGAACCATGTAGCATCGGATTGTTGACTTGAGCATTATTACTCAGCCATTTTTTAAACATCTCTCTTTTTATTTGAAAGAGCTCCAACAGGTTGACTCTGCTTTGCTATTCAGAAATAACACCCCTGCAAGATAATGCATTGAACTTTTCTCTTCTCCAGGCCTTATGTGCATGAGTGGTACTGCCTAAGACTAAATAAAATGAAGTAATCATTTGAACATGTAAAAAGGTTACAAGCGCCATTTAATTTTAGCATAACTCCTAAAATATGGAACTGATCAAAGCCAAATTTAGAAATTATAAGTAAATTATATACACTTTATACAGTTTATATACAATGCCAAATTTCTTATTGATTGAACAAGTAATGGTTGTAAATCCATCAAAATGTCCTACTTGTTATTATCCTATTAGTCTGTTGTAAAAAGGTTGCAAGCGCTTTGCAATATTTAATGATATATCTATTAGCAAACTTTTACAAGCTTTTCCAAAGGAATCACATTATAATTTATGAACTAAAAACTATATAAAGGTTACTTTTAGTCGATAGTTTGGTAAATAATATTTTTATCATGGGTAGAAGAAATGACAGCTAAAGAGAAAGGAAATATTCTGGCCTCCAAAGCAGCAATATTTTTGCATAGAAAGATTGCCATGCATTTAAATAGAAGTGAATTTGTTGTTTATAGATTTTACAAGTATGGCTAACAAAATGTGTCAGTGGGAAACCTCAAAAACTTTGACAAAATATGAGAAGAAAACTCTTTTGTGAAGCTTCTAAAGAAAATCCCTCTGCAAACCAGCTTATAACAAGCTTGAAATTAAATGTCTAAGAAAACAGTCCACAAGTATTTAAATAACAGTGGAAAATTCAAATATGAGAAACTTTTGAAGGTTCTAGATCCCAAAAAGGTGCACTTGGAATGGGCCAAGAAATGTGGTTGATATCAAATTGGGGTGGGACCAAACAGTTTTTTCTGATGAGAAAAAATTTAATTTGGATGGACCAGATGGTTGCCAATACTATTGGCACCACTTAATTAGGAAAAAGAAGACTTTTGCAGACAACAATGAGGAGGCTCCGTCATGATCTGGTGAGCAATTTTGTCAAAAGGGACAAAGTCTTTGGCATTCTTAAAGAGAAGACAAAAATCTCACAATTATGTTGAGACATTAGATAAATTTCTGCTACCATTTGCCAATAATTATCTTGGCGATAACTTTGTATTTCAGCAGGATAATGCCACCATACATGTCTCCAAGTGGACAAGAATGTTTTTCCAGGAAAAGACAATCAAGGAAACATAAACATAAAATAGAATCATTAAGAAATTTTTTGTATTAAAAATTATTAATTATATATTATTATATAATATCATATTTTTGATTATTATAAATTTTATTCAGAAAACCAATTACAACCGAATTTTAACGAACAGTTAAACGATCAGTTTCATTTGAGTTCTGAAATAATTTTGTTCTGATATTTCGAAAACCAATCTTTCAAGTATGTACAGTGCTGAATTAAGCTGATGGGTGGCCCATTTGGAAGGGAGGCCTCCTATAAAGAAGAATTACTTGCGGATAAAGTAGCTGCATGCAAAGCATAAAGAATCAATCATCTCATCACTTAACGATGACCTCAACTTTAAAATAAACAGTCCAGCAGCATTAAAACACCTTTCTGCTTCAACAGAGGAGGGTGGAAGTGAGTTTAGACAAAACTTCAAGCTTTTCAAGATTTTGGGACATTCCTTTGTTGCTTCGTAAAATTTCATTTCTTTCTTAATGTGTGTCAAGATATTTTCTTGAGCACAATCCAAATGATCTTCTGGCTGGCATAAAATGTCATTGAGCTCTTCTGCTTTGGACTTTTTCATAGCAGGTTCCTTAGTGATGTTGTGTTCAAAATTTTCAGCATTCTCATTAATAGAACAATAGGGAAAAAGCTACGAAAGAACATTTCTTGCCACTTCGGCAAGCTCTCGTTTCTTTGGATAACTTAAGATTGAAAACTCGACCACATGCTCATAACTGTCTGGAGCCTCTAGATATCTCACAAGGCCACAAACCTCTTTATTTCCCCTTGATTCAATTCTGTCATTGACAGCGGTCAATAATTTCTGTGAAATAGCTCCTGTTTCTTCTGTCAGCTTTTTGAGAACACTCAAAAATTTGTTCACTCTTTGAAATTGTGACGTCACTTCTACAAAGAGCGGTTGCACCAACATCAATTATTTCTAGACTTTCTGCCAAGTCTTTCGCAACTGCAACCTCATCCTCTGTCAAGCATTTTGATCCTAGATTGAGCATTGAGTTCCATCTAGTTTTGATGTCCAAGAGCAGAGAAAGTGTTTTCCCCAATTCCTTTTCACAGTTCTTTTGCAAGCAGTCATTTTTCAGGGGGCTCTTTTTGAACAGCTTGACAATTGCTCTGATTTTTGAAATAGTATCACTCAGTGTGTCAACAAAATCTGCATTGTAATCATCTGGCAATATTACTTGCCAGGACTCATCATCTTCACTATCAGAGCTCTCAATAATATTATACTCATGAGCTTCTTCTGCTTCATTAGGGTCCTCTTGACTTTGCTACACAAACTGCGAGATGCAGTCCATGAATGTGAATGGCATATTTGGTGAATGATGCCAGAAAGCCTCCCTGCTTTGACCATTACTGAAGCCCCATCTGTTACCATGCCGACAATATGATCCTGCAGGGTCAATCCAAAATCTTCCAATCGTTTCTTCACAAGATTAAGACAATTCTCTGCTGCCAGTGATTCCTTGATTCTCATCATGTCAAGTAACTGTACTGTGGCAGCATTCAGGTGCAAATTCAGGCCCATGTATCTATCTAATCTATACTACTACCAGTTTTTCGTGCAAAAAACTGACATGAAAAAATTACTTTATAATTTTCAAGTCATCCAAAAATTACTTAAGTAAATAATAGGTATAAAATTTACTTAAGTACTTACTTACCTGAACCCAGCTCTAGACACAAGACAGTTCTTCTCTCTCATTTTGGCATGTAGACCGTTGTACTTGTCAGATGCATTGTCATAGCTTTGCCAGAGAGTTTCCTAGGCCTAAGTCATGTATCTTCAGAAATTCCATCAAGGCATTGAACATCTTTTGAGCGCCATGGCCTTTGTTTGCCATGAATGTTTCAAAGTGTCCCACTGGGCCATTTTCTCAATGTATCTCAACACAAGAGATCAATTTAACAAGGTGCAAATGAACTTCAAATTAGGTTTCTAGGGTATATGAGCAGGATACTTTTAAGAAATTTCCTTTTTTGGTATATTATTGATAGTTTGGTCATGGGTAGAGGTAAACCTTTGTCAGAAAATGAGAAGGGAAAGGTTGAGGCCTTGGGGAAAGCCAAATATTCAAAATTGAGGATTACTAAAAAGCTCCATACATGTTATTTGTAATTGCATGACAAAAGATGTTTTGAAATAAAATTTTAAAGAGAGGAAACATAATTTCATATTAAATAACTTTTTGTGTAAAAAAATAAATTTTTATTGTTATTTTTGACATTTGCTTCCTATCCTTTTAGGGCAAAACAAATTTTTGGGATTTTTTAATAAGTTTGAAAATAATACTTCACCAAATTTAAAACATAATTTTGGAAGCACTATTTACGTAACATACTATTTCAGTCAAATTTTAGTTAAGACATCGTCACAAAATGGGTACTTCCTATATAGATAGTTTATTGAGCCGAGTGTGAGTAGTACTCAATGTGCTAAACCAAATGCCAAATTGAAACCTAACTCTTCAATGGACATATGTATCAAGGATTGTGAAAGTTGTGAAAACGTGTCATGCTACACATTTTGTATAAATTTGATCAAAAGTCTATATTGATATATATGTGGGCCTGGGCTCCTTAATCCGGCACTGAGTATGTACGGAAGAGAAAGTAAGAAAGTCCCATGCTTAGTTCTAACTAAATAATAAAGGTAATGTGGAGTAATAGCAAGTAACCATAAAGAAGACTATTAAATTTTAAAAATACCAATTAGTCAATTAAATCCACAGCCCTAAAAATTAATAAAAAATAATTTTCAAAAATTGTATTTAAAAAAAAATTTTTAACTGAGCCAGTTAAAAAAAGTATGCGCCAGAGTGAAAAAACTTGCATGACTGGACAATTCGGAGCAAAAAAGTCAGGTCATCCAATAGAAATAATAAAACTTAAATCCACAAACACCACTCAATAGTCAGACTAATATAAAAAACTTCATTTTGATGCGCTTAGAAATAAAGTGGCAGAGTTGATAAAAATGTAAGAGAAAAGGATATTTAAATATTTCAAATACATAAATTTTTAATTTACATAAATTCAAATGAATAATCATCAAAAATATGAACTGAAATAATGATCAATATCATGCAAAAACAATGATTTCAAATCAAAATATGTTATTTATTTTTATCAAGAAAGGAATTTTATTTTGCTATTTTAAATCATTTGATTCGAAATACCGCCCATCACCGATTGCCTCATTATAACATTGCAATAGTGTTGGATTTGTCCCATTTGCGACTTAGTGGTTCCTGAATATAAAATTATTGTATATGATATTTTACTTTACTTAATACTAGGTCTTGACATAACTTTGAAGAAACTTTACAATAATTATTAATACTATACAGCACATATTATTCTAATGGTAAGCATATTAAACATTTTGTAGTAATAATTATCAGGTTATAATAGACAAATGTGAAAATGGCACATTTTTAATAAAGCAGATATCTTTTAAATTCCCAATAGGTATTCATTGAATTGTCTGCGCTGAATTGACCTGTGATGAATTACCCTAGCACCAAAAACTTGTGCGCTGGCACACGATTGCATAGCTTAGAGGGAACGTTGATTGTGATACAAACCCTAGTCCCACATTTTTCTGTAGATCCACTCAGTTCATTAGATTTTCTTTCCAAATTCGTTCTCTTTCGCTTTTCTTCTTCCAACTTTTCCTCCTCTTTCTCCTTCAAGAATTTCTAAAAGAGAAACATGAAAAACACATTCAGATAGAGTTTCAAGAATAATGTTACAATAAAATTTCATTAGGATAAAACATTCATTTACTGAAAAATTGTTATTTAACAAATATGACATGCCAAAAATTGTCCTAGACTCCTCCTTCAATATGGCTGAGGAATTTCACTAAGTTTAATAAATTTAATATGGTTTGTAATCACTTGTTTTTCAAGAATTCTCATTTTTTCTGCTCTTGCAAGAACCAATTGGCATTCCATGTCCCTTATTTTCTCAATGTGATCTTCTTTACTAGAAAAACTGCAGAAATATGTAGATTAATTGATCGCTTAGTTATTTGCACAATTCTCTTTCATAGAGATATCAAATACCTCATTGCCCTATCAGAATTGTTCTCTGATTCACTGCAAGAAGAATCATCTGTATCTGAAGAAATGGCCAACCATGATGTAGCTTTTTGAAGCGTGTCATTCTTCCTAGGTGAACATCCATGTGACAAAGCTAAGCTCTCTCGAGCCTTGTCCTCAAAATAACCATTTCTTTCTCCATCAAACATACTCATAGCTGAGAAAAATTTTAAATGCAACTTTTATTAGCCTTATATCAACATTTGATCATCATTACGTAAGCATTACCCAAGTGACCAGATGATGAATTTAATCGAGGAAGGGTCCTCGAGGTGAATCTCAATTTTCCAACGGATGAGAATAACTTGTTGCATTTGTTGAGGTCATTATCTCTCCTCCTTGAAAATGCCTAGACAATTGAATTGACTCAGTGTTGCAATAGCAATGTAAAATCAGTCTTTTTTGCTATAGAATTAATGTCATGTTTATGTGCATCATTCATGATCAATAAGAACAAAAAACTACAAATGTGGGCACCATGAAGTAGGGAAAACCTACTTCAATAGACAATTTTTTAAAGAACAGAATTTTATTAAATGCAGGTTGATCCTAAATTACATTGCTAAATTGAAATTGTTAAAGCTCAATAAAAGCATGCCCAAAATGTTTCAAAAACTTGCAAATAAGTATATTTCAAAAAGTATATAATAATAAGTATATTTCAAATATAAATTCAATTTTTTATATAAAATTTGTGCAAAAACTATCTTTGGATTTGTCAAAGGGACAAAGAAAATATAAACCCAAATTGGCAATGAAATGCATATTCTTCCATATTAGTTCCAGAACTCCAGAATGGAACAAAATAACTAAATAAGAGTTAAATATTTTTGATTCAAAAGAACTTAAACTAAAGTTGTCAAGGTTCCTATTCCATCTCTAACATAAGGATCCATTTATAATGCCAGCAGAATAATGTTGTCCACTTAGTGCAGTCATCCATTAAAGATTTGGTTATGATGCAGATCTTTTAATATGAACTCAATATATAGGAACTCAAAAGATGCTACTTGTAATGTAATCACCCAACTTGTGATAGCTTAAATTCATTTAAAGAATGAAAATTTACAATAAATAAATCTATAGCATTACACCAGCTCGATATTCTCAAGCAGGGCTGTTGACAGAAATGTTGGACCCCTATACTGAGCCGCCACAGGCCCCCGTGTTATGTCAATTTGATAATGAAAATAATTTAAGTACCATGAGACCTGGACTAAATGGCCCTGTTTTCATGCATGCAAGCCCCATTAAAATAAACTCACAATTTGACAGCAATTGTCCCATTAAGCATTCCTTCATAGAACTGTTAATACTTCCAAATATCAAAGCCTAATTCAAATTCAGAATTTTTATTTTCAACAGACTGACCAGTTTTACACTCTCAAGAATGGGCATAATGCCCATCATCAGTTTTGAAAGAATTAAAGAATGATATTCTTATAAAATAAGTTACTCACTGAAAGTCTTCTTACTCTCCTAAACTTTGGAATAGGATTGAACTTAAGGATTTCAATTTGCTGTTTAATTTTCACCAACATGGTACATTCCTTCACAATTAGTAAAATAAGTTCAAATAAAAGTTTAAAAACAATACTAATCAAAACACCTTTTGGATCTGTTTATTGAGGATATTCTTTCTGTTTTCAATTTCAATCACATCTAAATCTATTTGCTTCATTAGATCACTCTTTTGAACAGATATTTGATCAAGGGTATTCTCAAATAAAAAACAAAATCAAACTTTGTTACAAGTTGAAAATGCAGTTATTAATATGGCATCAAGCAGTAAATTAATTACTTGATATAACTTGCATAATTTCATGAGTTCGTCTTTCTCTTCTTTCAATTGGAATAAATTTGTTTCTTTTTCATCCTCAAGTTTTGATTCACCCTTCAAATAAATTACAATGCCAAATATTGCTGAATTAACAATAGATTAATAATTAATTAGCTTTGGATTATGATGACAATACTCTTACACTTAATACTTATCACAATAAGTTCTTTGTATCTCAGCAGATAATGAAGAATGCACAAATAATCACATATTTCAGTCCAGCGCTCAGGTTAAGCAAAATACTCTTACACTTGCTTTTAGTTGTAAGCACTTGTCAGTTGATCACAAATGGTTTATTTATTACTAATATTACAGAAGTTAAAGCATCACAATCATTAGTAATTCTGAATTTTGGAGAATATTGTGCTTATTTAATGTTAATTAACTCTTGAGATGCAGATAGTTAAACTATAAAAAACCTATAATTTACAAAAAAAAATATTGCAGTGTAAGTTAGAAATACAATTGTACATGAAAAAATAAAATTAATAAATCCGATAGAAAGTTTCATTCAGCTTTCTTTGTTTAAGTTCACTTATGGTTTCAATTGCTTGCAGTAATCTAAATATAAAATGCTACAATATGCTCATACTTTTGCATAAATTTATCATGAATGAATGATAATTCTTGAATCAATTCAAACCTCAAGCATTTGAAACTCCAGATTTTCTATCAAACATCTTTGAACTTCCTCAATTTCATGTAATTCTTCCATTTTCCTTTTCAAGGCTTCAAGATCTGACCCTTCAGAATTAGTTGATATTTTCATTACCAATGCATTTCGCTCTGCCTCAATATTCTTTAGTTTCTTTCTTTCCAGTATAACAATATCTTTATCCTTACAAAGAAGTTTTGAAAATAGACAAATAGAAAAAATAGTAAAATATAAAAAGTCATTAACTAAAACAAATGCAAGCCAACTTTAATTTTACAACTTGACATTGTCAAAGCGATGGAAAAAGACAATTAGTGAAAGCTATCAGCTATTGACATCCTATCTGGACATGTAAGGTGCTCAAAAAATCAACTCTCCATGAAGAGATGTTAACATGATTAGATGTTATATTCCTATTTACATAATATTAACATATACCTGATGGCACATAGTGATACAAACTTCATGCAAATCAAAAATTAAATCAAACATCTTATACTATTGTTGAACTAATGGTTTATTACAATTAATTCAAACAAACTTGTCCGGTGTTAAAGTCACCCAAAAGATCAGCCTCTTTATTTTCAACCTCAATCACTTTACTTTTAGCTTCTTGAAGCTGTCCTGCGAGTATATCATACTCACCCTCAATTAAAGCTTTTTCAACTTCAAGCTGCAAATTAATATAAAATATAAAATATTTTTCAATATTGACATATTAAAACTGACTGAAATATGATCAATTAACCATTTTTAATAAGCTATTTATCAATAAGTACTTTTTATCTTGGCAGATAGTGAAGAATAATCACATATAATCACTCTGGTTAAGCAAAATTATTCATTATGCATGGAGACTTAACTTAACAATTGCAAGCAAAAATCAATTACATCAAAAATCCATATGCAAAAATGCAATAAAGAGAGGTTAAAGATCCATTACACAATTAAATGGCTAGGACAATAATTCCATAACAGCATTTAAATACTTGTTGCCACAATAAAAGTAGGAAATCATTGGTTCATAACACTATATCAATTGTTGCACCATATTGTTACATAACACATTTGATATGTTGACTCTTAAATGGCTTCTTCCAAGACATTTGTCATGCTATTTATAAGCAATTCATACAATCACTTTTGGAAAGTATCAGAAATCAATAAAATCCAGTAGCTGTAGTTGTTAATATAGTTGTTAAATCCAAATAAATTCACAATAACATTTTTCAAAAATGGAGTCAGAACAAAATGCTTCTTACCTCTCGCAGAACTTCATTGTGTTGAGCTTCTATTTCTGAAAATGTGTTTTTCATCTCAGATATATTCTGCATGACATCTCTTTGTAAATCATATAAACTTTGTATTTCATGGCTTGGCTCATTGATCTAACAAAAATTTCAAAAACTTTCATAATTCTGAAAAATAGTTCTTGATTAACAAAAGATGAATAAACACGAAACTAAGAAATATGCCTTAATAAATATACATTGTGATAAAATGAAATGTAACATAATGAAAAATGTTGAAATGTAGAGTTGGTGAGAATAAATTATATTTAGTTGAGCTTCTTTAAGTAAATATATATATATAACTTGAAAATTCAAGGTATAAAATAAGTTTTGACAAATCAATAGAATGCTACCACTAATATCAAAGCATAAACCATGATATGGTTGGAGAAGCGACAGGCAAAATCCAACTCAGGCAACAACTTTTGTAAGTTCTACAGATATTATCATGATCATGAGATAGGGGTAAGGGTAGGGAAGGAGTTACCAAAAGTCATTGCCCTTGAGTTGGCCAGTTGCCCATCATTTCTCCAACAATCCAAATTTTAGTAGAAACCCTAAAACAAACAGAACCAACAGGTTTTTTTTAATATAAGACTTCCTTCTAGCTTCAACATTTAGAAATATTTTGAACAGAACAAGAAAATGGAACTTCAAGGATGGAAGGTTTCAGACTGTCTTAGAAAAGCAAAAGTTTAAGTAAAAAAAATAAGGATAAAAATAAAACTCATCATTACAAATCCACTATGGTCCAAACTTCAAAATTTTGTAAATAGAAATTAAAAAAGATGCTTCTCAATAATAATTTTTCTCTTAAACCTTTAAAATATGCTAGAATTGCAGGAAAAGATCAATTATTTCAGTGGTTCTTAATTTAGTCAGTGTCCTAAAAATATTCTTAAGAAGAGATTTTAAAACCCTGATTTTACGTATAGAGGCCCTGAAATGTCAAGATCCTTGAAGGTCCAATAATTAACACACACATAATATTCATTATGAAAGCTCTTACAAAACAAATGCAGGAACAAAAATTAAAAATGTGATCTGAAAATTAATATAATGAAAATAACCTTAGTATCAGAGCAAAATTTCACATTATCTAAAGGAGAAAATCCATACATAAACTTGTCACTACCACGAATGTTAGGTCGCTGGTCTTTTATGAGATAATCGAGTTTTGAATTGTGAGGTGTTAAACTTTTTCTATCCTCTGAAGTACTTCTGAATCCGTCTGTTAGAGCACGAGTCTGTTTGTTAAGATTCTTTTGTGGCAACTGAGACCAAACTGGAGAACAAAACTCAACACCACTGTCTTCTGTGGGTGAAATATGCCCCTCCGAATCAGTTTCAACTAGAATAACTGAATTTGGTTGCACAGATCTTTGCTTTACAAACTGTTTTTCACCAAAGTCTCTTTGACCATTTTTATTTTGATCTACAGGAGCATCAGGATCATCCTTTGAAATTTCAAAATTGTCGCATTTGGATGCCCACGACAAAGTAGAAGGCCACAAACTCATCAACTCGTCCAAACGTCTCTGCTCGTCCATGGCTCTCTGCTGCTCTCTCATTCTCTCTGCCTTCTGTCTTTCATAAAAAATTTTTAGTTCTGCCTGGCTGCTTGACATATCTTGTTCATCCATAATGGGAACCTTGTTAGCAAAAATATGTATTTAAAAGAAATTCCAAGAAGCAAATTAATAAATTAATAATATAAAAGTAATAATAACCTCTACAATAAATTTATACAAATGATTGAGTATGGAATAAGGTGAAATCTTCACAAAAGCATTCAAATTAGAAATGTTATTAATGTGAGACAACTCGTAATTGGACACGCATTTTCGCTTGATATCGAGTAAACTAGGAAATGCATCAGGCAATTTCCTTCTTTTAAAGTTATTGTATTTTCTTTCACAACAATCAAGATTGTCCACAACAGGTGTCACATATAAACTTCTTGAACACACTTCCGAAGCATACCAATCATTCAAAAAAGAATCACTGCAGCATCTAACACCAGTCAATAAGCTGTGCAATGATTCCACCTCCTGTGACTTTGAAATATTGATGGAGTTTCTTGAATAACTGGTTCTAAAGTTCCCCAACTTTAGCAATGAACTGTCTTTGACAAATGAATTTGATGATAAGCTTTGTGAGACATCAATTACCAAATTCTGATCAGAAAGGATTCCTGTGAAATCATGGCTTGCTTTACAAGATGTTAGTCGCTTTGTTGCTTGGGCCAACAAAAAAATCTTTAAATAATCAAATTTGGATTTCCTTCTATGGGTTTTATTTTCTGACAAATAGTCAAATTCTTTGCAAGATGCTGATGAATTGATCTTTTAATGAATGAGAAAACAATGTCAAAGTGCATTCTTTCCATGTTACTGAATCACTAAGACATTTTTAACAAACAAATATGGGCATCTGCACTAACCAGTGAATTGCTATGATCACTATTGAGAGAATTTGAAGTCAAATACTTTTCATCCTTCAATTCACAGTTTGATTTTAAGTTTTGCAGTTGTAATTCTCTTATTTCTATTCTTGTTAAATAACCTTAAAAAAAATCCAGTTAATTATTTTAATTATTCAATAAGTGTAGCAAAATACTGCTTAATTGCATGGAAACCAGCATTTCTGGTCTGTAAAAAAATATCTTAAAGAAATAATGCACCTGGAGTGCAGTTCCACTGATTTATATGAGGTGATTGGGGAAGTTTAACACGAAAAACATTGGATTTCCCCAGACGAAGTACAGCATCTGCATATGTAAGAAGGTCAAATTAAATCAAACTGTTTAACTGATAAAAACTCTAGGATCATAACAACTTTAAATGATGATGCTTATAAATTCCTAAAAGTCAGTTACCTTTTTCCCTAAGTGATGGTAAGTTTTTAAATTAAAAATCTGAAGAATATGTTGCACTCACTATTCTCAAGTTTGACAGACTTTATGACACGATGATTGTCCACAAAAGTTGAGGTGGCAATAGGAGAAAGAGTGACTGAGTATCCTTCCCTTATTAAGAAGCAATGATTTTCCTCCACCTCAGAACCCTCAATATGAAAATCTGCACAATGTCTATTCGAGCTTCCCAGAATAGACTTACCTAGATTGAAAAACAAACCAGCAATTTTAAAGCTGAATAGAAATCCATGACTTTATCTTATGGCAGTTTTCTCATCTGTATCAAGGCGACCTAATTATTCAGTTCACTTAACTGGGATTATTTGAACCATGCATGATCGTCTTGTGTCTAACAGAGCATATCACTAGAGCATAGGCTTTTACCTTTAACCAACTTATTAACAATGTTGTGATGGCGCAGTAATAAAGTTTATTACTGCATAATTAATTTTAGGTGATAATTATATTAAAATTAGTAATATAATTATAATTAAAGATTATAACATTTATGATCTTTTTGTCTTGCCAATTATGCACCTCAGTGATTGTTGATATTAATAAAGCACACTTAGTACACCATACCTAATTAACCACATTAACATTAAGGCACCCTTCAGATATAACAAACAACAAAATTTAGGTGTTATTTCTATTTGGAGCAACCATATTTTAAGTGGCAATAATTCCAAGAACAAAATTAATTAAAAGTCATGAATTTAAAGTTATATAACATAAAATAAATATCAAATAAAATAAATAACCACGTAGACCTAAAAGACCTGACATAAATTAACGACTTAGTAATGGAAGTACATTATCTTAAATAATAAGTGTGGCCAGTGAAAGCATTCTTGGCCCAGCCCTATTTCTGGTTTTCATTAATTAATTACAACCAACATCTCGAATGATGTCGCAATCAAACTGCTCATCAATGACTTCAAATATAATGAAAGTCTCCCCCAAACAATAATAGTCTAAAAAAGGTTTCCGATGATGTTATATGGTATCTTTTGTGATATCTAAACTTAGCATCGCCCAGCTAGGAGAAAAACTGATGCACTTTGCTACCTCTTGGATGCAGAATTTACTACAAATTTCATGATATAATACCCAAAGTTGCAGATGATAAATTTATATTCAGGGCCCATTATTATTTCATACATTATCTCTACACTCTACTTCTCTTCAAGAACTGGAATAATTATCTGGACTTTTCCTTTTAAGAACAAAAAGAACCTTGCAAAGCATTTCATACTTTCTTTGAGCCATTTTTCAAGTGCTGCTCGGATGATTGCAATGATCTCATCAACAAAACACAAACTTTTCTAAAGCAATTTACCAAGTCCATTCCCTGTCTCAGTTGATTTCCATAAGTCTCAGTATTTTTGACTTTAAAGCACAGAAGAATGATAGTGTTAAATAACTTATTTCTCATATAAAAACACATCCTACCAAATTACATTTGTCTGGATCTTAATCCATTACAAGAAGCCATAGCTATAATATAAAAGCTGAACTGTAATATTAACACTACTAAAATATTTTATCTAGTAAAATAGTTTGAACATAGAATTTATTAACAGTGGAATATGTTACATCAGCAATCTTTTCATAGTCATTTTATAAAGAGAAACTAACATATCTAAATTTTGATTAAAAAACTGATTTAATTTTGTTGTGCTTTTATTTTTCTGTTTTTCTTTTACGTTTTGCACTTATCAAGCAGGTGACCTGCCCTTTGGCTTGATTTGAATAATTAAATAAATGTTACCAAAAGCCATTTAAATATTAAAAATCAGCCACAAAAGCTGTAAATATTAAAAGTTAACAAAATGCCAAATTGATAGAGTTCAAAAGTTAGTAATAGCAACATAATAATTCGGGAATACAATTCATAATAAAGTGAACCAACTCACTTCAGAGGTTAATGACAAATTTAATAAACTTAATTTAGCAATAGATGAACGAAATCCAAATTAATCGATGTAAAAGTTATATACAAAAGCAACTAAGCCTTAATATTGACATAGAAACAAAAAGTATGCAGAAACAAAGCTGTTAACCGACGAAAAATCAGCCCACGACATCACAGCTAAGACACCACAAGTTTAGCTAAATTAGAACATGCACGAAAACTGCCTGGATATTATATTCTTAATCTTTCAAGCATTATTTAAAACAAATGATATTATTTGGATCGATTAATTAACCACGAATTATCCGAATGCGTTTTAAATCAATCAATTAGAAAAGATGTCTGCCTAAAATTAAAGTTCAATATGTGTTTTTTCTATTATAGTGATTATTTCTTAAACCAAGCTACAAGTTATATTTGCGTTTGAGTAACGAGCCTACTAAGAAAACTGCCATAGATAAGTTGAAATATTTCCGATACTTATAAAAGCAAAACCTTGAGGTATGGGAATTATTTTTTTATGTAAAGTGATGCTGCAATTTCTAACTTTTCTTTCTAAGTATGGTTCAAATAAATCCTGAAATGATTAGGTTTTTTTTTATTCGCTTGAGACTCATTTCTAAAACTCAAACCCTTTTGTGTGGGAAAATTCTTCTGGAAATATATTCAAATGAATCGTGAGAGTTTTTTTGTTTCTTCTGAATAAGAATATCCGGTATGCAGCCAGTGCAAGTATCCATTGGGATCTAAAAGCGTCCAAATGCTAAAGCAGTGAGCCTGTGTAACAGCGAATTCAACCGTTTAGACTTTAAGTTGCTAACAATGTTCTTATTTAGGTTAAGTGATATATGTATTGAGTTTCATTTTAATAATCACTATATATTATTCCTGTAACAAATTTATTCAAGGGTAGGAATCTATAACTATATGTAGCGATTCATCGCTACTCTCTAGTTCCAATGCGGAACGTTAACGTTAGCGCTAGGTTCACCAGAGATGTTTACAGATGGAACCTTCCAACATGCATCGATTTGTAACTTTGACATGGAATTTTATGCTTTTATTCAACTTTTTAAAACTATTTACAATGATAATCACTTAAATTCAGTAATTAACGCAGCTATATTTAGCCGTAATTCCATCATTTCAAGGCTCAAGGTTTCTTAAATAGTTATTTTTGTGTAAACATTTACACATTAAAACTTGTATTTAATACTCTTTCATTAACTACCTTTGTTATCAACCTTAATCCAAGAGAAATTCAGATTCTTGGGGACGCAGTCTTAAAGTATAGGGAATCCCTTTCTAATACTGCTGTCCTATCTGACTGGCTGTTGTCTCGCTCCCAGACTTTAGGAGAGAAGTTAGAAGGAAAAAAGTTAACTCAAGTTGAGCGAGAAAAAAGCCCATGGAAAAAGCTGAAATTAATTCCTGTTTCTAAGAAAGCAGAGATAGAAAACGAATTGTACAAAGAAGAAGAAACGTAGTTGTCCTGGATGACCCTTTCTGGAAGGCTTTTGAGACTTTTGCCGAATAATGTCGATAAACATCATTAATTCATAACCTAACCTCAGGGCCTCTGCATCGTTCAACCAATTCAAGGCCAGCCTTAGGACACACCTTTTCCCACAGCAACCGAGGACGGAGCGCCCCTGATGCTTACGCTTATGTTCTTTACAAATGAACATATAATAATAATAATAATAATAATAATAATAATAATAATAATAATAATAATAATAATAATATAATAATAATAATAATAATAATAATAATAATAATAATAATAATCATCATCATCATCCATCATCATCATCATCATCATCATCATCATCATCATCATCATCATCATCATCATCCATCATCATCATCATCATCATCATCATCATCATCATCATCATCATCATCATCCATCATCATCATCATCATTATTATTATTATTATATTATTATTATTATTATTATTATTATTATTATTATTATTAAGTATAAGTATAAGTATAAGTATAAGTATAAGTATTTTAAGAGCAACGGGTCATTCCACAACGTTGACACAAGTATCGGACGTTTTTATTTGTTATGATGAATATTTTATTTATTAGATATTATTAATTTTAAAAAATAAATTAATTAACATACAAATATTTGAGTAATAACGACACATATGATGTAACCATGAAGGTGATTTGTGCTAGTAAATTTAAAACTATAAAAGTAAATTTGTGCTTGATATTTGCTAAAACAGGTTAATAAATTAATAAATAAGTTTCATATACAAATTAGGTTATTTCAAAAATTTTTAAATTCTTTACAAATATCTGGCCACTATTTTTTTACAAGTATAGATTTTGACAAGATTTGGAGAAAGTAAATGTTTATTCAATTAAAAAATTTATTTATTTTAAAAAATTTTAAATTGCGATATTCATATTTTTATTTATTAAAATAACTAGGATTGCATAACTAGGATGATTTGGACTTCTTAAAAAAAATCTTCGATCTTCGTAGCTCTACATGTGGTCTATGACTACGTAAAACTTGGTTGTCCTAGGTGGCATATTTGTTATGCAATTTTTGATCTTTTCGAATAAACATTGTTCGTAATCTGGCTAAATTAGCTAGGCATAGTTACAGAAGCTCTTCCAAATTAGTTATAAAACTGTTTAACTGTTTAAAAATATTCTGATGCTGCGTTGTTAGTGTTGTAGTATAGTGCTGCATATTGGGTAACTTTATATTAATCGAGATACATTTGTATCAATAAACAGGAGCATCCAATAGCCTTCTAAATCGAGAAAACAATATCCTCCAAGGCTTAGGTAATAAAGACGGGAAGTAATGAAAATGAAGTCTGAATATTCCCAGTTTTTTTTTTGTGAAGTGAATGTTTGATGTTGCTTAAAAATTGATAATTCGCTATTCAACTCATAAATTATTCAATAATTTTAGGCAAAATAACATAAAATGTCCTAGCAGGAGTGTGTACAAATGGTAAAATTTGATGATGTACCGAGGAATTCGAGAAATAATCTTTCACGGTAAACCATTGAAAACATTTATAAACAACTAAACTTTATTTTATAATAGTAAGTTCTATTTGCGTTAGAAGTATTTTAAGTAATTTGTGATTAAATTCTGTAAACATTAATTATTAAAGTTATACAAAGATTCTGCAAGTAAATTTGCTTCACTCTGTTAGTAGCATTGGAGGATGCGGGATGCTAAGCAGTACCAAATTTAGAATATTGTATGTAGGTTTGAATGCGTATTCAAGCTCAATAAAGAACTCACCAGTAATAAGCAAGTATGCTTGCAAACACCGAAAGTTTTGTTCAGAATAGTTTTACATCATCTTGGTTGGATAACCAACGAAGGCTGGAGTTAATTCGATTCAAAGTCTATGCAAGGCACACGTGTGTTTTCGTTGCTTTTAAAAACGTTTGCAAGATCGGCGCAGGGGCTTTGCATTTGTATTTGTTTTTGAACTTGACTACGCTAGAATGCACCTTAAAGATCTCATGAAATTAGTTTTCACACTATGGCATCACCATAGAATTTAATTTATTTATGCCCAGTACATCAATTTGATTGATTAACGATCTGTTAATATGAAGCACACAACGAACATATTTTGTTACGGAAGGTGAAAATGGATCTCACTTTGAAGAGGTTCCCAAGAAACTTATTTACGAACTGTATATTTTGGAAGTAGGTTCCGTGGGCGTTCTTTATTGGGCGAGCGGCTTAAGTACGCTTACTTTTTTTTCTAGGTAGATATTATCTAGATGTTAGAGATTATCTGTTAGTTCATTTATTAATCATTAGTAATTAAATCCAAGTAACACATTCAGTTCGAAAGTATATGAAGACGAATGAAATTTGCTTAACAAGAGTTAATTTTCTAATTAGGTTTTGCAATAATTAGATGTGGCATCTTTCTGGGGCCCAGAGAAAAACAATTAAGCTCAGCCATATCAACCCAGATAATATCACCCATTCCACTTAATATCCCATGGTATCTAATATCCTATCCACCAAGTAGCCAAAGAGCAATGACATAAAAATTTTGCAATCGTTGTATTTACATGTATTACAAATTTTAATTTACAATCCTCTCATAATGTCGAATTGAATGTGTCTTTCTTATTACTCCGCCTTGGAGCTCCGACAGGGATCCTTTGAAAGTCCCTATGTTTTCGGGGGGCGTGCCGCATCCGGTGATCAGTTGGACGTCCCTGTCAGTTTTTATTTTTCTGGACCCAACATTTACCGCCAGTTGTGAGAGGCACTCGTTGACCTTGTTGTCACTGCTGCCTGGACTGGAGCGACCCCGACAGTTTTTAGTGGTTTCTTCACATCGTGCACTTAATATATGCAAACTGGGCCTTATAATTTATTTGTAGCGACAGCCGGTGATAGAAATTTTCGAGACTCGACCCCGGTTTGGTCCGCAGTTCAGTGCTTTGCAAATCCGCAGTCGGCCCTTTTCTCCCGACAAAACCACGTCTCTCGGCCAATGATTTGGCCCCGTGGTTCGGTGGATTATTTTATTATTTATTCTATTAGATCAAATGCGGCACATATCGATCCCCTTCGTTCATTAAAGTACTTTTTAAAAAAATACCATCGCAAGCGCTGCTCGTTTGCTTTTGGTTCAATGGCCGCTTCTTCCGTAGCATCATGCTATCGTGTGGTATAACCAAATTTAAAAGTTCTTGCCTTCTCAATTTCAATTAAAACTGGATGGGTCGTCAAGTATGAGAATAAATTACTACAAAAAATTGCAAATTAACCAAAAAATAGTCACCATCCAAGGGCGGATCTAGAACACTTTGGCGGGGACAAACACCGGAACCAGTGGGCGGAGTTAGGAAAGCACGTCTAACTAAAATTTTTGTCAAAAGTTGTAAATTATTGAAATAATTAAAACAAGATTAAATTAAAATGCACTTGTTATATATAATTTTTACATTAGTTTTCATTTTATAATAGATTTACTTAAATTTTTCACAATTCCCCTTCCCCTTAAATCCGCCCTTGATCTAATCCCATAACATTGAGCAGATGCATGGGCTGTGGCTCTACAGCAGGACGTCTGCCCAATTCTTCAGAGCAGGGGCCCACCAAGGAGGATCGGTTCAAACCCACCAAAACTTAAATTTAAAAAAATAAACGAAAAAACACATATTGTTGGCCAGTTTTAATTCTCGATATTTAATACATATTGTCGACGTAGCATTGCAAAAAATCATCCGAAAAGATACAAACTTCAAAAATCAACCCCGGAGAGAAGTCTGGACACACCCTTATTTTCTATCAACCGAAATAACCTCTTCGGCCACATTTCATCAGACTGTTCAACATACTTAGTTGACAGGAAACATTTCTAATTTATAAACGAAATATTTTCCACTTTCTTTATCTAAAACATTTCATTAATTAAGCTTCCCAAGCCGCATAATGAAGAAAGCGTTTATTTTGTATTATTCCCAGAATAACTAATTTGGGTACCTCATTCCATATATTCTGAAAATTTCAATAAATGAACTTATAAAGTATTGGAAAAGATGTAAAAAAATGCTGTCAATTGGCTTCATTAGCATAACTTAAACGTGATTAACTACTTCCATGTTTTGTGCTAGCATGCAGAATGTACAAGCAACGAATCTTCAGGACTTATTGCGGTTGCAAACCATAAAGGAAAACTATAGAAATGTGATGCTATGTATCAAGAACAAGGTTTGCTTTAACTAGCACTTTGAGTGGATAGCAATCCAAGGTGTCAAGGTTTGCTTCTAACATCTTTGATGCAAACTTGACAACGGCTGACCAAATTTCTTAGTGAGCCAGCTTTTAATGTTTGTGGTGAAGGATTAACAAACTGGTTTTGGTCATCTACTATTGTCATCCAGAAACTCAGATCGTTGCTGTAATAAAAGCAGTAGCCCCCAGCTCCATTGCATTCGATAAAAGGTGTGGCCCTGAAATCTTCTAAGCAAGAACCAGGACTGGCTAAATTTTGACCACCTCCTCGGTCTCCAGCCGCTGTATGCTATTGAAATATTTAAAAAATAGCACTTAGCAATGATATTCCAATTGAATTCAGAGCTTACTTACCATTACAAAACTGTAACCAATCCAAAGTCCTCTCCAGCTTCTGGGACAAGGAGGAATGTCTGTGCTTTGACTATGAATAGCTATAACATTTGCTGGTGCATCACAAACTGTACATCTGCTGATGTGGTCTGTGATGCCGTTGTTGTCTATAGGCATCATCAACATTGGCATCCTAGTTGATAACCAAATTGACTTATCATCTCTATTAGCATAATTGCATGTATTTTGCAGATCACAAAATAAGAATGGTAGAGTGTTAAATTTTCTGAGACAGGAACCAGGGTTGCCTACAAAATAAATGTTGCTTTGAATGATTAAGTACTAATATAACATTTTAAAATTTATTGAAGTAACCTAAATCTTGTGTTGCTGATCTTTCATTACCCTCGAGGTGTAAAAGGCTGTAACCTTCCCAAAGGGCTGTGGTGTTAGGAGGACAATGGGGAACACTTGAAGATTGGCTGTGCCTAACAAACATGAAACCAGAAGGAGATACTACACCAACAGGTCCTGGTAGACCTGGCACTCCTGGCTCACCCTTCAAACCTTTCAATAAATAAAGAACTTAATTTCTTCAAACATAACAAATAGTCAAGTAATCAATGTAATCACCTGGAAGTCCATCTACTCCAGGTTTTCCGCTAAATCCATCAGATCCATCGGGACCTTGTCTGCCAGGGAATCCTTTAACACCTTGCAGCCCTCTAAATCCTCCTTCACCCTTTAGTCCTACATACCCAACACACCCAAGATCTAATGACAAGCATCTAAGATAGTAAACTTGTCTTACCAAGCAGCCCTGGAAGCCCAGGTTTTCCCAGTGTTCCCAATCTTCCCTTCAGTCCCTTTAATCCAGGAAATCCTTTATCTCCTTTTTCTGAGGGCAATAACACTACATCACCTGGTTCTCCTTTCATACCCTTTTCACCAGTATAACCTATGGACAACACAAGTTATCACAAACTTAAATAGCAGCCATGAATTGATCAACACACCTGCCAATCCATCAATTCCCTTTGGTCCAACAACTCCAAAATTGCCTTTCAAGCCTGGTAATCCTGGCTTTCCAGGCCATCCTGGAGGCCCAGGAATTCCATCTGATCCAGGTGCACCTTTATGTCAAATGTTACACAAATAAAATTTTAGATTTCCTTAGAACAGGTAATTTCATAAATAAAAATGAAAAAATCAGTGTAACCTGGTAAGCCTGGTTGCCCATCCCGTCCCGGCAATCCATCAGCACCAACATTCCCAGGCATTCCAGTATTTCCCTTAGGGCCTGGGGAACCATCCCTACCTGGAGCACCATCTGTCCCATTCTGTCCAGGAAGACCTTATAAATTAATAAGTAGTTGTCATTTTAAAATATCTTAAAGTATTTATTTGTACAAACAGGGACATTTATTTGTTACTAGCCTTTGGGTCCAGGGAGTCCATCAGCTCCTTTATCACCTTTTGGACCTGGGAATCCCCAGGCTCCTTTGTCACCTTTATCCCCTACTGGGCCTTCAAGCCCTTGCAAACCTGCATGCAAATTAAAACATTTGTAATTTTAAACTGTTTATTTTAATATGGATAAAGTATGTGATTGCTACCTTATAACTACAGCATGCAGGTTGGCCGAATGGGTAGCATGCCTGCATGTGGCAGTTATGTGTTGTGTTCGCAACACAGCCTGCACTGCCATGGAGTGCCCTCGGTAGGGGCGTTATATAAATGGTGGACATATCAAGAAATGCCTCCACATCCTAATGCATAAGGCACTCAAAAAATTGGATAAATAAATACATAAAATACAAATTATTTCTACTCCTGGTTTTTGCTTTTTGTTGTTAGCAAAATATGTTATATATGTTATGTTCATATTGCTTTTATCAATATCAATATCAATTGCTGTTGCATAAAAAACCTAAAACATGTGCTTGTACACTCACTTATTAATGTACATTATGTACATAAAGAAATTTCAAGCACATGTTAATAGAAGCACTTCTAGATCAGAGGTTTGCAAATGTTGCAAAGCCAATCATATAGCACATGAATATTAATCGGGAATCGACCTATTGATGTTTTGAGTTAAAATAATATCTGTGGAACATCGAGCTCTTGTGGTGCTTGTGTGGCATGATGGTTAGAGCTAAAGCCCCTCGAGGTGGCAGCGTGGGTTCGAATCACGCCGCTGGCATTCCGCTCTGATTGTCTGTCTAACTGGTTTAGTTTGTTTTAATAACTTAGTATAGGGTTAGGAAAAATAGTTGCACCAAAGCGAAAACCTTAGCCTGGGCGTCAGTGGCTAAGTAGTTAGGAGTTCAATTCCTGGCAGTTTGCAAGAGTTTCTTTAACTAAATGTATTTGATGTTTTTTGTTCAATAAAAAGTTAGCAACATTTCATTGCTAAGGCTTTCAAACTTGATTGTATATGAAAAGAATTTAAGATTCCAATAATTAATGTTCAGATCAATACTCTAATGTATATAACTCAAACGTATAAGGTTGATTTAATGTCAAATTAAATATTAAATGAAGCTAACCAGCATTCCCTTTAGAACCAGGTGCTCCATCCTTCCCAGGTGCTCCTGGAAATCCTTTAATTCCTTTTAAACCCTTGAAACTGAAACCAGGAATTCCAGGGTTACCTGGCAATCCTGGTCTACCTAAAAATTGTAGTTCGAAACTTTTACATGATTTCTTTTATTTTGATGCATTAATGCACTAATTCATGAAATCATATTGAAAATGGAAATTAAGATAAACCTTTTTGTCCACTGTTACCATACAGACCATTCTGTCCTTTAGCCCCTGGAAAGCCAGGATTACCCTTTGCACCTTCAAACCCTTTGAGTCCTGAATTACCTGTCAAGCCTTTTATACCTGGACTACCAGGTTTGCCAGATATTCCTGGTGCCCCTTCAACACCTTTCACACCAGGTCTTCCTATATCAAAAATTACTCAAACTACTAGTAGTTAATGACAGCATTGCAGTTCATAACTAAAACTATTATGAGAAAAGTAGGACTGCAAATGATTCAAATTTTATTGGTTGATTAATCGAAATATATTTTAATCCATTAAATCCAATTTACTGTTAAATAATACATATAAATACAATAATAAATCTAAAGTCACTTTATAGAAATAGGCATGCACTGAACCACAATTTCCACAACTTTTTGTTATGCTCTTTTCTTTGTACATCTCAGCATCACAGTGTAGATTGTACATTGTCTTAACAATACTAACAATAATTAATTTGTAAAGCACATGTGCACATCATCAGAGGTGAGTCTTCAGGTGGTGCTTGAAGAGATCCAGAGATGATTTGGTTGTTGCGAAGGGAGGAGGGAAGACTGTTCCAGACAGTAGGGGAGGAATACGAGAAGCCTCTTTAGACAAGTGACGACTTATTGTTGGGTTGAAACAGATCAGTGGTAGAAGATGAACAAAGATCAGGTGCATGGAGGTGATGGAGATCGACATTGTATCCCATATCTGTTGCTTTATCATCTCATCAATGGCTGTAACATTCCTTCATATTTGCATATTTATTTTTGTGATCTGGTTTGGGCTTGTAATTATCCATCCTACCTGTTTCCCTTACTTAAACTCCAAAAACATACATATACATATTGCTTTCCACTTAACAATTCTCATACTGACCATTTTGTTTTTCAAAAAACTTAATATTCATAAAGCACACCAAATTAATCACCATCATACTGGCCTCTTTATTCAAAAACTGGATAATCACATGCTTCCCTACTTATATAACAAACTTTTTGTAACTCACTCAACACTACATTCTTATCCACTACCATACATCCCAAAATACAAATCATCCTTTGCCAACACACTACTTTATACCATTACATGTTCGGGCCCTAATACAACAAAAACATTTTAACATATTCCAAAATCACTGCCCTAATATTTTTGCAACTGACCCTATCTTCTTTTAAATGCATGCTTAAATACTTCATTATTAATTTGCCATCATTTTTCTGACATCTCATTCATGTTCACTCTCCTTCCACAAATAATAGACCCAAAGTCACAATTCAATGGTTTTTAATTATGGTAGAGTCTTAGGATCAACCCTTGAGAGGGCATAATTTTGTTTTTCTGTTACTTATTGCTTGGTCTGCTCAATAAAGAAAAAAAAAAGTAAAACAAGAGGGTGGGTTGGATGTAAGTTGAGTGTGATATGTTGTGAGGTCAAGTATGAAGATGATAAAACTGTGAATCAGCAATCAGCTTCACGCAGTCCATACTTGAGGGTGGGGTTGCGAGGAACAAGAACAAGTCTTGTTATGAAGAGCTATCAGTGGCACTGTCCATAATTTTCCACAATTAAAGCCGATTGTCCTGAACTGGTAATCATTGAGCTAAAGTGACTTTCAAGTCTGCAGAAAATTTGTAGCTTACAGGATTGTTTGTTTGACAAGAAATTTGCTATCGATCATGCTTCAGAACTCTGCTGCCAATCATTATCGGCAACGTCTTGGTATTTGAGAGGATGTGCTGATATGTTAGCAGCGTATTTGAACCGAAGAAAGAAAAATTGTTTAATGCAGTGAACTTTGTTGCCATCCACTACTTTGTCAAAAACATTCAGCTTGTGTATATTTTATTAACGTCCATTTCATATTTAGCTTATAAACAAAATGCTTGCCAAACTTTCTGCTGAGACACTTTACTGCCACGTTATTTTCGGTACTCTCCATTGTCATTCACTTTCTAAATAAATAACAATGACAATGAGAGGTCAAGCAGCTAATCAAAAAGAAGACTATTAACATTAAAATAAATTGAAAAATACCGATTAATCGATTAAGTCTGCAGCCCTAGAGAATAGCATTTGGAACATTATCTCAATCAACTGGTGCAGAACAACATTTATAGCTGTCAAAAGTACAGTACATAGAAATACTATACTACTCGTCAACTAAAAATTAGGAGTTCTAAAATTTTAAGTTTTAAGAAAATTTTAAGCAATAAAATTAAAAGCATAATAAAGTCTTGACTTATCTTAAAAAAAACTTAAATTAAAAATAATATTAGAACATAGCAAGCTCAACTTTTTCTTAGGAAAGCAAGAAATGTATGAACTGATACCAAATAGCACAGGCTAGTAGTTTTTCTTGAAAAATGATATAGTTTAAACATTTTGAATTTCATTAAGACACCTCTCAAACACGATACAACATTCACAAAGGTAAAACCAGAAATGTCTAAACTTGAGACTACAAAAATAAAGTTAAATCACAAAAACAACATTAATGACTTTTCAAAGTTTTCTTAACAGCATTCTTAAAACGATGTCATAAATTAAACATCCACAAACAGGTGGAAAAGAAGGTGATATAAACTAAAGGACTAGAACAAGTGTTGTCACAAATTTTCCATGATAAGTATAAATATCTAACTCTTTGCACATTATTTAATATTGCAACTAACCATCCAAGCCAGGAAGCCCTGGAGGTCCATCCTGCCCTTTATCTCCAGGTCCCCCAGGTTGACCATCAGTTCCAGGATCACCTTTAGGACCAATACTACCTTTCTGTCCTTTATGAAAACCAAAACCCTTTTCACCTTTAAGTCCAGTCAAGCCTGGCCTACCAGAACTTCCTGGAGTACCTAGAATTTTTAAGTCATTTTGTTAACCAAACTGTTTCAAGATGCTGATACATATGGATACATACAATTAATTTAAATTATTGTTGCTATCATTCAGTTTATTATCTAACCTTGAGATCCCTTATCACCAGGAATGCCAGATAATCCAGGAGCTCCAGGCAAACCTGGTGTTCCCTGTGTAAAATGCATGACATTTATTTCTAGGATATGAAATGACTTACCAGAAATTAAAATTTTAAATTTCTTTTAAAAGTTTTGATACCGGGTCACCCTTTGGGCCAGAAAATCCAGAAATGCCATTGTTCCCTTTAGCTCCTTTTGGACCAAGAGCTCCTGGGATACCATCCAAACCACTAACTCCTTTAGGTCCTTTAGGCCCAGGAAGACCAGCACCAGGAAGCCCTACATCACCAATTTGCCCATCTGGTCCAGGGAATCCTGTTCCAAAAATATTTAAAAATGTGTATAAGTCCCTTATTCAATACAACTTTTTAAATTATTTGAATCTTATCAAGTATTTCAGATTTTTTACCATTATTTCCTGATTCGCCCTTTAGTCCTGTCAGTCCTTTTAGCCCAGGTTGACCTTTTTGCCCTTTATCTCCAGCAATCCCAGGATCTCCAGGATCTCCAATTGGTCCAACAACACCATTATCTCCGGGATTTCCTAAAACCAGAAACACCAATTAACTAGCAACAGATTCTTTTTTTTTATTATTTTGGAGTTTTGAACTGAGCAAGTTGATGTTGCATGGACTTGAGTTTTTAGGAGTTTGGCAATCATTAGAAATAAAATATGGTTGTTATTCGTAGTTGTAACTCATTGCCAGTAAGTTGGCTTTTTCTCGTCACTTCTCCAATGATACCTTAAAATGTCATTATAAGCACTGGCGTCACTGGTGGTGCGGGATGTTTGGACTGCACCCAGATAACACCAAAATCTTAATCCTTACATTTTACAATATTTTTTTGCCAGTTCAGCCTCTTGAACAATAAAACAGGTTATCCAAGAAGCTGAAAACTTTTTTTGCTTGTCAGATTTTGGGCTACCAACTTAAGACTTATAGTGAAAGTCTAAAGAAATAACACTACATTTGTCCTGCACTGGGATTATATGCACTAAACAATATAGATAGAAGGTGCATTATAAGCAAAATTCTCGTACATTAAATGATGGAATTTAATTGGTTGTAAAATCATGTAAAATGTCAAGCAACCTGAATAGGAAGTAGCTTATAATGTAGCTAAGTTACATTTTACAACGCAATTACTATTACAATGTCCAACCAGGAAAATAAGTGTCAATAAACATGCTTTTCAATAAAATGGGAACGAGTACTTGAGGCCCAAGGACAAGAGCAATTACCAAGTAACCCAAAGACACTTCACTTGAAGTCTCTCATAAGAGATGCCAAGATGAGAGCTTCAAAGAAGCAAGATGATATCACTTCATATTTTTCTAGAAAATACAATTTGTAATGAGGGAAAAATGTATTAAAATATTTATTTCATTGTTGATGTAAGAAAAGGGCTTAATTGTGATTTTTAATGATAAATATGCATTATCAATAAAAATTTAAGCCATGGTCATATAGTTTGGACCCCAATCACCATGGCTTAATGGCCCTGTACTGTACCCTGAACAACACCATGTTCTCAAGCTTCCAATAAAATGAAAATGGACCTCAGTTTTTTGACAGAGCACATGTAGAAAAATTAAGAATAAATTCAAACCATCAGATCCAGGAAGTCCAGGTGTTCCAGGTAAACCAGGTTTTCCCTTTTCTCCTTTCAATCCATCTAGACCAGCAAAACCTGGGGTACCTGCCTGGCCTTTAGTTCCAGGTAATCCAGGAAATCCTGCATCTCCTGTCCCTCCTTACATGATATTGTTTAATTTTAATATGACCATAAATATATCATTCATAAAATCAATGCAACAAGGGCAAGCAGTTTGGAAGAATGGGTAGCGTTCCTGCATGTCGTGGCAATAGCAACAGTCGTTACATGTCGTGTTCACAACCCCTCCTGCACAAGCCAGGTAGGGGCTATGTAAATGGCAGATCAATTAATAAATGCCTTCACATCCCATCCAGATGCCTATCATCAAAATACAAATACAAAGAACTTCAAAAATCAAATGCTACTATTACAATTCTAGTCCACTGCTATTAAGATTTAATTAATAATGATTATGGTGTATTAAAATAAAAATATGGTGAACGTGCTTCTCTTTGTTTAAAATTAATATCTAATTCAAATCTGCAACAAAACATTCTAAAAATTATTTTCCAAAAATGTATTTACCTGGCAGTCCATTTGTACCATTTCTCCCTGGAAATCCTCTTAATCCAGGCAAGCCTTGTCTCCCAGGAGACCCTGTTCCACCAGGAATTCCATTTTGTCCTTTATCACCTTGATTCCCTGGAAATCCCGGTCTTCCATCAAGGCCAGGATTCCCTTTAGCACCAGGCTGACCTAATAAACAGGAAAACAAAAATGATAAATCCTCTTCTAATTGGGTGATTACATACATTATGATATTCTAAATTAATTTAAAAACGCAAAGTAGTTTGGAGACGTTCACATTTGGTAAAATATACTTGCCAGGCAGACCAGACAGCCCATCAATTCCAGGTGCTCCTTTATCACCTTTCATGCCTTTGAAACCCATTCCAGTTTCTCCTTTAACACCTTTAAAGCCATCTGGACCATCTCTTCCAACATCTCCTTTAACTCCTTTTGCACCATCTAATCCTTGAGGTCCTTCATTATTATTAGTCACAAATTAAATAATTAAATCGAACGAATAAAAATCAAACATGAAGTCAAATTGTTCTTCAAATTTCATTTCATATTAAATCATTTGATTAAGCATAACAGCGTTACCAATGAATTCCATCTGACGCTACATTCAGAAGGTCATCAATGTCATCACCACCACCATTGCCATCACCATCATCACCACCACCACCACGTTGAATGGTTATTGAGAAAATTCGTTGTTGAGAATATTTTTAACACAAAAATTATAGGGATTTGGCTGTTAAGTGGTTTCATTATAACGAATATTTTGTTATAGCAATGTTCTTTAAAGAGAGGTTTTACTGTAATTAGAAGTGTTAATTAAAATTCCCAAAAGGTAACAAGAGACTAAAAATATTGTTTATAGCCAAGTAGAAAAGAATTTTATAATAACAGGAGGAATAAAGCTAATTATAATGAATACAAAATAAGTATGAATGTAACAATGGCAACTGGGCAAAGGCAGGTTAAAAACACTATTCTTTTCTAAAATATTACCTTCATCTCCCTTCTGTCCCTTAATTCCACTGCGTCCTGGTGGACCAGGCATTCCAGGAAAACCTTTCTCTCCTTTATATTTTACAAGATCAAATGGAATGCTTCCTGGAACAGTGAACTTATATTACATAATATTGCTCTGTTTGTCATTATCATTCAGATGATTTGCTAAAAAAAAACAAAAGGTAATGGCAACAAGTGGTCGATGTATTTATACAAGGAGAGATTGGAATCAATTCAACTGATACTTTTAAATGTCTGCATTCAATAAATGTTGATGTGCAAGAGTTGTTGTCATAATATAAAATAAATTTATACTTTTGGATTTTATGTTCATTTATTAAATCTAACAGCCATGAAGTAACAGCACTGCTAACAAATGCCTAATTAGCCATTTATCTGCAGACAAAAACTGGTCCAAAAGTTGACGTAAAATTTTTCATTGACAGTTAAATGTTACTATGGTCCTTGATAGTATCACATTACAGATGCCCTGTGAGCCATTATGAAAATATATACTCAAGTTCTCTCATGTAGGTCAAATAAAATGGTGGTGATAAAAAGTGAATTCTTTCTGAAAATAATGAGAATAATGAGAACATTACTTAATTTACCAGATAAAGTTAAAAAAACAGCACTAGAACTGTTTGAGAAGAAAATAATAGAATTTAGAAAACTAAAGTTTTGACATTGACATCACTAAATACCTTTTTCTCCTTTTAATCCTTGTACTCCCTTTCCACCTTTTAGACCTGTAAATCCAGGATTACCTGGAATTCCAGGTAATCCAGGGAAACCTCTATCTCCTTCAGGACCTGGTGGACCAGGCTGTCCTGGATCACCTGAATCTCCTTTAAAGCCCTGTAAGCCAGGTACTCCAGTATCTCCAGGCATTCCTTAAAAGTAAAATGTATTTCACTGTAAAAAAGTAATTCTCAAGTGATCTAACAACAATTACCCATGTTTCCCTTTAAACCAGGTAATCCAGGTAAGCCAGGATCTCCTCTTAATCCTGGGTTTCCTCGAACCCCTTTATCACCACTTATTTGCACTCCTTGAAAGATTCCTAAAAGAATAATGTATATTTTATTTTCACACATTTCAAACAATGTGCATGTTATATTCAAGCTAGCATACCAAACACTCTGTGGTATAGTCATAAGCATGCTACACAAAATAAATTTACTTGAATTGGATCATCAAAAATGAAAAACTTCACAAAAAACAATTTTTGGTGTTAAATTACAAATGATAACTATAAATCTCTGGATTTTAGTATAATTATCTTATGATTGTGATTAATGACTGGTTGAGCCTATTTTTCTTTAATGAAATCAAATGTGGAAGCAGACACTTAAATAAATTAGCTTCTTAGGTAGGGCTGCCAATAACAATTTTTGGCCATGGGGCCTTATGTTTTGTCAATACAGTAATGGAAACAAAAAAAGGTTTCAAAACCCTGTTCTTAGGTATCAAAAACATTGACTAGGTATGGCATTCATTGAAGTATTTGTCAAACTTATATTATTAACTTAGAAAGTTTAATACATGCAGGTTGAATCTATCCCATCACAGCTGGGCAAAGCAGGAAGATGATGCAAGGTTTCAAGGAAGTTCACTCATTTATTCCATAGATTTCAACCTCACTCTGACTCTTCAACCAGCCTAGCCCACCCAGGTTTTAAAAAATTTGAATTTTACATTCAGAACCTTTATTCTTGTGCTTTTATGTGCAATTGTGCCTAGTCTGGATAACCCCATAGCATGAGCAACTTGTTCATGAAGAATTTCATATTTCTTCTTTACTTCCTCTGGCTTATTCCAATGTGTTTTGGCATTAAGGACAATTCATTTGGATGGCCTTACTGGAACACAGAGTTCAATACATTCTGAAATCCTTCAAAATAGTCAAATGTTTTCGAAAATCTTTCAACAGCAGCTACATGATGATTCCAGACTCTGATAAGAAATTGTGGATCTCTCCCAGCAACACCTTCAATGTACTTGGACAAAATTTCAGAAATGTCCACAGAGTTGACTTGAACATAGAGTTTGAGTCATAAGTTTGAAGTTAGGCTGAAGTTTTAAAATTCCTTGCTTCAATGGCCTTTGTGCCAAACAATGAGGTTGGAGCAGTTTTTAATGTATTTGTATACTCTTTTCTAGATGAAGTTCAAAAAAATTTTTTTATTAAATGGGTAGAGCACCGAAGCCTCTTACCTGCCCACTATCTAACTAGCAAAACATTGAGGAAAGAAATGAGAGGTTCAATCATTAGTAAAAAGGGAATTTTGATTTACTTCAATTAAAGTCACAAATTTGTCATATAAGCAGTTGTCTATGTGTGCAATATTCTATGAGTGCAACAGTCATTGAACTGTTTCAATGAGTTCTGCAGAACTAAACAATCTCTTGACATTTAAATTCCAAATATTATATTTTTTTAAGTTCAACTTCAACTACATATATTAAATGTTGCTCAATTTTTTTATTCAAATTGGAAACACATTTAAATTTCCAAACCAATTCCAATTTGAAAAGAATTGTGAAAGATTATTTCAAAATGTAATAATGCAACAAAAGTAACTCGAGATGTAGGCCAAGATATTTATTTCAAAGGTCACCTGGTAGGCCCTTGTCCCCTTTGTCTCCATTGTTGCCAGCATCTCCATTCATTCCCACATTCCCAGGCTCTCCTTTTTGACCTGGTCTACCAGATCCAAAGTCTCCAGGTTGACCAGGTAAACCAAGCTGGCCTTTAATTCCTTTAAGCCCATCAAATCCAGGTGTTCCAATGTCCCCCTTTATTTAATATTGATAACTTTTACAGGAGGAAGATGGAAAATTAAATTTTTGTCCCAACATGTTTAATTGAGAACAATTTTCAATGATAACTCTTAATTTAATCTCTGTCATCAAAGTGGATGAAATTTCTTTGTTTTATGTTATACTTAAGCTTTTTTTTAGCATATTTCTTTGTTAGGAACAATTTTTAAAACCTTTGCTCCAGGAGGACCGGGTACGCCAGCAGGCCCGTTACCTCCTTGTGGTCCTTGTCGACCAGGACTACCAGGATTGCCATCATTTCCTGGTAAGCCTTGAGCTCCTTTGTCACCTAATAATGCAATAAAACAATTTTCCCAATTGAAGCTATTAAACAAAATCACCAAGTTCACATAAAAACTAATTAAAGATATGCACTATTGCATAGATGAACCTTTTTCTCCAGGTAAGAGTTGAACCTCAGCTGGCTTTCCTTTTTCACCTTTTAGCCCAGCTAAACCTGGGAAGCCATTGTCACCCTTAAAAAACATTTTTCAACTATTTATCAATTAATCATTAAATCAAATATTGAAAAAAAGCAAAACCATATAAATGCATAAGTATCTGAGTGTGAAGTCTACCATTAACTGTCATTTTACAAAAATTCACCTAATTAGCTGAAGTTTTTTGAAATTTTAGATTCTAAACATTTTAAAAGAAATTTTCTGAATATTTCAAACATGTCACCATTGATTTATCAAAACAATATACCAACTTTCAATTTCTGGCTTTGACTAATAAATCTCAATAAAAACTCAATTATAACCCATTAAATCATTTAAATATTATTATTAATTTATATTAAATATAAATATTACCACTGAATACATCTAGTTTGCCCAGTTAGTTAAGGTAATAAGCAAATTTTATCTTTAACAGCCTCCATTAAGTTCAAATCTTAGCCTTGAACTTTGTCATCTGAGTCTACAATGAATATGCCCAAAATGCTTTAAAACTTTGTGATGCTCAGAAATACAAGATTTGTTTACTTAACACAATGTGGTTAACTCTTACATGGCACAATAATAAGAACAAATAAATATATATAGCCATATGAGTTTTCAGCCTTGAAAAGTATAGGTTAGAGTTGAGCTGATATGGACAAGACCAATCAATTTTAAAATCACTAATTATAACATCTATATGTCCATCACCACCAACTAGATGGAAGAAATTGGACAGAATAGTTTGCTGGAGAGATTTTTAGTTTTCTTCATTATCAACAGGGGAGTTATGACTCATAACTCACAAAAGAAGACTGATTTTCAAAGAAATTAATCCCTATGAGCAGGGTGATAGGGACATTCCCTTTTTTCATAAAATGAAACTTCTTGTGAAAATATTCTTTATTCTCTATATATAATCTATGTAGTGAAGAAAATAGAAACATAAAAGCATAGAAACCAACATCTTAAAGAAATTCTGAGCAATGGATATGCCCTTATTTACATATCCCTGAACTACTTTAAGTATGCTTTTGGTATAGTTTCATTGTAAATTAGAGTGAAAAAAGTATTGGATTGAATAATGTACTTAGTGAAGGTTAATAAACCCTAAGTAACTAATATTCGCATTCATTACTTTAACCCATAACTGACATTCGTAAAACATTGAATTTCTGGGTAAATATTATCTTAATCCATTTTGCTACATTTTAAGTTTAATCTGGAGATACCCATGGTGTCTTAAATCACATTTACTATTTTTTTAAAATCTTTGATTGCACTTTTGTTATTACCCAAATTTGATGACATAAATGTTCATAAGAAAAAAACCTAGGTAAAATTAATTTTATTATATTAATGGTATATTTTCGACCGTCAATTTAAACTGATCACCATCAGATGCTTAGGTTGTTTTTGCTACATCACTTAGATTTATTGCAATAAGGAGCAATATTTACTTTGTAAATAATAAAAATTTAGATCCAAATGATAAGTTCAGAGAGAGACAACCTTTAACAGACCAAATAAAAATTTTTGTCTAAAATTTTAAATTGGATAAAATGCTTGTTGATGAAAGTATGGTTTTTCATAATTTCTGGCATCATGGAGCCAGACAACTGAAATCATTAATATCTCACAGCAAAATATGGATTATGGTTACAAAGTGGATATGCTGTTAAATTCATCCACACCAAAGTGATTGGTGGACTGAGAAAGATCTTGGACTAAATAAGTTTGAGTAAGTTAACCAGTGAATTATCAAAACTTCAAGGCAGATATTATAACACTGTTTTTGATAACTTCCTCACAAGCCCTCAACTGCCACGCTTACTTGCTGACAGTAGAATGGCTGCAACAAGCATTCTATGTCCAAACATTGTTGAAGATGTTCTTCTGAAAAGTAAAGATATTTTGAAAAAGGAAACTTGCAGTTTTTATGTTGTTTTGGAATGAAAAGCTAAAGTCTGATGTCATGCCAGAAAATCTTCAACATATACATGAGGCCATCTGCTACAATAGATAAAGGTTTTCAAGTCACCAAAAGTAAAGGATAGAAGTTGAACAACCTAAAATTGTTCAAATATATAGTTATGCATGGAATGGAAGGAGTGGATTGCTTGGATCAAAAGCTTGCATGCTATATGATTCAGCATAGGTAAAAAAGTGGTATTAGGTTAGGCCATCCCAAATGCATTACAACTACATTGTCTAGAAAAGAAAGTTTCTGACCATAACTGTCTTCAATTCCTTTGTGAGAGTGTACAAGTTTACATGAAAAGCTTGACTCTTGGCAATATCCCAAGAAGTTTTAGATGGTAGGTCTATCATCTTCTTGACTCTCACTTGAACATGGAGTCCTCCCTGAAGTCTATATTGAAGTCCTCATTGCATGTTGGATCATCCAGAGCACTCAGCAATATTGTGCTGCAAGAGGACATCTGACTTTGCATACCAGAAATGCAATGCTGGGTTGCATCCAGGTGGTTCCAAAGCATTCCATTATAATTAAGTTGAACTGAATTTAGTTGATGACATTTGGTGACTTTTTAAACATTTTGTAATGTACTAACAATCGTTTTTATCATATTTTAAAGATTTAATTTTAAAAAATACATTGCATTTGAACAATAAACATCAAATTCACTTGTTTGTTCATTAAAATAAGTGATATAATTGTCAAATCATAAATAACTGCTGTGTCTTTATTGAACTGAATTTTTAAAAATATTTATTACATTGTTTTCATGCCTAGAGCAACGCAAATAATTACACAAAATTATAAAATTGCATCATGGGTTAGCAAAAACAGGATTGAATGATAAACCAACAGGAAATCCAGGGATCCCAATGCTTCCAGGTATACCAGGATCTCCTGAAATGCCAACCAGTCCTGGATTACCTGGCAAACCTGATTGTCCTGGAGGCCCATCAAACCCAGCTCTTCCTGGCCCACCCTTCTCACCTTTTTGACCAGGAAAGCATTCGGAACAAGAACCACCAGATCCACCTATAATTTAAAATATATTTAATTAAAATAAACAGTTAAGTTAAATTAACATAATTATTTTAAGGAAACATCAACCTAACCTTTTAGACCTGGTAAGCCAGGTATGCCATTAGTACCATTACTTCCAGGAAGACCTCTGTCACCCTTATCACCAGGAAGACCAGGAAGCCCAGGCTTTATTATAGCATCATCTCCACTAGCTCCTTTTTCACCTTTTAACCCATCGGCTCCTTTAAATCCAGGTTCACCATCCAGTCCAGGTAAACCGGGTTGACCAGGAGTACCTTTAATCAACTGACCTGGTTCCCCTTTTTCACCAACATTACCTTTTGCTCCATCAAGCCCGGGACTTCCTCTAGTACCTTTATTTCCCACATTTCCTTGAGAAAGCAGAATAACATCACACTAAGTTATTTAAGATTATCATCTAAACATGCTCTGTTAAACACCATAGCACCATTATTCTCTATAACTTTCTACATTTTAAGGCAAATTCATTGACTAAACATCACATACATAATACATCCGTTTGAAGAAATCCTCCGAAATGGTGAACATTAGCAACTTGAAATTTGTATACATCATTCCCTATGACATTCCTAGGTCAATTGTGCTATTTTCAAATTTTTACTTTCATTTTTGTTTAGATCAAAAATTCAACTTTTTTGACATTTTGTCAACTCACAACTAACAATAAAATTTCTAACAAGTTGAGATCAGTCTAGTCAGTTTTGCAATGTCTTATTGTTCTAATTCTGTTTCTTTCGATTGAGCAACACATTGTTGATTCCGATCTTGCAGTCTGGTCATCCTTTCTTTTTGATAAAATTTTGGCAAAGCTTGGTTGGAATTTCATCTCAAACTGGAAATCCTTGAACATGTCAATAGTGTATGTCACATTCTAATATTCTCTTTCAATACTTTGTGGAGATAAAGAAAGTAACACAGAACCTTCTTCCCTGCTGGCAATTTGGTTTCTTTAGTGTTAGCATGTTTAAGAGATCCATTTGTGAATGCAATGTCATTTGAAAATGCAAATATCACTAATCATTTTAATTTAATTTCATTTATCTTAAAAGAAGACAATTTATACCTGAAATTTAAAAATTCAAAATGGCTAAAAAATGCTAGAAAAAGATTTATTCCAGTGTAAGCTGCCCAAGAGTTGCCCTTTATGAATTATACTATAAGCTTACTGAAGAAAATGATAAATTGTTTAATTAAATATAAAACAGATTCTTAGATACTTTAGAATTGCTTTTTTTTAGCTGGGACTCCCTTCCAGACGATTTGGCATCTGATGGCACTTTTTGTCAACTTAAATAATTATTACTTGACATCAATTTAAGAAACGTTTTAGCAATTACTGACTAATTTTATATGAATGTTGCTTTTTCACACTCAATGTTGACAGTGACTTTCGTTTTCGCTGAGGCAGGTCATATTAGTGGCTATCAGAAGCCCTTTTGACCAGACAAATCAATAAATATTTATAGTGTCAATGAAAAGCTGCATTTTATTTGTTGTGGTGAGAACCAATGAGAGTGAAAGGCACACTGAACACAACAGAATGTATTTAGTGCTCTATAAATAGCCTTGGGCTAATGCTCGTACTCTCTCTTGTTTAGTGACCGTGTAGTGTTAATGACTTGTTAATAAACTCATAAAGTTTTAAGGATTCGAATTATATAACATTATTAAAACATATTCAGCAACACCATTTCAGAATGGAAAAAGAAGGCAAAAAAGCAAGATCCTTGATCCAGCAAGATAAAAACTTAGAGTGTCTGAGCACAAAGATGATGACGATGCAATTTCAATGGTTCACAAATTCGCGAGCAACAAAACTTCCCATTAACAGGGGGGATTTTGTGAGCAATCTTTGTGTTTGAAATGTAGGAAAAAATAATTATAAAGGTTTGTATCAAGAATCGGCGGTGGTTCTTATTGCGAATTGGTAAATTTCTGCTGTTAGTTGCTTCACAAATGCCATTTTGTTGTTAACATACATTGTATATACATATTGCCGTTATCAATACCAAATATCAATTGCCGTTGTGTAAAAAAACCTAAAACACATTAACGCACATTACGTACATAAAAAATTTGCAAGCACATGTTAATATGCAGTCGCCATATTGATTTTTGGTTATCTCGACACTTTTTAGCAAACCCCTAGGCTGGCGACATAACCAGGTCCGACTGTACTAAAAATGTAAGAATTCTAAAGAAGTCATCTCACTCAGATTCAGTTTGACTCAACCTCCAATTTATTTCCTATAGAATAAATTAATTATTTATTTTTATTTTAATTCTACAAATAAATACAGATAGATATTATTACACTTACTACAATTTTTTCTTTGATTTTGAAATCAGCATAATAAAAAATCTTAGTAATTACCTTTTTTTCCTTTATCTCCTGTAGGACCAGGAAATCCATCTCTTCCATCAGATCCTGGAGGTCCTGGATATCCTGGAGGCCCTGCCAATCCTTTAGTTCCCTTATCACCCATAAATCCTTTTGATCCAGGTTTAGCATTATAACCCTCTTGACCCTTCTCACCAGGAGCTCCTGCATAACATTCAGCTTCTCCCTTCAAGACAATTTTATAGCAAAGATCAGTTCAAAACACCAAAGGTATTGTTACAATATAAAGGGTCTGTATATCTTACAAAGCATCTTTATTTTGTATACTTACAAAAAAATTATATCATAATATTTGATATAGAAAGTAAACACCCCTGTTTCCATAAATTCATGATGCATTTTCAGATAATCATCAAAAATCACTTTTCACATTTATTGTTTAATGAAAATACAATAATTTCAAGCAGGTGATTTTAGTAAAACTTTGACAAAGCTTTTAATTTGAGATATGCAAGATGCATAAACACTATATATACCCCCAATTCAACTATAAGTGAATGGGAATTGAAATTGTTACTCTCAGTAAGTTATTCTATATTTACCTAATGATGACTTATGAAGCAAATTCTGATGCAAAAAATATTATTATAAAATTAAAATTGAGTCTAAAGAATAATAACTCCTAACTCATGAGCTTCATTTCCCAGCTATACTCTAGCTAAAGTTATGTAACCTGGTTTGTCAGTGTCAGCAAAAGGACTAGGATTCCCAATCATTCCTTAGTCACAATGCAGTGATTCAAATGCAGTGAGATGCATATCAAATTAAAAAAACCTACTCAACAACTTTTATATTGCACAATAAGTTTGGCTATCTAAACATTTTGTTCACCTTTATAACAATTCCTTTTGGTCCTCTTTGTCCAGGGGATCCTTTTTCTCCCTTTTGTCCAAGATCACCATTGTCTCCCTTAAATCCATGGTGTCCTTTGTCCCCCTTAGTGCAAACGTTATGATTGATATATGTCAATGCAAGTCTATAAATGGGAACACAAAGCTATGAAACTACCTTCAAACCAGGACTCCCAGGTGCTCCAACAGGCCCTTGGGGACCCTATCATCGCAAAATGAAAATCATTATTTTCAAACTAGCTACTTTTTCACAAATTAATAACACACTCTCAGTCCCGGAAATCCAAAAAGACCTTTTTCTCCTTTCATTCCAGGAGAACCAGTTTCACCCTAGATTGAAAAATTTATTTATTAATTAATACAAATCAAAATGTCTATTCAAATTTGTCTAACTTTAATGCCTTTAGATCCAGTGATTCCAGGTACACCTTTTATCCCTTTATCACCCTATAAAATGCCTTTTTGTTATTTCTATATTTTTGGTTGGAAGAATCAGAACAAAATTAGATATTTCTGACCTCTTTCCCTTTTTCTCCTGCTGGTCCAGGAATGATAAAGAAATCATATGAAAGCACTGGCTGGCCTTTTGGACCCTTCGGACCTGGTTCACCTTTATCACCTTGTTGCCCTTCTTTAGCTATCACAAAACTGCCTTTCTCTCCCTTGGCACCTGGATCTCCCACGTACCCCTAATAAATATTTCCAAGTATTCATCATATTCAAGAAAAAGCAATAAAGCGAACCTAGAAAAAATATCTGAAAAATTATAAATAGAATGTCATGTGTGACACTCTGTGGTCCAATCAGCATTAGCAACATATTATTTGTAAATGACATGGCTTAGTAAATACCTAATATATGCTTAATTATATTAATCTATTGAATATTCAGTTCATACATGTACTGTTCAGTATTATCTAAATAAAATATTTAGGCAATATTGTGTATAATAAAATTGTTTGAGTATTTCTATGGATGTGAGATGGATGTTTTAGGATGTTTGAGCATGTCTTGGAATGATCTAACTAAGCTTAATTGTCTTCCTCTAAGCTCTTGCAAGATGGTAAATATAATTATTACAAAACTTAACTAATGATATAAGGCTGCAGTTATGACAATATATTATAACCTAAGTAATATAATATAACTATTACAACGTGATAAAAACACTATTAATGACAATATTAATAATAACATTATTAATGATTTGTTATAAAACACCACAAGCATCAGTATCAGATGCACTAAATATTTAAAGATCACAAATTTAACAAATAGGCCTCAGACTAAACAAACTGAATAGACCAAGACTAATCAGCTATGAACAAATTTATGAAACATATGTGTAACAAACAATGAGATGTGGATATCTCCAATGAAACACTTATTCTTCTCCAGGAAGCAATAAATAACAGATCTACAAATGTCCACATCAAAATTAGAACAAAATTACTTTATTTCCTGGTAAACCAGGTGTTCCTTTATCTCCATTGTTTCCATCTATACCATTTTGGCCCTGAATGAATAAAACATTAATCTAAATATTTAACCAAAGTCTTCCTAACAGAATATGGTATTTAATAAAATAATAAATAAGTAATAAGTCAGTGATTTTATAAAATAAAATATCAGTCAGTCGGTTAGGATGCCTTGACTAACATGAAGTCCTGTTCTCCCTGGGTTACCTGGTTGTCCCTAAAATAAAAATAAACAAATTACAAAGATCACAAATGTTATTAATTAAAATCGTTTACTTTATCCCCTTTAATTGTATCTGAATAAGGAGATGGTTCGCCTTTGTCACCCTTTAATCCAGGAATGCCAAAAATTCCTGGATTACCTGGGAGTCCCTGTACTCCATATTTTCCTGGTAATCCCTGCAATTAATTGGAGCCTTAACTTTGAGTTTCATAAGTTACATTTGTGACTTCTCCATACTTGATTTCCCTTGCAACCATCCAAACCTGGAGCACCTCTGGCACCTTCTGTTCCTTTGTAACCCTGATTAAATGAATTTCTGATACATGAAAAATTAACCACTCACTCAAAATATAAATATTAAGTATTCTACTAACAGGGGTTCCATCTAAACCAGGAAATCCAGGTCTTCCCATTGACCCCTCAAACACAAGATACAAGTATGTTATTAAATTGCTAAATAGAAAAACTCTAACATTTCAGATTGTTATACCCTGTCACCCTTTGCACCCCAAGGACCATCAGTGCCTGTTTCGCCTTTACTACCTTTAGGTCCCTCCAAACCATTTGGCCCTCTTAATCCTGGAATTCCAGCTATTCCTGGTGGTCCTGTAATGCCAGGAGGACCCTGGTAATAAATAAAAAGAAATTTAAATTAAAAAATCATAACATTTTAATAAAGTTTCCAGCAAAGCAAACAGAAAAGAAATTTTATTATTAGCTAAGAAATTTAATTTCTCAAGCAACAAAAAATCAAGAATATTAGAGAACAAAATATATGAAAGTCAGGTTTAACTGTAAAACAAACTGCAAATAAACTTACTCGAACTCCTTTCTCACCAAAACAGTTGCAGGATCCTTCAAAAGGGCAGATATCACAAATGAACCCATTTCGATCATATGTTTCAGAGAGTGATGATTGCTGAATTTTGAATGCAATTGTTAAGCTTGATCACAAAATTCTCTAAAATGAAAATTACTAAATCACAAGTATTGTAAGGCAATAAAACTTTAGCAAAAACAAGCGTTGGACTACTCACCGAATTGACCAGACCAACAAAAGCTCCGCTGAATAAAATCCTGTAAATTATTGCCATAAACTTAACAAAATAAAAATTCAAAATGCATAATAACCCAATAGCACTCAATAATTTAAATATTGAATGAATTTCTACTTTTTCTCAAAGATTTTAATAAGAAATTAATTTCAATCAAATATGAAAACATGAGCCACAAACTGATTTTCTGATTTTTCTTTAATTAAATTGAAAGATGTTTTAATTTCAAAATGGAAGCAATGTCTTATGAATATAAATACCCAATGATGCCAAATACTTAAGTACTTGTACTTAAGCACATTTGTTGTACTTGAGTATTTATCCTTAAGTCCTTTCACAAATGTGTACTTAGTATATGCACTTTAAATACATTTATGATGTACTTATTAGTAAGTACATTTTAATTATGCCCAAGTACTTTTAAATTTTCTTTTTTTAAATAAAAGTGCTAATGAATTAATGGATTTCTAATCTTTGGCATTTCCTTTGCTACATGCCTGTCTTTTTTTTTCCTTTGTTCTCTTTGTATTGTTGATTGTTCTCATTTGTTGGAAGATGGCCGAACTATGTTGTATGTGTAATAGATTTAACATTAATTATTATTTCGACAAGCTGAGTTCAAAAAGAAAAAGCTATGTACAGCTTATGTAAAGAAAAGAAATTGGATATCTGAATGGTCTGCAGAGTGTGATGATCTCAGTTAACAGTTTGGACAAGGAAAATGCTAAAACAAGTGTGAATCAGAAACTTTGTAAAGACTAACCTGTGAGAGGTTGCGTGTTGGGTTAAGAAATCAGTGTGTAAAATCACTGACAGTTGTGTTGCCAATGTAGCACGGGACAAATAAATACTCGTTAGTTTTCTCAGCGCTAAATATGAGAAATAGAGGTTCTGCAGGAAATGAATTTGCAAAAAATTCAGGTAGGAAATCAGAAGAAGTTGATATGGCTGTATTTGACTAATTTTTTCTAAATCTCCAATTGAAGCCTTTTCTAACATTCTTGCAAAATATTACTTTTATTAATAAATTATTAAAACCATGCTCCTTGCCTATGTAGAATAATAAAAAATTGTATAACAAGAAAAAATGAGCTGGTTGGTTGTTGATTAGAAAAATATAAGACACCCCCGAAAATAAGCTCTAGTGCTCCTTTTGGAGCAAAAATTAATATAAGACAGTCTTATTTTTGGAGAAACACAATATTAACATATAAAAGAGGTAATATACCGTTGAACCCGGTTATGTTGCCTGCCTAGGGGTTTTCCGAAAAGCAGCGAGATAACCAAACCTTTATAATTATTTTTTCCTACATTACAAACACAAAGAATGCTCACAAAATCCCCATTGAGAGTAAGTTTTGTTGCTCGCAAATTTGTAAACCATTGAAGATGGTTGACATCTTTGAGCATGGCCACTCTAAGTTTTTTTCTTGTGGTATCAAAGATAGACTTCTCATACATTTGCCTTTTCACGTCGGCCTTCTTTCTCCATTCTAAAATGGTGTTTTCTAAAATGCCATGCTGATGACAAAGGTCTCTCAGTTTTGTTCCTTGTTCTAGTTGCAGTATGATTTCATACTTTTTCTCTATTGACTGATTGTCTAGTATTCTCTTAACACCACCAGACATTTCTAGACCGAAAAAATAAACAGAACAGCTCTAGAGTGTGGACCTCTCACTTAAGCACAAACAAGTAATAGTTCAGTTACATAAATAAATCGACATAACTGATGAGAAAATGCTTTGGCAAAAGTGGGAATTTGGAGGTTCCGCTTCAAAACCAACTATTAGTCGCAGGATTGAGATAACTGATGTAATAGGCAAATTTGGCCCTCTTTTATGCTCAAGATATTAGGGTTCAGCAAAAATGAATCGACATAAATGATGAGAAAATGACAAGACAAAGAGGGATTTTGGTTCCACTTCAAAAAGTTGACTTAATTTGGCACGTTAAACGAGGTCCGGGATAAGTGGGTTCCAACATACATCAAAATTACTGAAAATATACATGTGGATACCTTTGGTGAACAGATGCATCAGCCTGTCCATAAATCTTCTTAATTCAATGCATCATATGTGTAACAGATGTACCATTAGCTGTCAGAAAGCAATACCACATTTTAACAAGATGAGTACAAAATTATGAAGTTATTCCACTGCAAAAAAAAAAACAAAAGAGTCGTGGATAATGCCTGCAGCAATCTTATCACCTTCTGTAAGCTTTGCAGAATCAAAATAGCAAGCAAAGTATAATAACTTCAGTCAGGTGGACAAAGGAAATGGTGCAGATGGTGATTAGTTCAGCAACCTTTAGTTTGTGAGTTGGAAGACATTATCTCGAGAGTTGATTGATAATAGGAGAACATGGGTTTTGATTGTGAGAAGGGAAGCTAGAAGATACTGAAGTTATTAAACATACACAATGCACCAGCATTCAAGTCCTTGAAAAATCGGTGGTGGTTATGGGGCAAGGATTTCAAATGACAATTTCAAATCACTATTGAAATACCACTGGCACACGGAAAGCAATGGCTACATTTAACATAGAATTGAGATTAGGGTGGAAATCTTGCAAAGCCTAACCAGCAAGAGAAAGGGTTTATTTGATGAATTCATGGTGTAAATTGCACTAAATGCAAGGTAAATGGACAAACTTATTTAAGAATAAAACTCTTGTTAGAAATGAGATATTGATGGTAATGCAATGGATTTATGAGCAATTCAGACTGGCATTCGGGGCTTGCCAATTTATGGTTTTCCAGAAGGTGACATAAAACTCCAAATCTTTTTAAAAGATAAGTTCCACCAGCCCCGGATTGAACTCACGACCTCTGGTTTACGGTTTACTGGTCTCCAGCGCTCCGCCAATGAGCTATAGTGGTATTCAAATAACATAGATATTTAAAAAATACTGTAATTGAAGGGTATTCTTGCTATTCTGTCAAAACATCGCTTTTGTTAACGAATCAGTAAAACAATGAACTTTGCATAATTTCAGTATCATTAATGAATAAACGAGATAGTAGATTGTTGTCCATGAAATTGCCCCAGAAAATAAGCCTAACCACATCTTTTGGAGTAAAAATTAACATAAGAGCATGTCTCATTTTGGCAGAACCACCCTATTAAAAGCTTCAAATCATCCCAACAGAACATTGTTACGGTTAAATAATAAAAACAAATCCAACAATATCAAAGCGGGCTTTAATTGGAAATAATAAATTCAATAATTTCCAACAATCACAACAAAGGAATGTCCCAACCAATAGCAGAACCACTCTCACATAGGCCAAAGTAGAGATTGACATTTTATGTTACAGAATGAGTGAAATGAGCTTGTTCAAGGAAATGGAGGCAAAATATTTTTTAACTTTTCGAACTTTCTCCAGAAATAACTAACAACTTACTAAATGTAAGAACTTTCAAAAAAACAACAAACGTTTTGACACCATAACACCAGCAGAAAGCATTTATTAAAGTTCGAAAATTGAAAGTTAGATAGTAAACATAAAAAATTTTAAAATTCATTTCTAATAATTGTTTTTTCAAGCCTAGACTGGAAAATAATTCTTTTGACGATTGTCAAATGATCTAACATTTTTAGGAGCACATGTTTTTCTGCAAACATTTTTTTAAATATCATATACTCATCGGTTCGAAATTGTTAACGGTCAAAGTTGTCGACCTCATCAAGTACACTTCGTTGTTACAACTAAAGCATGAGATTGGATGCCTAAATCGATGATGTTAACACTCATAAAGTACATAATATTTATCTTAAGGACAAATTTAGCAGAATGGCTTTAAGTCTGAAAGCGGCAACGGGCAGTAGTTCAAAGCAACATGAGCGAGAATTTAACACGTAGCTTCAGAAAGTTTTTGGCACCTATGAAATATCTGAATTTTTGTCTTCCCTTTGACAGAATAATTAAGTCGACTACGTTGAAGGCTCTAATTGCTTTCCATTTTTTACTAGTCAACGGAAATTCGTCCAATAATGAGCAGAGAATTACATTATTTAATAAAAAGAAACAGGTTAAAAATTTAATATTCAGAAGTGTACTTATTATTTAGCGCATATGAGCTAGCCGCATATAATTAGAACTTGTTAAATTTGAATATAGATAAAAGAACGTCTTATAACCTCAATATATCTTATAATAATTATACCCTCAAGCCTTACTAAATTGTAAGAAGTATTCGTTTTTCAAATTAAAGTCATTTAAGCAAAATATCATTATAGTAACTAGAAAGAATCTAACCCGAGAATCAACTGAAAATTCATCTTCAGAGGGTCTGTCAAGCGCAGACCCAATCTTTTCCCAAGGCTTGAATTTTTTTAATTTTAGCAAATTTAGCTATCCTTTCTTTAACAAATGCCAGACTTTCCCTTGTGCCGCTTAAAGCTTGTCACGGAATAAATATTTTGTACAACGTTATAAAAGTTTATTCCAACGACATTTATTAAACACAGTCGACACAAGCCACAATTTCAGCAAGAGCGCTGAGAAACTGGCTGGGAAACGTGGAAGGCACATTCGAATAAATTCATACAACGCATACCGTTCGAGCTCCACACAAAGTTTAGTTATGTGTGACCTCCCAACTAGAGCACTAGACGAGGTGTTCCATGTACATGCTTTCGATTTATACCATTCATGTAGTAGCTTGACAAATATTTTGATATTTGTGGTTTGGCTATATGCTTCCGTTCATAATGATATAAAACTTAATTTGTTGTTGCTTTCCAAAGATTCGGAGCAAGTGATGATACTAGTCTCCTGCAAGCAGCTAAAACAACCTACGCATGACTGCGATGCTGCACGGCTAATAAGTGAGGGTAAAGTGTGCTTCTCTTAAACTTCTCCACACGGATGGGGAGATCTGTTTAACAATTGATAGCCAGTACTTTAAACATATACTCCAACTAGTAAATCTACGGTTTTCACATAATAAACATGCAAGGAGTGCACGCAGTTGATGAGCCTGCAAGCCCGTGGGAAAATGTTTACAACCGCAAGAACCACGCCCCTGTTTTTTGAGTCACAACAGTAGCATCCAAAATGATTCATATATTCAAATACAATCCTCTGTAATCGTGCTGAAAAGCAGAAATATGTCTATGGAACTATATTCCTCAGATTACTTCTAAGTTTTGTTATGGTTATGTCAAAAATTATTATTGTTAATAATTTGTAATAGCAATTGTGGTAATAGCTGTCAGTGACCTGATTATTGTTATAGCATTTCATATCACAAACTTTTGGAATGGTTTGTTTTGACAAATGTTAAAAAAAATATACCAAATTTTGTATCATGTTGCCAAAGGCAAGTGAAAGCAGGGTTCAGGAACATAAAAATATGATGAGCCCAGACACGGGACAAAGTACTGAGATTAGGGCGAAGATGCTCAAGTACTGGAGGTAATTAGAAAGTACACTACAAACACTGACGGTTTGTGCACGTACACCGCCTTTATATTATATAAGACAAAAATAATTTTGAAGTAAATGGACAAACTACCATAAAAGCAAAAACTATCGCACCATAATGCAATAAATTCTCGGATGAGATGTGAAAAGCTTTAGGAGCTTATAACTTATGCTTACAGACATCGACAGTGGAGTAGCCAGGATATTAAAATCGGTCGAGGTGGAGGGCAGACTGTTTCTCATATATGTAAATATTATATAATATTATATGTGTGAAGGTTCCTGCCGGAGCTCGGAAAGAGTTTCAGCTACTATTACACTGATGAACACGGCATTTGACGCTCGAGAACAGACCAGGAAAAACTGGTGGCATCTCGGAAATAAGGGGGCCACGCTCCTGGACTAGCTAGCCTGCATGCCAAAATATTTGCTACGAAACCAACAAAGAGAACATACCCCAGAACTCTAACCGAAAAAAGAGGGAGAATGACCAACGACTACTTGGAAATCGGCCCAGCTTCACAAAGGACTTTTGATTCAGGACACGCTTCAGACAATGCCGGCGCAGTGTACATGTGTAGCTATGGGAAATTCTTAAACCAACTCCGCAGTTTTCTTCGGTTGACTAATGAAAAAGATTGCAGTGTAGATCAATCAGAAGTTCAACTGAGGAAACAAGGAGCAGTTCCTGGATGTCTGCATGCTCGCCTTCGAGAGCATGGATGAAGAATCCATCTCTGAAGCAGTCCGTTCTACTACAAAAACAAGCCTGGTCACCCAATCAGTTCAATATGGACGATGCCATAAACATTATCTATTGGAACTGCCACGGCTTCCTAAAACCGGTGAATTCGCTTTCTTTTTGCCCGATGTTATCTTGCGTCAAGAAACATTTTTAAAAAGCAAACATACTTTCAGAATTCAAGGATATCAAATCGAACGATTAGATCGGACAGATGATGTGCAACATACATACATGTGAAAGGGAAGGTCTGTCGTACAGTTCTCTTATCACATCCCAGGACCTCCAGTATCTCTCGATCACGAGATTAACAACTTCTATACGCCACCTGGAAAATCCTTTTCAAGGGTGAGCCGGAAAGAATCTTGATTCACCAATAAGCCATCATCTATGGGGTTATAAATGCATACTCCCCAGACTTCGGAGCTTGTCACTCTTATGCGAAAGGTAGAATTGTCGATTACATAATCCATGCTAAAGATCTTGTCTCCTTAAACACAGGCGAAGGCACCCATCTCACAAGAAGTAGCAAGTTTACCCCGATAGACATCTCTCTGACCTCTCCGAACCTTGCATGCAAATCAGTGAAAGCTACTCCCAGAAAATCTAGAAAGCGACCACTTCCTCATTCAAATTGCAGTTGATGCTCCACCATCAGGTCACCTCCCAGTGCAACATGAGGAAAGTCAACTGGAATATGTACCAGTTTACATGCCTAGCTTCTCTGGGTCAGGACCTTCCAACAGATGATCTCGAAGAAAATGCGTCCTTCATCTCTCAGTGCATCGTCAAGGCTGCCGAAGGTTGTTCTTCAAAGTCCAAAAACTGTCACAGGAGACATACTGTTTCCTACCTGAACGGTGACTGCAGAATTGCGATAAAAGATAGAAACCAGAAGAGAAACCGCTTGTTGAAGTTAAGGACATACAAAGCATTTACGGAATATAAGAGGGCTAAAGAACGCCAAAAATGCCAAAAGAGATTGCTGGCTAAGACTCTGTGACAGCTTCAACATGTCCACGGACCTGGGCACTCTCTGGAGAACCCTTAAAGGCATTAATGGACACTAGCAAAGAGCTTGCATAATGGATGCACTCGGTAAATGTGGTAACTCTTCCCCAGGCCCCGATGGTATTCACTACGAAATGATGAAGAAATTTCCTCAGTCATGCTTCCAAAGCATTGTTTCTTTAGTCAACCATTCTTGCTGGAAGAAAGCGACGGTAATCCTTATTTCAAAGAAGGGCAAACCTTCTTCGGAACACTCTTCATGTAGGCCTATCTCTCTGACCTCCACTATTTGCAAACTTCTTGAAAGTGTGATCGCAATAAGGCTCAGATGGCATTCAGAGAGTTTTGGCCTCGTAAGTCCAAATCAAGTTGGCTTCAGAAAAGGTAGAAGATCATACCAATTGGTCCGAATATCTCAAGACACAGTTGCCTCTCCCTCGAACAGATGACGATTGGAGTTTTCCTAGATCTGGAAAAAGCCTTTGACATGGTGTGGGGACGAAGAATAATTGCAAGGCTGTCCAAACTAGGCAGCTTCGCTACATAAACGACTTCCTACAAGACCGAACAATGGAAGTCAGAATCGGAGCGACTTTTTCCAATCCCCAAACCTTTGACACCCCCAAGGCAGTGTCCTAAGCTCTCTGCTATTCATCGTGATGATTGACGGTCTACCTCAGCTAAAGAATGGGATCAAGATGTCTATGTACGACGATGACGTAGCACTCTGGACGATCGGTAGCAAGCTCTCCACCATGACGTGCAGAATGCAAGTGCAGCTCGACAAAGCAGAAGTAGAAGTTGTGCAGTGGTTTGACTTCACGCACTCTGGGATCTGCTGAGTTATTTAACATCCACTGTGTCCTTATCTTGCCGACCTTGAATTCCTCAACGATAGCTAAGCTTGGAATTCCTGCTGTATAGCGCGACCGATCTCAGGCCCGTTAGATCTTATCTACCGGTTGGTCCAAGAAAAGAGAAGAAGTCTGATGTGATGAAGACCTGGGTGTACATAAACTCTGCACATAACATATTATTATATTTACGGATGATATATATATATAAGATGTATATATATACAAATTTTTGTGTCGGTGTGTAGTCGATGCTCTTTGTTCTCTGTTATTAATAAACGGTTATCGTGCGTTTTGTCGGTCATTCAAGTTGTTCGATAGCATGTCTAGGACTTACCTTGATACTGCTCGTCGATTCGTCCATATTGCTTGGTACCGATACAACACCTGCAGGGACACCCGTCTGATCAACGGGTGCGGCCCGACCGCCGAGAATGTCAGAGGATCCAAGGGCGAATCGCTCAAAGAAGGGGTTTTCTCTCTGAGGATTCCTGCCGGAGCTCGGAAAGAGCTTCAGCTACTATAACAGTAAAGTAGTAATGTGTGTGTTGGTGGATTAGTGGCAAATGATTAATTCGACCGATGTCGAAAGCTTTATCGTTATTATTGTTATTGTTATTACAACAATAATAATTATAATATAATTATAATAATAACATTATTATAATATAATTAATAATATATAATTATAAATTACTATATAAAGATTACTATAATTATAATTATAATAATGATTATTATTATTATTCTTCTATTATTATTAGAATATAATAATAAAGTATTATTATTATTATTTTGCATTATAAAGATTGAAAAAAGATCAAGGGGTCAACTAAGAGGGATAGAGGGCACTTCCCTCTCCCTTCCCTATTGTCATCACAGACAAAACAGAATTCAATCCAACTAAATTTTCTGGAGTTGCAAAAGAAAGCAGGCAATTTTGCAATGTTCGCTAGAAAAGTTGACAGCCATTATTGCGGATGCGGTAAAAGTATCGGGTTGATGGGTATCCTATGATATTCGTAATTTTGTACCTTACGTTGGAGATATTTAAAGTATCTTTTAGTACATATTATTCTAATTATTCAAAACTCGTATTTGCCAAAAAAGACCTTCCTTTAATGGCGGCTAATAACAGGGCAGAGGCGTAGCCTGGGTATTTTGCGCCCGGGGACAAACTATAGAATTGGCGCCCTTTTCCATGTCTATATATTTAATCTTACTGTATTACACTAAATTTGAAATTGAAATAAAAATCAAATTTTAATGGCACAAGGCATCCATTTAAAAGTGAAAAACCATTCTACAAATAGTAGCGCATCAGTCACCCAATCAGTCAGTCTAAGATGATTTACATGCATAGTAGTCTAATATTGTCTAAAATAGATTTTTTTTTTTTGATTTAACAGTTGCAAACTGATCAATAACGTCATCAAAGTCTGTTTTCTCAAGCGTTTCTCTTTCTATACTAAGAAGAGCAAGATCACTGAGACGATCCTGTCCCATTGATGCACGCAGATACGACAAAATAAGTTTCAATTTGCTGAATGATCGTTCACAGCTTGCAATTGAAACCGCTATTGCTAACAAAATTTGTAGTGAAATTCGAAAATTCGGAAATACGTCGCTTCCATAAAGCACAATAAAACCAAGGAGATCCAAAGGAGTTTCTGGTAGAGTTTCAGTTCGCTTTCTCAGCAGCATTCTGGTGAAGAGTTCGTAGCCATTAATGTCCGTGTCTTAGAAAGTTGCAAAATCTGCACAACTTCGACGAATTTCATCTTCATCTGTGTCAGATGTCAGAAGAGTCTTAACGTCCAGCAGAAATCCAAATTTTGTGTTCAGGTCTTTGAGTCGTGAAAAACGTGTTGACATCTCCTGTTGAAGACGATCGAACACATTCTTCATAACACGCATTACTTCCTCTTCTGATGGGAGTCCTGCATCTCTTGCCAGTTCTCCAGGCATTCTCCTACGTCGCCTAATTCTTCTTTCTACCGGAATATCCCATGCTGTGAATTTTGTTCTGGCGTTTTCGACCGCAGCCAGGCTCAAATCATCACGAAGCTTGATAAATTCTTGCTCCAAAGATTCAATATCAGTCGCAGCTTCCTTGAAATTTATGGTAGGATCTTGTAGGCGCTTCTGTGCACGATCAATTTTTCCAAGAACGACATTCCAGAAGTGTAATAAAACTATGAAATTAAAATTCAATATACAGGTCAGTAACTGTTGTGCACCACTTCTAGTTTCAGGTGTCATAGTGGAGTCTTCCGATAATTTCCCTAGCAATCCAACTAGTTCATCCAGTCCTTCATGGATAGCTTTAACAGCTTCAGATCGTGCACTCCAGCGTGTTTCAGACTCTCTTTTTACTGTTATGGGAAGAGCTCTTTTTAATTCTTCCCAACGAATTGTTGAATGAGAGAAAAACGAATATATGCTTTCAAGTGTTCCAAAAAAAAGTTACGACAACAGGATCTTGCTTAGCTGAATACACACCTGCTAAATTTAAGCTGTGGTTGTCACAGTTGACGAACAGTGCTCTAGGATTTCTGTCACATATTCGTTGTTGAAGGCCAGATATATGCCCAGTCATCACCGAAGCATTGTCATAACATTGAGCTCGACAGTCGGCTAGAGGTATCTCATCAGAATTCAGTCTCTCGACGATGACTTTCTCTAGGCTTGCAGCATCTTTTGAATATATCTCGATATAACCTAAAAATGATTCTTTGATTTTTAATACAAACTATTATTTCACGCTTTCACGAATGTTGTTTATCTTTGTCTATATTACAACAACCACAACCAGTCTCTGATAAAAAGTTTTAATATACCTTAATAGAGTGTAATCCGTTTTAAACCACAATAAGTTCGTCAACAACTTAGTAGTATTACAGTAGTAGCCACTGCAGAGTGCATGCAGAATCCGTATCCTGACTGGCAGCAGTGGTGGTGGGCTCACTGAGTTCACTGAGCTGGCAGCAGCATCAACCAGGTCTGGATGGCAGACGTATCAGACGATGGCTCATATCTGCCCTGCTCCAGCCGCCGCTGTTGGCTAGCTTGTGAGTGTGACCTGTTTTACCAATGTCGCAAAAATTAGGTAACCCTCATTTTGGCGCCCCTGTATCTTGGCGCCCGGGGACATATGTACCCCCTTGCCCCCCCCTAGCTACGCCTCTGTAACGGGATTGCGACAGTTTATCAACTTTTCAAATCATTCGATAGAAAATGAAGTTCCAGATTATAGATGAATATTTATAAAATGTAAATTTACAGAATATTTTCTGAAGAATTCATAAAAAGATGTCAAATCAGAAAATTTATTCAGTCTGCAATCTATGCCGATTCAATGAGAGCTTTGAAAGTTTGTTTTCCAAATCTTCTTGAGATTTTCAGTTCATCCCAAGTACTCTCAAAACGTTAATTTATTGGTAGAGCACAAATCGACACTTTTAACGGACCGATGAAACAACAATCACAGCCGACGCAATTACATCCAGGCGCCTTTGTAAATGTCAGCTCCCACCATGTTAAATGCGCTTGTTGAGATTTGTGTAATTTGTGTCCTCCTGAATATAAAATATTTTACTTATTCACGTTTAACCACTACTGAAATACTGAAAAGTGATTTAGTTCAATTGGGCTTCACCCAAGTCATCAATCGGATTATGGTCAAATGACAACACAAAGATGGTACATCAATTATACAGAAATCTAAATAAATGCACAATATTTGAGCGCAAAAACATTAATGAATAAAGATATAAAAACAGCAAGTAATAAACGTTTATTGGCCTAAAAAAGGAAGTGGTGAACATTTCTTGTCAATTATATTACCTTTTAAATATTGTGATTATAAATCATATCTTGGATCTCGGACGAAACCTAACGTATCAACATGAAGTTCTGATACCTCAATCTGAGTCTGTGGTATTTGCTTGAGGAATGATAAACATTTACGTAATTATGTAACAAATGTATTGTAAATATATGTTTAATTGATAATATTCAATATATTATAGGCTTTATTTGTCTCACCTATGGACACTATTTTCAAGAAAACATGTGGATAATGAGTCGATAGAGAATCCAGGAATGCGTCGAAATAATGGGGAGGTTTTCTTTCCAAGATGTTAATCAAAGTTTCGATTTTTTCCAGGCTGGTTTCTTGCTGCCTAATTTCTCTTGCTTCTTTGAAATTAATAATCTTTTGTTGAATGAGAGGCTCAAGTAGCTTTTGAACATCAAGCATTCGAGAGAGAAAGACTTTGTTGTAACGTATTTGACACCAAGCACTCGATGCCGATGCTGAATTTAAAGTTACTATGTTTAAAAAAATATGTTTATGCTCCTAATAGTTTAAATGTATTTATCGTTAGGTAGATTTTTCGACATCAATTATAAATAGAAGTAGAATTTTATGGAAATTGGATTACGACTTCATTTGGTTCTCGAGCATATCAAGAGTGAATATCCTAGAACTACAGCTAGAATGCAAATTTAGGGATGCAAATATCATCTGTTTTAACAAATGATTTTAAATTAAATATCATAATTTTCAACAGTGCATCCAGATTTATTCTAAAAAAATAAATACGAAATAAAGCCAAATTCCTGACCAACTTTTCTTTTCCCAAGTTGTTTAACCGCCGACCCTCGTTCTTCCCATCCAACTAAAAGGAGCAGAAGTTGAGGACTTTTAATTTCCAGCAGCTGACACAACTCTTGGAAACATCCTCGGCCCTTTTGTTCAAGTATATCAAGAAACTTCTCCAAACTCATTGCTCCGTGTTCGTGCATTCCATTGATCTGTGAACAAATAGAGGCATCCAGGGTGGCCAACAACTCGTGTCTCGTTTTTATGAGTTGAATCCTCGAATAGTCATCCATCAATTATGAATCCGATCCGTCAATTTTCTTAACTCAATAAATTTTTTCTAAATGCCTTAAAACTTACGAAATCAGTGATCTTGAAGATCTTGATAATTCAAAAATTAAAGAAGTTTTTTTTTTAAATCAGACGATTTTAAAGGTTGAAAAACTTAAGAACATTTGCTGACAACGTTGAAGCAAGATTAGTAGTCATGTAGGCACTCAAGTGGAACCCCATGCTTGACTGCACTCTGTTAATGAGCTCTTGCGGCTTGAGGTTGTTTGCTGTTTGGTCGGATGACACCGAATATTCAGCGATTACATTTGATTAAATCTACTCAAATTGAGGCTCAAAATAATTACATTTGACAGATTGAGATCAAAATAATTCCTTTCTTGCCTACAGCCATTCGTCGGAAATCAAATCATCCGATTCACGAGATCACTTTTATCATTCTCCTTTCGAAGTATTTCTAGCAAAAATTTAGCTAATCAATACTAATTTAATTACTTTATATAATTTTATTTATTTCGTATAAATTTAGTGATTATGTATAAATCTTTAATAGGTAATATATTTAATGATATCGTATTCATTCAAACGCCTGAGACGTGGCTCTGAAATGGAGTTAAATGCAAGACTGCTCATTTCGCTCATTAGCTAAGTTAATTTAGATTAAATTTAGCAAATGAATTTAACTAAGCAGAAATATGAGCGATCAATCAAAATGTGTTCATTAGGAGCGCGAGAAGTCGATCATTCAGTTGCAACTTCCGTCATTCGAAGGCGACTAATGAGCTCAAGTTCAATTAGTGCCTCTTCAGCCTCCAATCGATTTAATTAAATCTCCTTTTTTTGAATCATGAAGATGCTGAGGACGACGAAGATGGCAATTAGGATCTACAAGCAGTTGCGACCCAAGCTTTCGAGCGTACAGAGGCGTGCATGCACCAGCTTCACAACTCCCTGAATCGACCACCTCAACACAGAAATTACACTCTCAACATCGAATGTTTGCATCGGAGGTGAGTTGCTCAATTTCAAATGCAACATTTCGTGTCTTCGAATGTTACTTTTTCTAAACGATCGTTTATAAAAGTTGCTTTAAATATGGAGGATGTCTTCATGGAATTGACCGATAACCAGAGGCCGATCGTAACGTATGAACAGGTGGAGCACAAGACTCTGAGTGAATGGAGGTGTCAAAGCTCAGATGTATGGCACCAACTCCCGGAACCTCCGATTGACAATGAAACCATCCGCGACAAACTGCCCGATGCTTGTAAAGATGTTTACAAGCGAATGATTCCTTTGAAACTTCTGTAAAGGATGTTTTCGCAAAGCACAACGACAATTTGCAGAACGAAGATTTTTTGCGGTCACAATTCGTGGAATTTGTGGATACTGAATTATTACATAATTACCAATTAATTGAGTCATCAAGGAGTTCGAATGATGGTGGTGAGTTCGTAGATTATTTGAGAAATTTTGAGGCAAGACAGTGAGGAAAACAAAATGGCGAATGAAATTCCTCGAGATTTCTTCACCGACTCATGAAAATTAAAACCTCAGCTAAAAAACCAAGAGGAAAGAAAACAAATGCTTCTTCCCATAGGGTGCCATCCGTTATGAACTGCAATAATTTCCATCAAATTGACTTGGACGAATTTTATTTTCAATCATCCTCAAGGAAATTAATTCATTTGTCTCCCAATAAGAACAACGGGGAACGATCACCAAGTTAAGATGGAACGAAACAAAGCATTGAAGCCCAGAAAACATTAAAATTGATCAGTCGATGTGCGATAAAACTTGATTCAGCAGGAGATAATGATGTGAGGAGATGATGGAAGGCTTGTTTGAAATTTCATTTGTTTCACTTTGCCTGGCACGTTGTCAGTCAGGATGGCTCTGTTGATGCACTCTCTCATTGCAAATAGGCACCACTATATTCTCGCACCTGCTGATGGTCCGTAAAATGTCTCCTAGCCAGATGATGCACTCGAGGTTCATCGTTGAACATGGGACACTGACGAAACAATTTTTTTTTTATTTAAAAACGCATTCTTGGACAGATGTGATAAGCGTTTTTGAATCAATCACTTGGAAGTTTTTTTAATTCGAATCTGACCGCAATTGGCAACTCGTGCGAAATTACATTGGAATGAAAGTCGAAAAGTTACTTCTCAGGAATTGAAATGCGGCTTTTTCAAAACATCGAGCTTGAATTATTTCGTTCATCTGACAACATGTTTCACCAATAAATTTTACTAATTCGTCCGCTTATTGTTTTATTTAGCACTATAAAATTGTAATTTTAATTGGCTGCCGATAAAATCAATTTTTATTCCTCTTAATGGTTCAATTTAGAAGATTTTTTATAGTAATCGGGACAATGGACTTCGGCTTATTCAGCATTTATTAACTTTCAACATGTTCTCAGCTCGAATTGTTAAATATCACAAACGTTTATTTTTTAATAAAACCGCAAATGTTTTTTTACAGAAATATGAAGACCGAGAAACGATGCTCTAGGAATCTCTTCGGAGTTTGAAATTTCAAAAATGCTTTCTTGGCATGACATGATCCTCCTTGTCTGCTTATTTTCTCGACATAACCTGGGTGAGTACTTCATTGATTTGTTTTATTTCTCAGCCTTTACAGCGCCACAAGAACCTTGAAGTTCAGAATGTCGTTCGAATTTCATTCCAGTTCATGAAAAGAGCTTTTAGGCTTCGAAAATAACTTGTTTAAGTGAAGTGTACAATCTTGCGTTGTGGTCATTTTTCAGAAATAAATGCCTCTTAATGAACTCTTAGCAGAGCATTTTTAAAAATAAATTAAAATTTGAATTATAACTAGCATTTGCGAGGTCCCAGAAAAAAACTACTTAACGATGCCCAATTCTGGGTTGCAAATGCTTTTTTAAATATGTCGTAGAAATTTTGCAAACATTTGCATATCAGTTCAATCATTCCCTACGGTTTTCTGAACTACCATTTTACGATGAAGACGTTAATAGGTAATAAAACACGAATTTCAGAAATTCATGTTTGAAGAACTTAAAAATACTAACAAAGCCAAATCACCTTAAACATTTTAAATGTATAAATTGCTCGCTCAGGACACTTCGAAAGTAATTAAAACGGCAATTAAAAATGCTCGCATATTACCATCTTAACACGGCATCAATATTTTAACGAGAACCAAAGCAAACACTTCTTTTTCGGTTGTTCAAGACGTCGTGAGAAACAAATTGGATTAGTTATTACAGCATCATTAACGAGCCTTTGTCGACTTATTAAACATTGTTATTACTGCGCCAGATGTTTTCTTTTATTTAATTTTTGGAATATTACGAGGAGCCTGAAGGATTGTTGAAAATTTTCAAAACGCTGTTGGCGCAGAAAGATAAACTTGATGGAGTGCATTGACAGGAAGGTTCATGAAGTCTTCTGCTCAGAAACTGGCGACAAGTATTTTATTTTGCATTCCGGGTGGTTGCATGGAAGTTATAAACAATGAGCTCCTTAGTGGATCATAAAGGACCATAAGATGCTTTACTCCACGCTTCCCCATTTTCTGACAATAAAATAACGCAAGCATTTCATTCAGGGATGCAACTGACAGCAACTGCACTGTTTATTTCTGCTCCATTTATTTCATCGGACACCGAATGGTCCAGAAAGCGCCATAGAAGTTTATTCTGAATTTCTTCTGCATTTAATTGTGTTTATGTTTCAACCATCTGCTTGAAACATTGAAGTAAATTTGTTTGGATTATTCGTGAACATGCATACGCTGTATGTTTTTAAATCCAATAGAAGAACGTTTTTGAAATAAAATTTGAAAGAATTATTTTTTTATCGTAATTATGACGGGAATGATAGAATGTTCCAGTCAGCAGAAACTTTCTTTCTCCTTAACAATTTGAATAACATTACCAGTTGATAATTGTTTCCAATATCTTGTCAATTATCGCATTTTTTGGACAAATATTTAAATATTAAAACACCCCGTCTTTCTAGCATTTATAATAATTCTCCACAAAGCGGAAGATAGAAAACTTTCTAGCAAGGAAAAGACATCTCTGCTTTTAATGACAACATCGTGGAAGCTTCCTAAGAGAATTTGCCGACTAAAAATTTGACAGAGTGTTTTACTAAAAATCAATTCAGCAAATTCGAAAACACTTTCTAACATTCAGATTATGAAAATGTATACTAATTATTGTTTTATTTATTTTTAAACACGAAATTTGAATTGTAAAATAGTAGAAAATCGATATTCTTACTTTGCGATAGTTGATTGGCTGTTAAGCTTTCTTCTAATTACGTAAGTTGATTGCGTAGATTGACGACTACTGGGTTGTATTATTAGTTTTATTATTTATTAAATAAATAAAACGATGATTCCACATGGATATAAGTTCACTTTCTGCATTTGAGCAGAACCTCGTGACACCTGTTTCGGAAATACTTTTTAAATTGTTTAGCGCCAGATTAATCTAACTCGTATAAATTAATTGTCCGCTGTCAAAAACGGATTGGCGATAATGGAACTATTAAATTAGTGAGGCGGTCAATCCTATTGTCATGTTGTTTCCAGTACATGAAAAATGGTTGTTAACCTTTATGCTCATGAGGATCTTTTCCAAAAGCAGAACAACTCATTTCTTTGAAAAGTCGTTCAAAAATTGTATGTGTCATGAAAGTTCTTGTTTGCATTGAGACACATTTCTTTAAAGCCCTGAAAACGTGTCGCTGTAATTTTACTTGAATTTTACCTTTTCAGCAGTTCTGGGAGACGATGCAGTGGAAATGGTGACCAAAAGTAGGGTGTTCGTAACCAACGTCGGATCGACCATACACTTTGAATGCGCCTTCAAATACGCTAATTTCAACTTTTTCGATAACCCCATACTCTGGAGAAAGATTCAACTCGATGAAGAGTCTCAGGTTTCGTCAGTTTAAAAGAACCTCAACTATATTTTCAAAAATTGAGATGAATTCATTTCCAGATCAATATGATGGGCAATTTGATGGAACCATTTGAATCTTCCGGAAGATTCAAAGTGTCATTTGGCCGACAATCGAAGATTTTCACTCTGGAATTGTTTATTTCACGTAAAATAACGAATGCACTAGTTTCTTGGTTTATTTGTAAATTTCTTTCTCACCATCGAATTCCTCAAGCAGATTGTTTATTTCGACAGATGTCATTGTCGAGGACAGCGGCAATTACACGTGCGAAGTCAACGGTCCACACAATAAGCTGCTCAATTCAGTTACTCATTACGTTTTTGTGAGAGGTTGGCTTTCGTTGGTTTCCTTCCTAGATGCCTTCTTTCAATTTGACAGACATAGAATGACACCGAGGCATCTAACAAGCATATTTTATTAGTCAATTAGTGCTTCTACGCTTTCTTTTATGTTCGTTGTTTCTGAGAGCAGTTTTCAAAGCGAGCATCTTCAGATGAAAAGCAGCTTCAATCCTTCGCGTCGAGGTCAGTTGATGACCCAAGCAAGCTCCATCGTTGCTTTTCAACAAACTCTCGAAAATATGAAAGTGACTGGTGCAAGTCAAAGTTTTCTGACAGTTCAAAATGCCTATCCTCGTCTCGCACCGCCAACTCTTTGGAATGCAGAAATAAAATTCAATTATTTGTCTCCATCGGCATCTGTTCGTGCGGTTATTCTCGAGTGTTATTGGCGTTTCATCATCTTGTAGATGCATTCAACATTGGGAGTCTCATCCATTGATGGCTTCTACCTTCCATCACTGGCATCAATGCTTCTGATATTGGCGTCTTATTAGTGAAGCGAGCGGTTTTTAAGTCATGCGGTTTGACATTCTCCCTTGAACGAACCGCAACAAGTTAAAGTCAAAATTTTATTCAGCAGCCGTCGAAAGCATCAACTTAAGCCTCAGTGCGTCCGATCAGCACGTGGACGATAGAAATTTCCTCGCTCATCACACTTTGGTGTTCGTAGAGAACATGCCAAGCACCGTTTCGTGCAGGGCCACGGGTGGCTATCCCCCACCAGACTTGACGATACATATCGACAAATCCGATGTCACCGACGAGTTTTCTCTGCAGCATCGAATATCCTACAGCGGCAAAAAATCCTTGAGGCGCCTTATTTTCACCAGTTGGAGGATGAAACATGGAGCAATGATGAAAAGGAGTGACGACGGAAGAAGGATAACTTGCGTTGCCACTGTGCCTGGCCTCCAATCAAACTCAACCTCTGCTATCGTAACCGTTCATCGTGAGTTTTGTCATTGTTTGCATCCAGCTTGAATAACATTTGAACTTTTCTTTAAGACAAGCCATCTATCGCTTGCGAAAAAACACTTGCATCTCTTGGCGAGAGAAACGTGCACCTCAAGTGCACTGTCATCTCAAAGCCACCAACGCACTTCCTTTACTGGGTTGTCGATTCCAACAGTACGAGGCTTTCGGAAGGGGATTTTATCAATGGCCATTGGACCCAGATTGCAGTCAGTTTTATAAATTTCTTGTCTTTTCAGAAAGTTCTAATATCTGGGCGTTTTATTGGCTGAATGACTTGCGTATTATCAGCTTAATTTCTATTCCATTATCTCCCTGTTGAAGTGTTTTCGCCATTAATTTTACATAATAGCCCAGTGACATGACATTTTGTTTTCGCTAGCTTTTTATCATATTTCAAGGAAAGTGATAATAGTTTTTGCATTGTCATCACCAACATTTAAGTCAGTTACTCTCAAAAATAAGCCATATTGAAAATGCGAAACTGCAAAAAATTGTTCCATGTAACATCGAGACAAATCTTAAGACGGCAATAAAATCTTCTCATCTTTGCCCCGATTATTTCTCGTCTAAACTTCAGAGAATGTTTCTATAGCGACCTTGCATCTTCGCCATGCTCTCATTTAATAACGAATTTGGGATTATTAAAGTATTAATCCATTACCGACTTCGTTTCGTTGGCAGATTCGGCCTGGAGGTGGCATAGAAAGCAAACTTTACATGCTGCAAGTGAAGCCTGAAAGCTACAGAAAGTATAAATTAGTTGCAGGCAATGCAATTGGGAACCACAGCCAGGAAACTGTTCTTGCTCAAAGTAAGGAAACTTTGTTATAACAAAATAAATTTCGTTATGTTGTGTTTTGCGTTCAGAGATGCATTCTCTCAACAAAGAGTCGGACCAGGAATTCTCAAAAAGGAAAATGTTGCTGAGGGACCAAGCCTCGTCAGAAAAAAATTCTCACGTAAAACATGATGACCTGAAAGTTACAAAGAAATCAGTTGCGCAGGGAGTAGTGAGCAATTGTTGGATGCTGTTACCGGTCATGCTCCTAAAAACGATTTGAGGGTCTTTTTGTCAGCTTCAACCTTCTTTTCATATTTTTTGTTTCATTAAACTTAGTCGAGTTCAAAAGCTTTCTTATTTTTATACTAAGATATAATTAATCTGAGAATATAAATTAACAAATTGGAGATTAATATCGTTGAAAATTATTAAGCGAAACATGACGAATGTTAATTTAATAAATAACTAAAAGTAAGATTGTTGACTCCGCAAATAACAAACACAACTACAATTCAAGCTCAACAAAAGCATCTATCTACAAATCTCTGCAAATTGTTACGACACTCAGAGACTACCGAAAATAATGGGAGGGCATAAAGGACAGTTTTTCCCAACTCCAAAAAATGTTTACATTTTTAATATTTTGTCGACATTTATTGCTAGCTAATAGTAACTATTACGACCAACTCAAAACTTTGTCTTCCGAATCTATCTTTTATCCAAAAATAAAAAATCTTCAATGCTTTCAATATCCGAACCCAAAAATCAAAATAGGATTATATTATATACACATTTAGCATGTTTGAAGTTGTTAAAATATCGGCTATTTTAAATATTTCTGATTGTCAAGTTATTTTTGGGAAAATGTGCCTTGAATATTAAAATTAGAGGCTTCGAACTATATACATCAGTGGTGCAAAAACTCTGACCCGGGCCATCTGACTTGACCAGCCGTCAAGTGGACTGCCGGCCAACAAGAAAAGTAAAAAAAAGTCATTCAGTCAATTTTCGTGAGGTTGTGAGTGAATACGGAGGAAGCACAGAGACGATCATCCCTAAATTTCAAAATTCTCAGTGGACTAACAAACGGCCGAGTTACTGACTAGTTCCAAAGAAACAGTCAAATTTAATTACGTATTTAGCTGGTTTGACAGAAAATTTACCTGATGATTTACCTTTCCTCTCTTGTTTGGCAGACAATTTATTCGTTCTTCCCGGAAATTTTTAGATTCCATCGTCTTTAGTAGCCCCAAACAATTAGATCTAACTTGTAGGGATCTGTTGAGTTCTAAATCCTCTATCTTGAATATTTGGCAAATATATACCAAACTACGAGCATTGACGATAAGGATAACACCAACAACCCATCAAAGCAAACTTAATTGCTTGAAGGACTCCAGAAAAGAATGAATATTTTTTTAAACTAATCTTATTATATAACTTCTTTTTCAACTATTCCAATTTCAGCAAAATCGAAGATGGTAATGTCATGTGAAAGACGTTGATTTGGCATGGAATGCCACAGACTTCCTGGGGCGAGGTGAAAACAAGTAGAACTTCTATGAAGGGGCCTAAACTGCATAATAACATTGTTCAAGCATCATTCCAAAAGGTGGAATCTCTTTACACGAAAACTGTATGGCTTGTGCCCCCCCTTAAATCCGTCCACTGGTTTCAATGAGTGGTCTCCCACTCATCTAGATCTCCCACTGGTGAAGACAAATATAATTCAACCATCCCAACTGATTCCAGTACCCAGAACCTTCCCCAAAGTAATCAAAACAATGAGCAGAAACAAAAAATGTTTAATACCCATTATACTTTTTCAACTTGTACATAACAGCTTGTAAACAAAATTCATGAGCATAAACATACAATAGCAAAAGCACTAATCCACAAATATTGATCAACTATGCTTCAGTTTTTGGTCTTCCTTGAAAGAGTTCATTTGATTCAAATTAAAAAAAACAAAAAATAAGATGAAATGAATACAACTGACTAGTGAAATCAAAACAACAAACAAATCAGGCAAATGTTTGGGTGGTTCAATGCACAGGATCAAGGCAGATGACACCACAAAAGATAGGAATGATATGCCAACCTGAAAACAAATGCTTATAATGTCATGATAAATGACTTGAAAGGTATCTGGAATGTATTTGAATTAAACTAGCACTAACACTTATGCAAGACAAAAACCCAACTTCTTTCTTCAACTCAGTTGTAGAAGGCTTGAATGAATGAAACAAACAGAACATAAGACAGCAAGAAATGAAAGGAACTATCAGGCCATCCTTGATGAAGAGTGGCAGCATGCTGAAAAAGTTTATAAATTTTAAAGATAAAGATTAAGAAATAAATTGTTTCCAGAAATCTGTCATTTTTTTTACCTAAAGGTGGATGTTAGTAGGAACCACATGACTGCAAAGTGATGTTCAGAGTACAATAATATGGATGCCCTGTGACATATTAGACAGATAGAATAATAATAATATAAATTACATGCTTAAATATGAAACAACATTTATTTCTTTATGAAGATGTGATATCATCACTCACACAGCAGGCAAGAGAATAGATTTTTCATGAACTTGATATGAGAACAGATAGAATGCCAATGACATGTTGACCTATGGTTTGGAAACAAATACCAAATCACGAGCATTGAGGATAAGAGATAACATCGACAACCCACCAGAGCATATTTGAATTGCTTGAAGGAAGGTCTCCAGAAAAGAATGAATGTAGAAGGTACTATAGAAAGAAGAGTTGACAATAAACTGAAAAAAAAATCAGTTACGAATGCGGTTGTTGAAAAATAAATTTATACATATAGGTATTAACCATAATTTCAGGAGGTTATCGACATCAAATATTTGTTTGAGCTTTATCACCAGTGATATACTACACCAAAAATTTGAAACTTTATCCTAAAAGCAGAAATACAATTCAGAAATAAAGATTAGAGAATTAATGTGATAGAGAATTAAAAAACATGACCTCAAAAAGTCCCCTGTTAAAAGGGAAAAGTCGGCCAACAACATTTTCAAAAGATTCAAATGAAGATAAGAAGGGTAACCAACACAAGGCAAACGTTGCTATTACACTCACTCCAACCTGTGATAGTTTGACAAGCCTGAAATAATTGCATATTTTAAATGAGATATATATCTAATGTTTTGCAATAAGAAATGTAATTCATAAAAACCTCCATTTTAAGGTCAAATTGCTTGAAAATATTTTCCCCAAAAAGTAGAAAAAGAAAGCAGTCGAATGATAAAGCTCCATCTGCTTGTAATTCAGTGCCAAAACAAACAGAATCGAGGAACAACACAAGTGATCCTTTGAAGCCAGGTTTACTGCCCATATCATCAAGCCTAGGCTCATGCAATTGTATCTTCAGCAGCAAATTAAGAAATGTTTAAGCAATTTTTTAAAATAAGATATGCTTCCAACTAGCAATAAAGAATGAAACATTCTTATATGAGAAATACAAAAAGGATACTGAAAATGTCCATGATCTATCAGCAACAAGCCCGGATAAAGGAGCATCAAAACTGCTGAATACAACTTTTCCTTAAACAAGAAAAGAGCACATTAATAAAAACAACATATTATCAAAGCATACTGAAGTATCAAGAAACTAACTGATGATGTCCCATTTGTTTTAGACTGATTGTACCATATAAAGAAGAAAAAAATACTGCTCATGTAAATAACCACATCAGAAATCAAGACTGAAAAACATATTTTGTAGTTATTGTTTATTATTGCATTTATAGTGTCATTAGTTTTGTAGTTGCATTAAAAAAATCATCAGCTGCAAAACACCTGAGCATCTCATAAACAGTTTGAGGTTATAATCTTCCAAGCCATGTGAATTTATAAGTTCCACCCATGAAGCATTGATTCTAGTTGTCCTTTGAATAAACAAATACTTTTCCAGTTTACCTCAATCAATTTTAAATCCTCAAAAAACCATATCTTCATACAGAAAACCACAAAGCCAACTGTGATATGCTGTCAGAGGAGGATAATCAAGCCCCCAATACAAAAGATTGTTGTTGCTCCCATTTTTGTACCTAAAAATTAAATCAATTTTTGTACCTGAAAAGTGAAGAAATTAAACTAAATGAGTATATTCGAAGGAATAACAATGTAATACCATTCGGTATATGGTAGGTGATACGTTATTTCCATCCAGTGCCTCTGAGCTTCAAAGTCTCCAAACATTGGAGGCTTACCAGCACCTGATAACCAAAGTTTAAAAAGCATCTATCTCATGCTGCTTAGATGTGTATATAAAATATTATTAGTAAGATTGATGCTAATTCCTATGTCATTAAAGAAATTTTAAAAAGGGAAATAAAAATCAACCGGAGATTGGCGAGAAGACAACTAGTACTTATCTAATCTTATTTGTAAAGGTATCACCTGAATACGAATGGAGCGATATCATCCATCTGACAAGAATTAAAAATGCAACGGAGGAAATTAAAAACAATGAATTGCCCGACATGTCCGGTCTCGAGCTAAAACTGAACAGGTGGCACCGAAAAACAATCTAAATACATCGTTCAATAATAATTTCAAAAAATTAATAATTTTTTTTGGAGCAAATTTATTAATTATCAAAATGAAAGAAACAAAACAAATAAAAAAACCAACAAGCGGATTAAAAAAGAACTCATGGATCAGCCTTAAGCAAGCTTACCCAGAAATATCAATTAATTGAAAGAACAATAATAAACCTGTCAAATAAACAATTAATTGAGAATACCACAAACCACGTACAATTTAAAGGACAATCTAAATAATAAATATAATAGTATGTCTGCGTCTGATTTTTGATAGATGAGGGATTGGTGTCGCGTAGTTTAGGTCCTCAGCTTACTTATTATTGAAAAGAGCTTGAGGATGGTTTTGGCAAAAGATGGCCTATATTCATGGGTATGACGGAGGGTGTATGAAGGTTTGATATGGTTGACACTTTCGGATATAAGACCTACGTTTATCTGGAAGGGCATTCTTATTGTAAAAGAACATAAATAAGCAGTTTGAAGACTGTGTATTTGTTGAAGATGAAGTACTGAACCAGTGCAGTCACTACAAAGATTTAATAAATTGATAAAAGTCGAATTTGTATGAAATGAAATTAGCAGTGATAATATTATACGGATGATGAGCTTTTGTTCTCATTGCTTCTTTCAATTTGTTCTTGTTATCTATAATTTGGTAATTTATATTTTTTCATTTGGTGTAATAAATGATTCCTATATAATGATATAATATAATAGTGATATGATTCCTATAAACTGAAACACTTATCGGTTTCATTAAATTGTCATTCATTGTCAGTATAGCAGAGCCGATTTTAGAATTTTGTTTTATCTATTTTTGTTAACTTTCTTCATGTTTATGACAGGTAATCTGACCTCATCACGAAATACAGGCTCATTTCGGATAGGATGTTCTAGATGACAAAATTTTAAAATTTTTTTCGCTCATTACAATTATTTCGTTTTTATATTTTTAACAATTTTCACAATTTTTACGCGCATCCCTGAACATTACTGTTATATCTCTGAGATTCCGAAGTAGACGAAGTTAAACGTGACGGTTTGTTAACGAGTAAGCATTCGACGACACACGGTCACTACATGAGAGAGAGAGAGAGAGAGAGAGAGTAGAGAGAGAGAGAGAGCGAGAGAGAGAGAGAAAGTGCGAGCGATAGCCCATTTACATTTCAATAATTAATACATAATAATAATTAATAATAAATTACATGCAATACATTAGAACATTTCTAGAACATGTTCCATTGTATTCTTGGCGCGCTCCACTCTCATTAGTTCCTTACCACAATATCTCCCCTCCTAACAAAGTTCGTACTTCTTGGACGCGTCCATCTCCAATCTCTTCGGTGGTCGGCGTCTCCTCTTTGGTCGTGGGGCATGGTCTGCTTCGGCAAAAACTTCTCCTGTCGTGCTGTGTAACAATCACGTTGTTGCCGGTTTGCTGAGGGGCAATAGAGGCAGGTTGATGGTCTCCATCTTGACGTTGAAGGCGTCATCCAATGTCCGAGGCTGATTGACCTGCCGTTGACAATCTTGTTGTTCCATCGGATATCATAGAGCACTGTTCCAAGTCTTCTGATGAGCACTCATGGGGCCCATTGACCTCTTGTGCTGCGCTTTGCCTTTCATCTCTTCCTGTTGTAGATGACTCTGCAACTGTAAATCACTTACCGGAGTCCTCAACTGTCGTCCAATGCAGTTTTCTGCGGGTGTCTTCTGCCCTGGAGCAGACAAACATGAATTCGATCTGTAAGTACGCAGAAACTTCTGTATCACATCTGATGTGGCTCCCTCCCCTCTCAACTTCTGAAAAGTCCTCTTGAAGGTGTCCACAGAGCGTTCTGCCTGGCCATTATTCTGCGGGTGATATGGAGGTGAACAAGTAAGCAATCAACAATGTGCTGATACCATACTGCTGACTCTAGAACTCCTGAGATGTGAACTGCATGCCATTGTCCGACACGAGCACTTTAGGAAATCCACGCTGAGCAAAGATCCTTGTTAACTCTTTAATTGTGCCAGTGACTGTTGTTGATGAAATCTGAACTACTTCAGGCCACATGGAATATGCATCTATTACTACGAGGAACATCAATCCTTCCAGGGGTCCGGCAAATCGACATGGATCCTCTCCTATGCACAATTCGGTGTTGGCCATAGCGACGGTTCATTCATAGCAGGCATTTTTGCAGCATCCTGGTGAGCACTGCAATTCTTCACCTGCTCTTCAATATCCCCGTCAATGCCCTGCTAATGGTGGTTGGTTGGTTATTTATTAACGTCCATTTCATAACTAGATGATTAGGACGGGGACAACAACAGAAGAGAACAACAGGAAACAACGAACATCGAGGTGCAACCAGTCCGAAAAAAGAATATGAATACATAAATAAATAAATACATATATAAATAAGTAAACTAAGTAATTGATGGCATATGCAAACAAGTGAATAATGTCAATCAATGTCCCAAAATAATTATGTACAGAGTTTATGTACAGCCAGAAGTCTTCATCAAATCAGGTTTCTTCTCTTTTCTTGGACCCACCGGAATATGAGATCTATGCTAGCGTGATTGCTAAGCATGGTTCTCAAGTCCAGTGTCTGTATCTTGAGCTTCAGCCTGATGTTCCGTCTGAGGGGTTCCTGACTAGGACACTCCATGAGGAAATGCCTAGTGGACTCTTCCATCCGAGGACAAGTTTGGCATTTGCCGCTGTTGAGCCTCTTCATTTGGAACAGGTAGAGGTTCAGATGACATCTTCCAAGCCGGAGTCTGGTGATGAGGACCTCCTTCCTCTTGGAGGAGCATTGGAAGACGCTCTTTGCCGTTGTCTGTCTCTGGACTTCGTGATGGTGAGTGCCAGTGAAAGAATCCCACCTTCTCTGCCAGTCCTCTTCGATCTTCCTGGCGACGAATCTTTTGGCGTCTTTGATAGATGCTGGGATTTGACGATCTATCTGGCCTCGAGTTTTCGCAAGCTTCGCCAGAGTGTCGGCCTTCTCGTTACCTGGAATGCCCACGTGGGCTGGTACCCAGACGAGAGTGAATTGCTGGTCTTGTTCCATGAAATCTGAAATCAAAGATAAAATTCTGTGAATTTCAGGATCGTGGTAGGCATTGTTTCGATTTCTTAGGCACTGGATGGCACTAAGAGAATCGCTTAAAATTACAATATTCTTGTCCTCCCCCTGGTAGGAGGTTTTTAGCAGCATCAAGCAGTCCTCGATGGCTGCTAATTCTGTTGCCGAGATGCTGCTGTCGGGCGAAGTTCTGATACTGAGCTCCACTCCTTTCTTGGGTATGAAGATTTCTATCCCTGCCTTGTCCTTCATCTTGGATGCGTCCGTGTAGCAGAGCAGGCTGGAATCACTGATTTCTTCGGTCTTCTCCCTAGCGACCGCCCTGCTAATAAACATACCTTCGAGCTATCAGTTACATCCGTGTGCATCCTGGGTGACCTTCATGAAACCTTTTCAGAACACGATGTCGTACAGCCAAATGGACAACTGCTCGCATTCCTAGAAAAAGAACTTAATCGTGCACTGACAGGTCTTTAGCAGGACTATGGAAGGAGCGTTAACGATCCAGTCCGAAAATCTGGCCAACGTACTGACAGCACGGCTTGCACAATAATCTGTAGCTCGTCACTTTCGGTCCTCTTCCGAATATCCGTATGGGTTACTGGCAACTGTCGAATCATATCACTGCGAAGTGCTTGAATTTCCTTCTCAATCTTTGCGGTGATGACCTCCTCAGGTTCAGGCGACTTTAAAGCGATGAGTCAGGATAGTGCATCGGCTTGTCCAAAGTGGTTCGTCTTCCTGTACTCAATCCTGAAATCATAACTACAGTGCTAGAAAAAACGACAGTTACGACAGTCCCCATTTTTTGTAATAACTTAAGTTTAAATTATCGTACGAAACTCAAATTTAGAAGAACTGTGTAATATACTTAAAGAACATAACTCGTATATTTTTTTTCACTTTGATCAAGAATTAAGCGCAAATTCCTCAAAAATCCATTTTTTTGCATAAAAATATTGTTACGACAGGTTACAAATAAACTCATGAATTTCAGTATTTTGGCAAAAATTTTTATTTAAAACTAAATTAAATAATGTTTCAATAAGATGTCATTCCTCCTTTTTTAGAAATAACATCTATGCACTTATTTTTCATGGAGAAAATCAGTGTTTTGATGATGTTTTTATCCAAATTTCTCCAGGCGCTCCGAATCGCTTCTTTAAATTCATTTTCTGTGTTATATTGTTGTCCATTGCCATAAACTGATCTTGAAAGAAGGCCCCAGACATTTTCTATCGGATTCAAGCAGGGTGAACACGCCGGCCAGTCCATCACTTGAATGTTGGACTTCTGGAAATATGCTCTGGTTGCCTTGGAAACATGACTAGGAGCATTATCTTGCTGAAATTCATGTTGTTTTGCTTAAGCAAAAGGAAGGAGATGATCCTTGAGCATTTAGATGTACTTCTGAGAGTTCTGCCTCCCTTTTCAAAATCATCAGTTCAGTCCTCCCAAATGCTGAAATTCCTCCCCAGACCATCAGAGAGCCTCCTCCGTGTTTTCTGCTATAACAAACCTCTCTTTTTTTTCTGAGATCATGCCAGTAGTATTTATAGCCGTCTGGGCCATCAAGGTTAAATTTTTTTTTCTTCTGTGAAAATTACGCGTTCCCATCTTTCGTTGTAGCTGACCATCTCTTTGGCCCAGAAGAGGCGTTTTTTCTTGTGATGGACTTTCAACGCTGGAGCTCGCTTTCGCATTTCGTATCTCTGCTGTCCACTTGAATTAAAATAATTGCAGACTGTCCTAACATGGACATCCAAATCCAGCTTATCTTTTAGCTGTTTACCCGAATATTCTCCTTGTGAAGCCTTCCTGATGAGGCGTCTCTGAATCTGATTCGAGAGTTTTTTCGGTCTTCCGCCTTTGTACTTCTTCCCATATGAGTCTGGATCATTCAAAAAACATTTGATGACAGTTCTTGACCTAATCAACTCATTTGCAATCTTCCTTATTGAATTCTTTGCCTTCCTAATGACCTTAACTTATCCTCTTTCTACTTCTGTCAAACCTGCTTTCTTTCCCGTGATGAAATGGATGTAAAAGGAAGTTTTGAATTTCACACTCCTTTACATAGCCTTCTTAATGACAATTTAATGTTTGATCCTTCTAACGAGACTTTGAAATTGATGAAACGAGTCCAAACCGGAAACTGTCGTAATAATATTTCCAGGCCAAAAATGGTTCATTTGCATAATTTACGGGAACCATTAACCCATATGAAAGGAAATTTTGCACGATGCTTACAAATGGTGTTTTACGTAATTGCTGAAAATTTCATCAAGATATGTTAATTTGTAAGGAAATTATCCATAAAAAGTGGGCATGTCGTAACAATATTTCTAGCACTGTAAGTAATGAAAGCTCCTATCTTTGTTGTCGATTGGCTGAATGAGCGGACATTCCTGTCTTTGATCCAAAAACAGACAGAAATGGTCAACAGCGTGAAGCGTCGTCCATACAGGTATCGATGAAATTTCCTAACAGCGAAAACCATTGAAAGAGCTTCTTTTTCAATCTGGCCGTAGTTCTGATCTGCTTTTGTCAGGCTTCTTCCTGCATGTGCTACGGCTTTTTCCGTTCGAAGATCGGTGTGAGATCACCGCTACTACTTCATACTCCATACTCACATGCGTCAGCAGCAACCACGAAGTTCATTTCAGGTATGAAATGTGCCACCGGCAGATCAGACTGTAGCTCCGTTTTCAGTTTGAAGGCCTCCTGATGCTCAGCGTCCACAAAAAGTTGTCTTCTTTCTCCAGGTCACCCAGGAGTCTTCGCATTTCTGGAACAAAATAAGAATAGAAACTTATCACTCCCAAGAAGGAATTTAAATGCTTCTTGTCCTTGGGCGGCGGCATTTCGGCGATCGTGTGGATTTTCTCCGGGTCTGGTAGACGTCTATCCTTGCTAATCAGACTCCCCAGAATCTTGATCTTCTTCTTTGCGAACGAACATTCTCTATTTGGACACGAAATCCACACTCTGCGATCCTCTTGAAAAGGGCGTGAATTATGCTCCTCCAATGTTGTACCGCTCACGATGATGTCGTCTAGGTACGCTGCATAACATAAGATGTCGTCCATAGCCTAGAAAATACCGGGTGCGCACTTGACTCCAAAGGGTGGTCGCTGGTACTGAAACAGTCCACTGTGTGTGCTGATAGTCACCAGTTCCTTTGAGTCTTCATTGGCTTCAATCTGCAGGTATGCATCTGCCAAGTCGATCTGGGTGAACCATGTGCTTTGGTTCAGGTGAGAGAAGATTTCTTCTGGAGTCGGCGGCGGAGGTCGGCCGGATTCTTTGCTGCGGAAATCTGGTCGAGGCTTCCTTCTGCTGTTTCTTTGGACCACATGCACAGCACTTGAGACTTCTCCGATGGCATTCGCATCTTTTCTCAGAGTCAGAATGTGTTCGCATGTATAATGTATAAGTCCTCCAGTGTGCAGTTTGGTTGCAGCTCCAACTTCTGCAGCAACCATGTTCGGAAGTCGGCTTGCATCTTCATCACAGAAATGTAAACCAGGCATTTGAACTGTTCTTTTGCCAACTCATCTACCAGGGTCATCTCGCACATTCCGTTGATCTTAGTGGCGTATGCTCTGAAGTTCATGTCCTCAAGCGTAACCCGGAGTGCGTCATATCTGCGTTTGAAGATACTGTCTTTGTATCCAAACAACGTCTCCAAGATTGCCTTGACTTCATCGTACTTCATATCCTTTGTTGTCCTTGGCCGAATGTCGTCCCGGAACGTGTTGAACACTTCTGTATCGAGTTTTATCTCAAGCACCATCGATATCTCCTCCTCCGACAGTCGTGAGTTGCAACTGCATCTTCGAAGCGTTCGATCCACTTTGTGAACCTGCCTCCATGTTCAGGATCGTGGTTGAAAGTCTGCGTCTTACTGATCATTTCAGTGATCAATCCTTCGCCTTGACGATGTGTAGACGAATGAAGATTCACTTTCTCCAACAGCTGCAACAGAAGTTCGCGTTTTTTGTTTTTTTCGCCTCGTAGTCGATTTTCTTCCACGAACATCATCATCATAGAAAAAATTTATCTTCGGATCCCATCCTCGTCGCCAAAATGAAGTTAGACGTAACGGTTTATTAACAAGTAAACAATCAACGATGCACGGTCACTACACGAGAGAGAGTGCGAGCTTATAGTAATTATTTATTTGATCATAGTCAAATAGTCATAGTCGTTGCATAACTAGGATGATTTAGACTTGTTAGGTAGTTATGTAAAAAATAATGTAAATATTAGTAATAATAGGGATGAGATAATAATAAATTAAATTAAGTTTAATTAAAAATCATTGAAGTAATTGACTCCGAATTGGGCCGGACATTCCATGAGGAAATGCTACACATTTTTATCTTCCTGAGGACACACCTTGCATTTTCCGTCTGGATGATGTTTTAAGGGAAACAGGTGTTGATTCAGAGCACATTTTCCAACTCGGAGTCTGGAATTAAGGACCTCCTTCCTTCTTGAGGCACATTGGAACTTGCTCTTAGTCGACACAAGTTTCTCTATGGTCTTGTAATGTTGGCTTCGCGGGTCTTCGTCCCATCGGGCTTGCCACTGTTGGATGATGCTGAGGTCCACGGATCTATTGACATCCTTGATAGACGATTGGATCCAGCGGTCTATCTGATCCCTTGCTGTGGCGGCTTTTGCCAGAGCCTCGTCAGGGATTACAATGTGTTTAGGGACCCAGACGAGCGTGACCTTTCAGTAGCTCTCCTGGATATCTGAAATTAAAAATTGGGTTTTCTTAATGTCAGGAGCATCATTATTGCAATCCTTTAGTGCAGCGGTTCTCATCCTGTGGGTCGCGACCCCCATAGTGGTCGATTGACGTTTTTGTCGGGGGTCGCTGAGATGCTAAGAATTCGATAATTTTTGTAATATATTTTTAAAACATTTTTGATAAAATATATCCTTAACCCTACATAAAATTTTGACCATGATATTTTTTAATACAAAATATTTTATGTAATCATCCAGCCTTTTGTAGTATAGCGAGTGGTTGCGGTGATATTGAGCCGTGTTCACAACCAACTTGCATGCTGTCACAAAATCGGCTAAATACGTATTAACTGGTCTGAAGTTTGTACAAAATGTACTCTCAATTTCTCTGAAGCTTGATTTGCCTTCGCAGACCTGTATTTTCTTACTAAAACTACATACAATTTTCAAATGAAAATGTTAAATATGCTTATAATTAAATGTAAACTTTATTATAAATATTATATTTAAACGTCAAAGACATACCAGCGACTATAAAATTAACTGAGTGAAAAGTAACCCATTCAATTTTATTGTTGGGGTCTACAAAGCATTGTATGTGTTGCCGAGGGGTCACAGCACCAAAAAGGTTGAGACTTGATGTCCTAGGCCGTCGACATAACTGGGTTCCACTATATTTTATTTCCATTATTTAAAAATCTTTTATGTACATTACAAAAAATTGCAAAAACTATAGAATGAGCTCAAAAAGACAAACATTTTCATCAGAATCTTTGATAGATAGAACTAAATTGATCACCAACAGCCAAGAAAATTTATTATTGGTTACACATTTTACAGATTGGCTATAACCGGATTGTTCCTTGGAACAATAAAATTGCTTGTTCATTAATATATATTTATACGAATTATTTTGTTACAAAAATGCGGATGTCCGCAAAATAGGAGAGAAGGGGCACACCAAGGGGGAAGAGAGGCCAAAATCAGGCAAAAGTTTATGGACGACCCTGAGCTACGACTAACTCAGAAAATCAGTGTAGCGTACCTACAGGGATTCATCAGCAGTGCCTCCGTCATCGAGCATTTCGGCTCAAACTCCTGACGTTCTCGATGGGTGGGCCATACCCGTCGTTCAGGCGGGCGTCTCTTTCCACTTAAACTACTTCATAGCATCGATCGTTACATGGTCAGCGCATTTCTAATGAAACCGCATTTTCTATGAAGTTATCGTAGCGCCATCCCTGGACGGTTGTAAAGCAATTTTGTAATGTCCCAATTGCATAAACATCCCAAATCATAAAAGAGCAAAAGAAACTTTCAGATCCAATAAATACAACTGACGATGCAGATACATCATCTACAGCTTATGAATTGATAAGAGCAATGGCCATTGTCACATGCTATCCTTCCATGCCATCATCAACTTTAATATTTATCAGCTATAACAGAAGCTACAAGCAGTTCATCGGGCAACAAGCTCTATTTGTTTAATGACGCAAGAGTGCAGCTTTCTCAGTTTTCTGAATTTAAATCCAGAAAGTATTTTTAGTAAATATACATGATTGATAGACAATCTTGTCTACAAAATATATCCATATTTTTTAGATAAACGTGTAAGACAAACAAAGTTAATGATGTTTACATTAACAAAACTGTTATATCAAGAAGTTATTTAATAACAAATAAAGACAAAACACTTAGAACATTTTTGAGTGAACTTTAAGCTAAATGATCTCCAATGAATTTCAAGAGATCACTGATTCTTCCCATTTAGGGGATGCTGTAAATGTGACGTGACACGACCAAGTCAATGTAATCATTTCGCTCACTTACACATTTCAAATAGAATAACAAGAAATTTAATCTATATTCAACAATTAAGGTTTTGATTATCTTATGTTTGCAGATTAAAAGTGCACATCATCAATTGAAAGCAATATCATGTGAATCCTAATACTGATTTACAAGCCAAAACTGAATAACAAATCTATAATTTGGTTCACTTATATCAGAGGCTCATAAGGACAACCCAAACACACTGACAACACAATACATAGTTTTGTTTTCCCATCTGACAGTGCAACTACCTGTTAGAAGAAATTAATAATTTTAATAATCTCAAATCAAATGAACATTTAAAAGAGAACATACCATCAGTGGCATTGTCCCAATAACACGAACTTGCTGTGTGGAGACCACCTCCATTTTTTTGCATGATGACACATGAAGCTTAGAAAGAATGTAACCTAATTAAAGCCTAGATCAAAATTGGTGAAACCCAAGATCTTACCAATATACTTAAATGATTTTCCAAGTTTTGAAAGTTGATTTAAACATTGCTCAACAATGTTGGAAGTCCACTGGTTGACTGAGTTTACATTATAAGCATTTGATCCGATAGTCAATTCTATAGCCTGTTAAAGAATTGAGAATATTTACATATCATTCCTATTTCATCACACCTAAACATTGACGAACTCCTGATCAATTAAATTCAATGTTTAATTACCAAATCAAATTACAAATTATTTTGAACTGTTTCATTATTCTTACCTCTTTTATTATGTTGCTAACCTCTTCAACTATAAAAGCTGAATTCTGTATAATATAAAAATGCATGAACTAAATATTTAGAAGAATGACACAATCTAATTAAAATATTGTGTTTCATAATCATTCATAAAATCATCATTTTTAATTCATCCTAAATATAAACCCAATCCGGAACTAAATCCACATTCTTAAATATGTTGGTAGTAATACCTATTCGAACCCACAAATTCCTTATGCATTAGCCTTAATTGTATAACCATTTAGGATAATTTCTTTGCGACTGTAAATGAATTTATGTCAAGATATATATTACACAAGATATAACTTAAATTATACTTTTGAAAATATTGTGAACAAAAGCAAATTACGTCATCTGATCCCTTGCAATCCATCGCGGCGATACAATAGACAGTCGATAATCAGTAAGCAAAATAAAACAGCTAAACCTTATTAACATTTACTTAGTATTTAGTTAGTACCAGGAAAGCTTCAGTTGACAAAACATTCTAAAATTTATTGCATCAAGATTATTTTTATAGAGTTTATAATTATATGATGATTGTAAAACTCGGAATCTTAAATTCTGAACAAGAAAATTAAGTGACAAACTCATCTCCACAAGCATTGTTTGGAGCTGATTGACATTGATCCTTTTAATGAAAATTTCAGGTGCACGGCCCCTTCCAACCAAACACAATCATCAATAAATGCTAATCCATCATTTTGTTGGAGCTTCTGATTTTATATTTTATTCGGCATACGGGGAAGGTAATGGAAACATTTTAATAAAATTAAATGATAAACAAGAAGCAGGGTGAAATTGATTTACACACGAAGAAACTTTATTCTCTCAAGTTTCAAATAGGCCTAGAGGCAAGACTGATGGTCTGTCTTATTAGTGTTGGGTCCCTAAGCCATAATCTTGGATTTTTTTAAATTTGAACCCAATCTGGATTTCTAAGTTTTTTGTTTGGAAATCTGAGTGTTTCTAGAAAAAAATAATTTTTGGGTAAAAATAATATTCTGTTAAGTTCTTTGGTTTATCTCTTCAATAAAGAACCTTCATCAAAACCGATTTCTTTCTTTTCCATCATCTTTGTACTCCTTTGAACTTTGATTTTTAGTGTTGGGTCCCTAAGCCATAATCTTGGATTTTTTTAAATTTGAACCCAATCTGGATTTCTAAGTTTTTTGTTTGGAAATCTGAGTGTTTCTAGAAAAAATTTTTGGGTAAAAATAATATTCTGTTAAGTTCTTTGGTTTATCTCTTCAATAAAGAACCTTCATCAAAACCGATTTCTTTCTTTTCCATCATCTTTGTACTCCTTTGAACTTTGATTTTTGAACAGTAGGCGTTGATTCAGTTACTCCATTTGCTAGCAGTGTTGAACGAAATAACTGATAAATGTCCTTATTTTAGTGCTGCGGCACTACAACATAAAACTAATGCTCGTAATTTTTAGAGGTTTATTAACAAGCAAGAAATCCAGTAAAAAGAGGCCAAAGCAAAAGGCCTGAGAAAAGATCAGAATCAAGCGAGGAAGGAGACCACTGAATGCGAACGGCTGAGTGTTTATTTAATTATTTATTTGATTATACTCCGTTGCATAACTGAGATGATTTGGACTTACGGCTGAGTGTCGGTTGGTTGGTTGGTTATTTATTAACGTCCATTTCATAACTAGATGATTAGGACGGGGACAACAACAGAAGAGAACAACAGGAAACAACGAACATCGAGGTGCAACCAGTCCGAAAAAAGAATATGAATACATAAATAAATAAATACATATATAAATAAGTAAACTAAGTAATTGATGGCATATGCAAACAAGTGAATAATGTCAATCAATGTCCCAAAATAATTATGTACAGAGTTTATGTACAGCCAGAAGTCTTCATCAAATCAGGTTTCTTCTCTTTTCTTGGACCCACCGGAATATGAGATCTATGCTAGCGTGATTGCTAAGCATGGTTCTCAAGTCCAGTGTCTGTATCTTGAGCTTCAGCCTGATGTTCCGTCTGAGGGGTTCCTGACTAGGACACTCCATGAGGAAATGCCTAGTGGACTCTTCCATCCGAGGACAAGTTTGGCATTTGCCGCTGTTGAGCCTCTTCATTTGGAACAGGTAGAGGTTCAGATGACATCTTCCAAGCCGGAGTCTGGTGATGAGGACCTCCTTCCTCTTGGAGGAGCATTGGAAGACGCTCTTTGCCGTTGTCTGTCTCTGGACTTCGTGATGGTGAGTGCCAGTGAAAGAATCCCACCTTCTCTGCCAGTCCTCTTCGATCTTCCTGGCGACGAATCTTTTGGCGTCTTTGATAGATGCTGGGATTTGACGATCTATCTGGCCTCGAGTTTTCGCAAGCTTCGCCAGAGTGTCGGCCTTCTCGTTACCTGGAATGCCCACGTGGGCTATTACCCAGACGAGAGTGACTTGCTGGTCTTGTTCCATAAAATCTGAAATCAAAGATAAAATTCTGTGAATTTCAGGATCGTGGTAGGCATTGTTTCGATTTCTTAGGCACTGGATGGCACTAAGAGAATCGCTTAAAATTACAATATTCTTGTCCTCCCCCTGGTAGGAGGTTTTTAGCAGCATCAAGCAGTCCTCGATGGCTGCTAATTCTGTTGCCGAGATGCTGCTGTCGGGCGAAGTTCTGATACTGAGCTCTACTCCTTGGGTATGAAGATTCCTATCCCTGCCTTGTCCTTCATCTTGAATGCGTCCGTGTAGCAGAGCAGGCTGGAATCACTTATTTCTTCGATCTTCTCCCTAGCGACCAACATTTTCAGGGGATCGTCGGCCGCTATTGCCAGGGTGGAGGTGTCGAAGTTGGGGTTCTTCAGTGTCCATGGTGCTCTGATAACTTCGGCATCCAATTCTCTTGTGATGTCCTTTTGAATGTAGTCAGGCAGGAGACTTGATACCGTTTCAAAAGGGCATGGACGATTGGAATGCTGGAATTCCTGAAATTAGGTGCAAAATAACATTCCCTGATGGGGTTATTAGGAGTGGCCAGTGACCGGATAGCATGATTAGCGGTGATCTTCTTTTGACGAAGGTCTAATGGAAGTTCACAGCATTCAACTTGTAGTGACAGATTTCCACTCCCAGGCATGCTGCCACAGTAAATCTTGAGAGCCTGGAGTTGGATGCTGTCATGTACCTTCTTGTTGTGCTTGAAGCTGAGGTCAAAGGCTTCACTCCCGTAATCCATCACAGATCTAATGGTGGCTCTGTACAGGTGGATCAAGCGGGACTTGCTGGCTCCCCAGGATTTTCCTGCGACAGCTCTCATCACGTTGAGGCGCTTCCGGCATCTGTTATTAACAGCGGCCGTTTGGGCGTTCCAGCTCAACTTGTCGTCCAGGATGACTCCTAGGAACATTGCCGATTGGGTCATTGGGAGTTCCTCCCCAGCTATGCGCAGTGTCGTCCGGAAGGAGACCAGCCTTGACTTGTTCCTGTTGAATAGAACCGAACATGATTTATTAACAGAGATTTTAAAACCATGGCTGGAAAGAAACTTCTCTGTTTGATTAAGGTGCTGTTGCATCCTGTGCCTCATGATGGAAAGATCGCTACCGGTCGTCCAGAGGGCTATGTCGTCGGCGTACATAGACACCTTGATCTTGTTCACTGGCTGGGGCAGACAGTCGAGCATCACAATGAACAGCAGCGGGCTAAGGACACTGCCTCGGGGTGTGCCATTGTCAAGGGTGAGAGGGTTGGAGAAAGTCGCTCCGACTCTGACTTCCATGGTTCGATCTTGTAAGAAGTCGTTTATCCAGTGAAGCATCCTCCCTTTGATGCCTAGTTTGGATAACCTTGCGACTATTCCTTCTCTCCACACCATATCAAAGGCTTTTTCCAAGTCCAGAAAAACCCCAAGGGTCATCTGCCTCCTTGTGGAAGAGGCAGCTATGTCTTGCGTTATTCGGACCAGTTGGTCCTAGCATCCTCTTCCTTTTCTGAAACCGGCTTGGTTTCGGCTGATGAGATCGAAACCCTCTAGGTGCCATCTGAGCCTTGCTGCGATCACCCTTTCAAGGAGCTTGCAGAGAGAGGTGGTCAGAGAGATAGGTCTGTAAGAGGCCGGTTACGAAGGAGGTTTTCCCTTCTTCGGGATGGGAATTACCGTCGCTTTCTTCCAAGAGGAGGGAAGACGACCTATCGACCAGGACTGGTTGAATAGGGAGACAATGCTTTCGAGGGCTCTCTCTATACCTGTCTATCTCAAGTTTCTTTGTTGCAGGTCGGGGCGAGTGTTGCATGTTCGAACGGATTACAACATTACAAAGCAATAATCGCGAGAGCATGACCAGCGACGAACCGATGGATGGCGGTTTTCAAATCGTCGAAAATCGTAAGCGCAGAAGAGTTGCCTCTTCTGTCTCGAGTGATTCAACGCAGGGAGTCCCTGCAGAGAAGACCACGAAGGTCTTCATCAAAGTGGAGGCCAGGAAGCTGAACCCAATCCGGGTTCAGAAACAGGTGAGCGGGGTTCTTGGCAGGAACGACGCTAAGCCTGGTGGAGGTTGCATGCAATGATCTTCTAATCGTTCTTGCCAAGAATGAGACGGAGATAGCTAAGTTAGCAAAGCTATCTGAGTTAGACGGTGTCCCGGCTAATGTCCGAGTCGCGGCTAAACCGAGAGTTTGCATCGTTGGTGTGCCCGCCAACGTCGACGATGCGACGGTCGCTGAATGCGCTGGTTGTGTTAGCGCAACCAGAGTCATCAAGACCGTTGGAGGTAAGAAGGTGGCCACTTCGGTGGTCATTCTTAGTTTCGATAATGCGACGCCTGCTAAAGGTAGGATAGGTTATCTTAGCTTTAAGGTTCAGGCGTACGTGCGTGAGCCAACGCGCTGCATTAAGTGCAACGGCTACGGGCATATAGCAGCTAGCTGCCAGCATAAGGCTAAGTGCCCTAAATGTTTAGGGGAGCACTCCCTGAAAGAGTGTCAGCAGCAGGAAGCGACGGAAAAGCGATGCGCGACTTGTGACAGTACCAGTCACTTTACTGGTCAGGCTGTCTGTCCGCAGCGCAAGATCGAGAAGGAGGCTATCTCTATAAGGGCTAATAGGCACATCAGTTATGCAAAAGCTCTTACTGCCGCCAAAAATAAGATAGAGGGGGTCCAGCCTGCTCCTGCCCCCGCGGTTCAGGTCGCTAAGACCTCAAAATCAATAACTAAGCAGGCTGAGCCCTCTCAGTCTAATAAAAATAAGCCTAAGCCCAAGCCTAGGAATAAAAATAATAAACAGTCTAAACCTGCTGAGGAACCTGTGGAGGCGCAACTGAGCGTCTCCAAAGTCTTCCTCAGCAGATTAATTGCTAAAGTTGCTGAGCAGATGAATTAGAGATTTCATGGAGGAAGAAAAGAACAGTTCCTAGATGTCCTCACCCACATCTGCATGCTTACCTTCGACTGCATGCAGGAGGAATCTGTAGCTGAAGATGTTCGCTCAGCAACAAAAGCAAGTCTGGCCGAAATCTCAGTCCACCATGGATAGTGCTCTAAACATTATCCAATGGAACTGCCAGGGGATCCGACAAAAAACCGGTGAACTCGTTTCCTTTCTGAACTCTTTGAAAAATTTGCCTGATGTTATATTGCTCCAAGAAACATTTCTTAAAAGCAAACATAATTTTAGAATTCAAGGATACCAGATAGAGCGGTTCGATCGTACGGACGAGGTCTCCCGGGGCGGCATCCTCACATGCGTCAGAGACGGGACGTCGTACAGTTCCGCCATCACATCTCATGACCCCCAGTGCCTCTCGATTACCATAATCGCGAAGACCAGGAGGATCAAGATTGTAAACTTCTACGCTCCTCCCGGAAAACCTTTCTCGAAGGAGCAGCTGGAGAAAATCTTAATCCACCAGGATGCCATAATCTGCGGGGATATAAATGCATACTCCCCAGACTTAGGAGCTCGACACTCTGATGCCAGAGGTAGGACAGTTGAGGATTTAATCCAGACTAACAATCTCGTCTTCTTAAACACAAGCGAGGGCACCCATCTCACAAGGAGCGGCAAGTCTACCCCGATAGACATCTCTCTGGCTTCTCCCAACCTTGCATGCAGATCATCGTGGAAGGTCCTGCCAGAAAACCTAGGAAGCGACCACTTCGTCATTCAGATTACAGTTGATGCTCCACCACTACATGAGGCAATCAATGTACCTCGCGTCAACTTGAGGAAAATCAATTGGAATCTGTACCAACTGACATGTCTAGCCACCCTAAGTCAGGACCTCCCCACAGAAGATCTTGAGGAAAATGCATCCCTCATCTCTCAGACCATTGTCCGAGCGGCGGAGGCTTGCTCGCCAAAGCCCACAAGCAGCCGCAGAAAACAATCCGTCCCTTACTGGAACGAGGAGTACAGAGCAGCAATCAAAGAAAGAAACCAGATGAGAAACCGCTTCCTAAAGATGAAAACAGTCGATGCATTCACGGAATACAAGCTGGCGAAAGGACGAGCACAATGGGTTGCCAGGAAAGCCAAGAAAGACTGTTGGGAGAGATTCTGTGCCAGCTTCAACAGGTCAACAAACCTGGGCACCCTCTGGAGAACCGTCAAGAGCATGAGCGGTCACTCTCAAGGAGCTCGCATCCCCCCGATCTCCTCTGGTGATGGATCCCCACTGGATAACTTCAGCAAAGCGGAAATCTTTGCAAAAACCTTTGCCTACGCGAGCAGCAATACAAATCTGTCCCCGCACTTCGCAAAGATCAAGCAGAATTTCTCTTTCGATCTCGATTCAGATGGCTGGGACAACTCTCCTCTGTCCCATCCCATAGAAACGGCTGAAGTAATGGATGCCCTCGGAAAATGTGGGAACTCATCCCCAGGCCCCGATGGCATTCACTACGAAATGACCCACAGTGCCTCGAAAGCTGAGTGTCTCCTTCTGGCTCCTTAAATAGACTCTTGCCAGGCCTTGAAACAAAGGAGTCCACCGCCACGCGCCGAGTGACTGTCCTGCACGCTTGTAGCCTGGAGAAGTTGTGGGGCGAAGTTCAGTGTCTGCACTCCACTCCTAGAGTCCCTGGAGTCGGGTGTGTGTGATGGTGCAAATGGGAGAAGTTCAGTGTCCTGAATTCCTAGTCAAGCTGGCGAACGAAAGATCAGGGCTCGTAGTCTTCGAGTTTCTTGGGCCAGTGAACTCTTCGTCCAGAACGTGTTTGAGGTTGAGCCAGTGGTGTTGTTGGGCTGATAGCTAGGTTGGTTGTTACTTCTCCGAAGGATGTTCTTGGTGCTGTGGGTGGGTTGGTGGTGGGCGGGACTGAAGTCTGGAGAAGAACCGTTGGTTTGAGCCTGTCGATTAAAACTGTATTACAACAAAGGAAACATAGTTTGTAAGGCATTAATGATGACCTTTTCCCTCGCCAGCTGGGAGTCATGCTTCCAAAAGAGTAATGAGTTTTTCTCCTTTTCTTGATCATATAAAAAATATACTGATCAAATTCAGCTTGAAGTTTGTCGTTTCCTTCAGTTTGAATTGGAGCTACACAGACGATCAAAACGACGCGCTAGCATCGGGATTCGAACCAGCACCGCTCATATATCACCTAATACCTCATTCATATATCACCTAATAAAAAGCTTGAGACCTTGCGTTTGTTCTCTTAGACGATCCACGAAGCTTGAGTGTCCGATCGGAGGATTGGAGTTGCTTGATGCTGAAAGCTCTCCCGGTAAATTCAATGTTGTCTCGTAGACTAGTTCGGCTGATGAGCATTGGAGGTCCTCTTTGAGGGTTGCCCGGATCCCAAGAAGAATTCCATGTATCAAAGTTGAGATATCACGCCTCAAAGTTTCACGACTGAATCACTGCGGTTAAATCTCGATTCCACGAAAATAAGGCAGTGTCTTGCATTAAATTTTGCTCCAAAAGACACGCTAGGGCTTATTTTCTGGGAATGTCTTATATTTTCAGAACGACCTACCAGAACATTTTTTTTATGTTACAAAAATTAATAAGCTACAAGAGATAGGGAGCATGGTTTTAATCATTTATTAGTAAAATTAATATTTCGCAAGAATGTTATAAAACCCCCCACTTAGAGTATTTTTTTCAATTGGTCAAATACGCTTATATCAACTTCTTCTGGACCAACATTATAAATCTCAAAACTATGAATTCCTGCTTTAATTTATTGCGAAATATCCCGCAGAACCATTGGTCTCAATCTCTCATGTTCAGCAAGAGCTCTCCTTAAATGTTTATTTCTTGTTCATGTACCCTGCCGCATTGGCAACACATCTGATTTGGTGCATTGAATTCTTGATCCAACTCACAACTTCTCGCAGGTTAGTCTTCAGAGAGTTTCTGATCCAAACTTGCACTTAGCTCTTTCCTCCACCTGTTAACTGAGGTCATCAAACTCTGTTCGCCATTTGCGGTTCATTCGGATATCCAACTTATTTTCATTAAAGAAAGTTATAAAATTCATGACCAGTGAATTTTCCACGATTCTTTTCTTGTATTCGACAAAATAGCTTTTTCTTTTTGCATTCATCTTGTCGAAATAACTATTGATGGTAAATTTGTTACACATGCGATGCACTAAATTAAGATTCAAAAACACAACCCTATGCAAATGTATTCTAATTGATTGTCTGTTTGCAGCATCGGCTTATATTTCACACATAAATACTTATAGTAATTTAAATTTTCATTATCGGTACTTTATTATATTAATATTTCACTGAAATTTTACTGATATTATAATTCTTAGCTTATAATTCAATATGGTATTTTAATATTTTCCAACAGACCAATGGTACGACCACAAATGCCGGCTAACGATCTTAACTAGGGCTTATTTTCAGGGAAACACGGTATCTTGTGGCTCAAGCAGTGCCGGATTAAGGGGGCCTCCACTAATGTAGACTTACGATCAAATTGATACAAAATGGGTATATGATACGTTTTAAAAACGAATAGTCCTTGATAAATGCGTCCATCGAAGAGTTAGGTTTCAATTTGGCGTTTGGTTTTTGAGGATCGATTGATATACTGCATACACTCGTCTAATACGAGTAATACGTCATGAAAATTTTTAAAGTTTTACTATGTTATGCAAATAGTGCTTCCAAAATTATGTTTTAAACTTAATAAAATATTATTTTCAAACTTAGTAAAAAATCTCAAAATGTGTTTTTGCGGTGCCCAAAAAGTTAGGAAGTAAACGTCAAAAGTCAATAATAACAATAAAAATTTATTTTTTTACACAATATGAAGTTGTGTTTCCTTTTTTTTCTATTATTTCAAAACATCTTTTGGCATGTACAGTCGAACCCGGTTATGTCGCAGGGGTTTGCCAAAAAGTATCGAGATAACCGAAAATCAAAATGGCGACTGTATATTAACATGTGCTTGCAATTTCTTTATGTACATAATGTGCGTTAATAAGTGAGAGTGCACATGCACGTGCTTTAGTTCTTTTTTAAACAACATCAGTTGATATTTGATATTGATAACAGCAATATGTATGTACATGTTTGCTAACAACAAAATGCATGTGTGAACCAACTAACAGCAGAGATTTACCAATTCGCATTAAGAACCGCCGATTCTCGTTACAAATCTTTATAATTATTTTTTCCTACATTTCTCTCTATTGATTGAATGTCCAGTTTTTTCTTAACTCCTCCAGACATTTTTAGAACGAAAAAATAGAACAGAAAAAAACCCAGAATAGATGCAGCGTGTTACCTCTTAGACAAAACCATTAAGGATGTATTGGGTTCGGCGGCATAAATGAATCGACATAACCGATGAGAAAATGCTACGACATTGTGGGAATTTGGCGGTTCCAGTTCAAAGTCGACAAATGATGATGGTAATAATAATAACAATAACAATAATAAAATAATAACAACTGAGAATTCTCAGGTGAATCAAAGTGCGGAAATAGAAACAAGACAAAAACTTTTAGACAAGGAGTATCTGATATGGATGGAGAGCTTAATGACGAAAGGTGCCTTTTGAGCAAGGTCACCGAAAGGAAAAATCAGGCCTCCAAGATACAACAAAGGATGCAAATACAGAAGAGATCGGAAATCGGGGAGACAGCAGGAGATTTCTGGTGATCAAAACGAAACCATCTAAGAGAGAATTGAGAAGAAAGGAAAGACGTAAGCAGCGACAAAAACTTCAGAGTCTGATGATAAAAAAACATCGCGAAGGGTGCACAGTCAGTTCTCAACGAGGATTACGGTGAGGAGCAGAAACAAATTCCTCACGAGATGCTAATTGAATATTGGAGAAAGGTATTTTCAAAAGATTCAGATAACATGCGGTGAGGTCAAGATTGTTATGCGCGATCTCAAGGACGCCGCCCCAGGACTGGATGGCATGAGGAAGAAAAATCTTGAAAAAATAAAATTTATCGATTGGGCCGTTCACATTTCATTATGGTTGCTTGTTGGTTTGCCTCCTTATCCATTTGAAGGAGTCGTCAGCTGCATTCCGAAGGTTAAAGAAACATCCAACCCGAGTGAATTTAGGCCGATAACTGTCAATGGTGTAGACAGGATGCCAACCCAGCACTTCTTCCAATGCCTAAAAATTTGTGCTGCCGTTCTACACAATAAGCTGCGCTCTGCAAGAAGATACCCCATGACCAACTGCTTGCGATGCCGGCTGTGAGGTAGCCGAGTCACTGGGCCACGTTGTTCAAAATTGTCATAGAACAGATGGCCCTCGTCATTCAAGACATGACTCCATAGTTCGTATGCTAGAAGCAACACTGAAAAGGAAAGGCTACTCGACCAGGATGGAACCAAGAACTGAGCTAGGAACAAGAATTCCTGACTTATGTGCCTAGAATGAATATGAATACATCGTTTGCGATGTTGCAGTGATCTCCGACGTCTTTGGGCTGGATAGAGTTTACGGTTTCAAAGTCAACAAGTATGACAGATCCGATATTCACAAGTGGATGATGCAAAACAATCCATTCTCCAAATCTTGTGAAGGGAGACAGAAAGGGTTCATCTCAGCATTCGTCGTTAACTGGAGGGGGCAGTCTTTTTGGAGTCCTGGCATTTCTAGAAAATGCATGGCGTCACAAGCAGGGTTTCTTTCAGGCATACCTTCGGGGGGGCGAAACCCCCCGGAGGTCACTCATCGCCCCCCAAAAATAAAGATAAATTTAAAAAAAATTCTGACTAAAAGTGTATGTAAAAACCCATAAATCTAAGACAAAAAAGTTAAAAAAAAACTTCCTGATTTGGTATACTGTGAACTACAAAGGCTTTGTGCAATTCTTCTTGTAATTCCAGTAACAACTGCTTCAATAGAAAGATCATTCAGTACAATGAACAGGATTCTAAGCAAAGCAAGAAATAGAATGCTACCAGAAACTTTAACTCATTGTATGACCATAAGCATTGAAGGTCCCGAAGTTCCAACGGAAGATTTTTTTGGTAGAGTAATAGATTTATATGCTCTCAAAAAACCTCGGCGTTTAAAATTTCTTTAAACATTTCAGTTATTAAACATATTTTAAATTTTAGTTTGTATAAATGATTTTCAATATATTTTTACCTAAAATATAAATATTGAACTGAGGTTGTGCGTGATTTGATTTTGAACTTGTATTTGGCACGAAATACTGGCCCCCCGAACTCATGAAATGCCCTCCCCCCGAACAATAATGCCTGAAAGAAACCCTGGTCACAAAGAGATTCCTCATGTGGATTTCAATAAGGACGTTGCTGGAGAGATAAAAGATTTGGACATTCTTTAAACAAAGCACCTGGAGGAAGCACAACAGAGTGTCCCGGGGTTGATGATGATGATGATGATGATGACGATGACGATGACGATGACGATGACGATGACGACGACGATGACGACGACGACGACGACGACGACGATGAGGATGATGATGATGATGATAATAATAATAGTAATAATATCCACAATTTTTTTGAAGAGGTCAAAAGGTTTGGCATCGCAGGATCTCGTAACGATGCCAAAACATTGGGTAAAGCAGCAGCACTGTATAAATCAGTAGATGGATATGGACTTAGGTCCTTTTCCAATCCCGTTGAACCAAGCGAGTGGCTAACTGACGGAGTTCACAGAATGGCATCGGATCAATGGCTGAAATGTATTAAGGTTAGAGCCGCAGTCCTACAAAACAGACTGCGAGAATCAAGATACAATCCATTTGCCAACACCATCTGCGCTGACGGTTGCAGAGTTAATGAGTCGTTTGGGCACATCATACAGCGCTGTCGCAATTCGGACGGTCCTAGACGTGTGAGACATAACGCCTTAGTGAAGATGCTGGCAGGAAAATTGAGTGCAATGGGGTTCATCGCCAGGATTGAACCCAGAATCGCTACTGATGAAGGAACTAAAATTCCAGATTTGTTTGCATGGAAGGATTCAGAATAGGTCGTGTGCGATGTGGAATTGGGATCTGACTCTGCCGACCTGAATAAAATTAATTTCTCAAAGGTTTCAAAATATGACCTGTCGGGAATCCACCAATAGATGAAGGAAAATAATCCAGACTCGGAACCTTAAAGACAGAAAGGAAACGTCACGGCCCTCATTTTAAACTGGAGAGGAGCAATTTCCGAAAAATCATGGAGATTTTGGAGGAAATTAGGAGTCTCGAGAAGATTCCTCATGCGGACCTCCATCAAAACCATGCAGGAGACGTACAAGATATGGCGGACATTCAAGATGAACGCCTTGAAAGGCAGAAGACGCATAAACATCGTTTTATAGACATAAAATGATTGTAACGACAAGTTGAAATCCTTTCTTTGCGGTCTGACGGGATTTCCCAGACCCATGTGCGGACCAAAAAATTAACGATTTGGATTTTTTAAACATTGTTTTGTCCGTTATGTTTTTTGGCTGTGCTAATAAAATATTAAAAATAATAATATTAATAATAGTAATGACAATAATAATAACGAATAATAATTAGTCACGGGCAGAGGCGCCAACTTGATAAAATTATTGGAGGGGGCAAATTTATTTCATAAACTTGTCGCTGAAACTTTAGTTCGTAAATCGTTTTTCATTGGTTTAAAGTGAATTGACGTAGACTGCGAAGAACGACAGTTTTCATAGATACTAGTAAAAAACCCAATTTTGCAAAACGGCGTGCGCATGAGGATATTGAAATTTTAAAATAATTACTACAAGTAAAGCAAAAATTTGTAACTCTGTGATTGCTCTTTATTTACAAATTAAAGGAGAAGAAATAAAATTATAACAATGACTCTAATGGTTTGTTTGTTAGAGCATAAATAACAAATGCTCTCTCAATAACAAAAGATCGTACATAAACAATTTTTACATATAAAAAGTTAATTTTCTCTTCTCATTTCTTGAAATAAATTCGTTAATAACGTCATCTAAGTTCATTTCATTTGCCAAATCCTTGTGAAACTGAAGAATCGATACGGAATTAAGCCGCTTTTGACCCATTGTTGATCTAAGGTAAGTTTTTAACCTCCGAAGTCCCGAGAAAGATCAGCTGTGGCAGAAGTTGAAGGAATGGTAATGAATATGTTTAGAAACTTGATCATTTCTGGGAGAAGTTCAATCAGATGCGGCTGCTTTTGCAAATAGTTGATTATATCGTTTACGCCCTCGACGGATTGATCTGCTTCTTTAAGAATCTGCAGTAACATACCTCGTTGTACAATAAAGCGGTCTGGTTCGACGTCATCTTTGTAGAATTCCAGAATCTTGGCCTTGTTTGCATCATCACCTAGCACAAACTGCTCAATTTCCATTAAAAATTTGAACGATTTGCTCTCAAATCGAACATCCAGTGCTTTCAAAATTCCTTCAATAATCTCGACGAATTGCGATTCATAAATCTCCTGAATTGAACGACTAGATTTTGGTTCTGGCTGAAGCTGATCATTGGTTTGGAAACGATTTGTAATTTTTCGTTTCCTCGACAACTTTATTTTTTCTTCTACCTCGGCAGGTTTGTCCGAGATTACTTTCTGCCAAAATTCAGAGAAATCTATTTGGCAAAAACTGAGACTGGCCTTTAGAGTTGCAATCATGCGATGCGCTTCTTCCAAATGCAGAGATCTTTTTTGTAATGCCGTGTTAACCGTATCAATGTATCCAAATAGCTTCGTCAGCAATAAAATTGGAACTTTTACATCAGTCTTATAAATCCCGAAGCCTTTGCACCAAAATCCGACGAATCACTCTCAGCCATATCAGTAAAGTAATCTATCAATGCTGAGTAGTTTGATAGAAGAGACGACATGGATACAATTTGACTGTCCATCTGGTTGGACATAGAGGTTGAAGGCTTGTGGACTCGTCTGATTTTAGATTCTGGAATATAGCTAATCGCTTAGGCGAGTCCCTTACAAAATTGATAATATCTTTAACCATATTTAATGTATCTCTGCAAATCGGAAAGCTCTTGATAGTGTCTTGAGCCACTAAGTTTAATGAATGGGCCAAACAATGAACAAATAATGCTCTTTTTTCGTATTCGAGAATTCTAGCTTGCACACCATTTTTGCTACCAGCCATGTTCCTAGCACCATCATAACACTGCCCCCTACAGTTGGACAGCGGTAAATCAAATCGAAGAGCATCCTTGATGACAGAGTACAACGCTGCTGAAGTTGTTGATTCCACTTCGTAAAAACCGACAAAAATCTCTTCGGCCTTTAACGGATTTTTGGTGAACCGTAAGCAAATTGCAAACTGTTCCTTTCGGGATACATCCGCTGTCTCGTCACAGATAATAGCATAGGGACCAGCTTTTTTAACCAATACAATTAGTTTCCGAAGAAGAGTACGGCCCAGAAGATCAAGAATTTCATTTTGGATACCATGGCTACACCAAGTATATGATTCACGCTTCAACCACATTTGTAGCTTTTCTGAATCTTCACTCCGCAAGTTTAACAAGTTTACAAAGTTACTTGTGTCATCATTGTGACCACGAATTGCAATTCCCCGTGACGCTAAGTACAACAGCGAAGAAAATATTTTTTTCAAACACTTTCGGTTATTCAGCATTTCTTTCTTTTTTTGTTCGGAAATCTGTAATTGTAATAAAAATATTAATCATTAGAATAACGTTCCAGATGAAAATAAATTATTGGTTACTTGTGCAACGATGTTAACTGAAGATTTTAGCGCATGCATTTTTAATATGGCTTCCTTGTGGCACAATGATTTTTCATGCAGTTTCAACTATTCCAAACCCTTTTTTCCAATTATTAAAGCCTGTTTCAATGAAAACTGTTTCCTTTCTGGAGGAAAACGGCAGACCCATGGTCAGAAAAATTTCTCGATATGTGGAACACAGCACAATGTTTTTCTCCGAGTCATACAAAACCCAGGGGAAGCTATTGGTCCAATTTGGCACATATCGACGTTTTGCATTCACGGATTTACCGAGAACAGCAGAAGATGTACTTTCCGCTAGATCTTCATCTACTTTTGCGGTATCCACCTGGCTCAAAGAGTCTACTGAAATCGGCCTGGAGGTTTTAGCCGACAATTTGGTCAAAAAATTTTCCATTCTAAACTTATTTATCAATTTCTGAATTAAAAAACAAAATTCTAGTTCATTCAGCCTCAAAGTATAAAAACTAAAACAATAAGTCGCAATTCGAACGTTTTAATTTAATTTGATTATTATTAAATAAAACATAATTAACAGTACTAACCGGTAAAACTTTTTTAAAGGAAAAAACAACTATTAAATTTTTTAATTTGAAAAGTAATAACGAAAACAGCATGCCGTGCCGTCACTTTAATTTTAATTCAACGCTTCATTGCTATGGTAACGTGCAGTGACGGGCAACTAGTTCACTAAAAAGTTGCAAACTTTTAGTTTAACTAAAAAATTTTAGTTAAGGCAACAGTATAACTAAGAAAAAAAATAATTTAGTTAAATTGTGAGTTTAACTAATTTTTTTAGTTAGCAACTTAAAAGTTTAACTTAAAATATGTAAATCCTCCACCACAAAATTATTGGGGGGGGGGGGAACATTTTTTGCCTCCCTTAAGTTGGCGCCTATGGTCACGGGGATCGAGATAACTGATGCGAAGTGGCGAATTCGGCCATCTATTGTGCACGAGACGTTAGGGTTCAGCGACATAAAATTATCAACATAACCGATGAGAATAATAAGACATGAACATAATAAGACAAAGAAGGAATTTCGCGGTTCCACTTCAAAAACATCGGCTTAATAGGCTTGGCGAGTTAACCAAGGTCGAGATAAGTGGGTTCCACTGTAATTAGAAATAACACATATGGACCTTTTGAGCTCTTTAGCAATCCTCGATCTTGAATATTTGGCTTTCCTGGAGGCCTACTACTCATTTTCGGACAAAGGTTTATCTCTACCCATTACTAAACTATCAATAATAAACTGAAAAAGAAAATTTCTTAAAAGTATCCTGCTTACATACCATAGAAACCTACTTTGAAGTTCATTGAGATACATTGAGAAATAAGGCCCAGTGGAATGCTTTGTAACAATTTAATTGCTTTTAAAAGTGCTCTCACATCCTGTTTAGATACATAAGGCACTCAAAAGCTTAGATAAACCAACATTGTGAGACTTATCAAAGACCAACCCAAATACTCAAATAGTCAAAAAGCACAATTTGTTAAACATTCTTTCTGTCAAACTTCTAATGAAAAAGAACAACATCTAAATAAATTAATAAAAAATTTTGATAGAGACAAGATTGATTTTGTAATCTTTAATTAAACCTCAAACTTCAACAGTGAAAAAGTGCATCATTGTTCACCAATTCCTGGTAAGAGGATGTTCCATGGCATAACCACCATTTTTGATCATGGTTTCAGCAATTTTCTTATAATTCAGATCCCCAGTCGCAAAATAGGCTTTGCAAAAGAATTATAACATTGAATTATGAATATACATAAACGTAGATCCTTCAGAATTTCTTAGAATACCTGTTTCAAGAGCTTCCAGATCTTCATCAATTTTCTTCAATAAATTCTCAAATAGTTTTCGGACAAGAATAATCTAAGTAATAAAGGATATTTTCACTTAAAAATGGCACTTATATAGAAAGTCCATCATAATAACAAAATGTAGAAAGCAACCAACTTCATCATCACAATTCTTCAAGCCAATGGCTTTGGATCTTGAGGCCCTGGCTAAACTAGCATTTATGACATACAAGTTAATGGCTATGCCTGCTAATCTTTTTAACATAAACTGGTTTTCTTGAACAGCCTAAAACATTATGTATGTATTTAGTTTCAAACATAGCAATTTCAAAAGCAGAATGAAGTTTACAATAAAGCAGGAATAAGATATGAAATGAGACATACATCACCAAAGACAAAATAAATAATTTTTTTAATGCATTAGAACATGGTGTTTAAAATGAGGCAATAAAGGCCACATTATGATAGATCAGTCATCTCTCTAATGCATATAATTGAACAACTAAAACTTGTTGATGGGTCTGGAAAACTCACTGTAAAGGATGTTGACCATATTTTGAGGACCACATTTTTCAATTTGAAAATGCGTTTTTCCAACACATCTCCACAAAACTGAAGTTAAATATTAAAATGGAAATAATATTTGACATAATGGTAATGTCAATGAAGTGACAGAAGAGTTACCAACAGAAAGATCAGGATGAACATGGTCATAGAGCTTAAGATTCAACTCCTCTTTACCAATTCTGAATTGCTTCAAACCTTCTTGTAAAAGATATCCCACATTGTTCAGGGAATTTCTCCTCTTTCTGAAGCAAAAACTTAATAAATATGTGAAGGAGATAAATTTACTCTAATGACAGTGATATTTAACCTAATTGACTGCTGTGATTTCAATCCAGCATGCTTCAAACAATTGAGGGCTATATAGAGTTTCAAAATTTCATTTGATGACTGAAAGAATAAAATAAATAAATTTACGTTGTAAAAAAAAGCCATCTGCCACAACATCCAGAATAATGATAGTCTGATTAAATAATTTAAATGCAGAACAATTTTCAATCTGGTGACATCACTTACAACTGTGAGCGAGTTTGTAGCTGCATTCATCAATGCATTTGGTATCCCGCTTTCCATCTTACATCCTACACTGCCCATTATCTGTAATGCATCTTTCAAGCTCACCCAAACGCATTCTGAACCAAACACCTGCAAAGAAGTTAAGTTCAAAGAATTCAGAATTAGAATAACGTCAGGTATATGAAAAATACAAACTTTAACAGCAGCAGATTCACAAAACACATCAGGATTAACAAAGGAATCAAGCACCCCAGCAGTCATGTAGCTGATGCTTTCAATTGCATATATGTTCATGGCCAAAGTTGCCAATTTATCCTGCACAACAAGACCCAAAAATTTAAAAAGATATTTCAACACAAATCTCCCCTGTGCCAGTTACTTGAATCATTCCAAAATCTTTGAGTGTTTTACCAAATACATTCCTCTTGATGCAGTGGTTGACAAGACTTTCTGAAATAATAAGTAATAGATTTAATAAGAGCTGATCCAAAGATGATGTACATGATGTTGGCTTACTTGATAGATTTTTAAGGATGCCACTCCACAAACCTCCATTGATAAACATATCTTCATACATCACATATGTTGACATCTAACAAATTTGTATTTTATAATTGCTTGCTTTAATTTTGGGTAAAATTACATAGAATATGTCTGTCACCTGAAATCCATTTCCTAAGTCTCCAATAACATTGCTTACAGGAATCTTTATATCACGGAATTTAACAGTGCAAACTGAAGTACAAAAGATCATCAGATGATATAAATGGTGATACAATAACAAATATAAATTATTAGGTCACTCAGATGCATTGCAATGACCGTGAAAGTAATGCATATCAAATACAAATATTGATTTAAAGTATGATAACCAGGTAGATCTTTAAAACCAATAGTTTCATATGGTTGGCTAAAGCTGATTCCGCTGCCAACCTTTTCCACAAGAAATCCAGTCACCCTATCTTCTCTATTCTGAAGAAGGAACAAGTATGAATAGAAAAATAATATCACTCTAAAGTTGACAAATCATTTCTTTGCTAACCGGTCCATAACCAACTTCAGTTTTTGCAAATACCACAAAAAAATCAGCTTTGTCAGCATTGATCACCCATGTCTTTTCGCCATTAAGGACATAACAAGATTTATCACCAGAAAGTTTTGCCCTGGTTTTTATTTGTGCTAAATCACTTCCACTGAAACATATTAAAATAAAAAACACTATTTAAAAATATTTAACATTATTCTGACAATTTATATTTGGCATTAATATGTAAGAACAACCCAAATACAAAAACCAATCCCAATCTAGCTTGTTATTTAAAATAAGCTATCAATATTCCACAAAGAAATCTAAAGTTGTATTTTTCTTTAAAATTGGGTAATGTTTCCCTTGCTAATCTAACCTTTTATCTCCAAACATTCCATTGGCAAGTTAATAAAAACATTAATATTTTTTGCATTGAAATTTATGTACATCATTATTTTTAAATTTTGTGATGTTAATGTCTTACAAAAGAAAGATTTTACAGTGATTTTGCATGCTCCAAGCATCTCTGTGTTATAAGATAGTCCTGTTTTTGTGATAGTTTGTATAAATAAATATAAATATAAATTTAGATGTTTTGAGGCAGACCTGCTATACTATTGTGATGAGAACAGTCCAATGTTACACTTGTCAGTCACAACAAATGATGTTTATAAAAAAAAATTGCATATTTTGTGTTAATATACATGATATAGACCAGACATGTCAAACTCAAACAGAACTGTGGGCTGCAAAAGTATGTCAGTGTGCACAGCACCAAACCTAATTTATAAAAAACTGTAATTTATTGAAATATATTTGACATGCACGTTACAACAACTACAGTAAGCTACCTCTCTGCAACGCCAAATTTAACAGTTGTAAACGTTATTCACGACAATTCTATCATTCTTAGTGTTTTGTCCTGGGGCTTGATGTTTCCTTTTCATGCCAATTTTTCACATATCTGACTGAAATTTATTTGCGGTTCAAACTTTGATCAGGTAAGGTGGAACTGAACATGGCCATAATCCTTGTTGCAAACTTTCTGAACTTTTCAGGAAGATATGAAAAGAAGCTGGGTAACCCCACTTCCAGATACTTTGCTCTGCGTATAGAATCCGACTGCATCCCTATTATTTCCATCTGCAAGTTTTCCTCTGCCTTGACAACATCAAATGTGAAAGGTGCTGAGAATAATGCCAAGTAGTGTTCAAAGAATGATAAATTATTTTGCCAAAATTGTTTCTGCAATTCTTTTGACAACAACTCCAGATGACTTTCATACTTAGCAAAGCAAGTAAAGACTTATAAAGTAAAGTATTGGCAGAGTCTTCGAGATCTTTGCAGTTAGGAAAATGAACCAAATTTTCATGTGACATCTGTTATATCCACAAGCTAAGTTTTGTAATGAAGCATTTGATGTCATTCATACAACTGAGTGATAAGCTTATAAACCAAAGCAGACGATAACTAAAGAATAAAACAGAAACAGAATACAAAGAATGTAAATTCTTAGACTAACTAATCTGCCAAGATAAACCATAGTAATTAAAATTGTTACAACTTTGTTATTTCACACCATAAATTAAATTTAATAGATATTTGTTGATTTTAATGTTTAAACTGCAATTTTTGCAATTAAATGAGACAACAACAGTAAACTTTGTGTGGGCCGCATGTTTGATGTTCCTGGCATAGAAACATTCTAATAAGTTTCACATTTTAATAACAAATGTACTATTCTAATAAGTTGCTGCATTTTATGTGGGCTTGGGGGTAAAAGGTTAATGGAAAGGCAAACTTTTTATAGACAATACATTTATAGATTACATAAATTCTCTACTGAAAATTGATAACCTTGAATCTTCATAAGGACAATAAGCAATATAGCTTTTTCCTGATGTCAATCTTGGCAAATATTTTTCTTTAAGTTCGTCAGATCCAAACCGATGCAAGCACTTAAAATAAAAAAATCTACATATTCTTATTAAGTGTCATTAAAGTACCTTAATTACTTTAATTCCAAGATTATTGTGAGCATATACAAGCAAAGCAATACTCTCATCAGAAATGTCTTCAAACAATCTCAAAACTTTAGTTGCCTTGAAGTTTTCACCTCCTGCACAAGCATTAATAAAATGAAATGAAAAATCAAGAATTGTAGGTTTGTGTGAAATCAGACAATTACCAAACTCCTCAGAAACAGAACTTCCGACAAGGCCAATTTTTTTCAATTCAATCAAAAGATCATCTTTAGTGACGGATACTTTGCCGTCTTCTGATGCTAGTTAGGTTTGCATTAACTTATTTAAAACTCTTTAATTAGGTGAGTAACTCCACCTCAGATCTAAATAACAATGAAGCTTACCCTTTTGGTTGAAAAACTGTTGAATTTTCAGAACATGATCATTTAACTCTTTTAGCTCAGACTTAGAGAGGCTTTCTGGATATATTAATGACTCCTACATAAAAAAAAAATTAAGTTAACAAAGTTGCATTGACAATAGCAAACTTCAGAAGCTTAATTTTCTATGTTTATAATAGAAACATTATATATACTCAAAATTTTGTGAAAAAAGTCTTTTTTCTTGCAGAAAATACAGTCTTGGCTGAGTTACTCAAGCATTTGACTTCAAAATTGAAATTCAATAATTGTTTTTTTTTAATTCATAATTTATTCTGTTCTCTTAAAAAACAATATATTATTAAACAATTTCCTACTGAATAACACAAGCCCAAAAGTAGATGGAAAATTAGTTAATGTAAGTCCCAAAATAAAAAGTCGCCCACCGAGTCATAAATACCAGCAAAAACATTTTTCAAAAACGGCTTATTGCTATGTTGTCTCGTTTCCTGAGAAATATTGCTCCGATGCTCTTCCGATAACTGAGTATTTTCAGAGGCTTGATCTGACTTCGAGGACTTTATAAAAGTTTGTCTGCAAATGATCGCATTTCTCAATAAAACTCTCTCAAGGCAAGTTGAAACTCTCTGGCAAAACATCTCGGCTGAACGTGGTTCAGAATAAGTTTCGTATTTTTGTCAACCTTGACATTACTTGATAAACATTGTCGAGATGTGAAGAAATTATTCGTTCTTTAATATACAATGAATAAATGTTGCTAATGTAAAAAAAATAATTTTTTTTAATTTAAAAAATTATCAAATAAAAAATATAAAAGTTGTGTAAATTTTTAGATATTAGATCGACCCAAATTTTTGACAAGAACTTCTTCATAGGTTTAGAAAGCATGGATCTTGTCTATTTAACCAATCAGAAGAAACTGGCATAATTCGGGGGCGTGGTCATGGCTTTAAAACTAAATACTTTACGGTCTTAAATTAATTTATGTAGTTAGTCGAAATCAATTCGTTATGCAAAGGACTATAATCAAATAAATCAAAATTTATGCAGTTATATGCAATTAATTAGGAATATAGAAACATTAAATCATTTCAAAATTAAATCATCAAATTATACCCCCAACTCAAAATCTCAAATCCCAACCCTAACATTATTAATTTATTACCCCTAACACTTATCCCAGAAACTAAGTTATTAAAATGCACCAGAGCAACTCAGCACAGATGTATGCCACGCTGCATGGGGTATTATATGATATTTAAATTATAGTTTATATTAGCTTATATGAGTAAGTTGATTAGATTTCAAGGTGTTTCCAAGTACTTAGATAATAATATTAGGGCTCGTAAGACAGGAATGTAGGATAAGTGAATTGTATTGTTTTTGATGTACTTGTTTCCTAATATGGTCTTAGTTTTTTTAAATTAAACCTAATTGTTTATAACTGCCGGAGCTTTTTAACGAGGTTGTGTTTGGTATTATTTTCGAAGACACATTTTTTTGTTGAATTGTTGCGAAAATTTGTTAAATACTGTTGCTTATCGAGCTAATAAATTATTTTGCAAAACGCCATTTGCACAAAATTTTAAAGGTTTGTAATCAATTAGATCTTTAAAAAAAACCTCTGCACAAGTTCTCATCTGTCAATACTGGAAGGTTGTTTGTTTCAGAAACCGAAACGCGTGGTTATTACTGTTTTAATATCCTAGCGATGAGTTGCGAGCTATCTGAAATGAACAACAAACTGGAGTCGTGTGACGATCATAATGGAGTTATTCAACCTCTTCTAACGGGTATCGAATATTAAAATGTGAACAATTGATATGACTTGAATAACTTTTATAAATATTGAAACTTCAATTTTGCAGACTTTTATCAGATAACTATGGCTTATGCTTATTGGAAAAGTGGAAAATACCAAGAGCTGGCAGCTTTTGATTTATATTTTAGAAAAAATCCTTTTCAAGGGGAATTTACAATTTTTGCTGGACTTGAAGAATGTCTCAAATTTCTTCAAAGATTTTGCTATTCTGAAAAAGGTAATTTTATAGACATATCTTTTCATTATGTGATTTAGTGCAAGTTTGTTTATATTTTTTGCATATTTAATTAAATTACTCTAAATTGAACATTATACAATTTTGCAGACATTGAATATCTTAGAAGCCTTTTGCCACATGCTTGTGAAAATGCTTTCTTTGAATATTTGCTTAATCTGGACACGAAGGATGTAGTAGTGTATGCCATTGATGAAGGTTCAGTTGTATTCCCAAAAGTACCTCTTCTCAGAATCGAAGGTCCTTTAGCAGTTGTGCAACTTCTTGAAACCACTCTTCTTAATCTAGTCAATTATGCAAGGCAGGTAAATTTGTTTATTCATTCCAATAAATTGAAGGGCAATCACTTAGGGAAACTTAATGGGAAAGTCAAAAATTAAAAATTTAATCAAAAACATTCCTTACTGATGAAGATGTATACATAAGCTAAAATAAAATGGAATTAATGTGTAAGTAAAGCAACAACAGAGATAAATCAACATAACAGTCAAATCAGAAATATTCAGAAAAATTCTTAACAATCAGAAACAATGAAAATTTAAGTAAAATGGAGCAAATATGGAACTGAATTAAAATAACAATAAGTAGTAAAGAAGAGTGAGATTCAGTTGGCAATAGTTAAGAAGTGAGAGAGGTCAAGTAGTGTTAATTCTATTAACTGTAACTGTAACTAAAAACTCTAATAACTGGTGAAAACTAAATAAGTTAACTACAATTATAACTGTATCTGATTATGAGTAATTAATTAACTATAACTGGAAAGTAATAACTGATTAACTGGAAATTCCAATCAGTTAATTGAAATTTTCATATCTGCATGACTTTATTATGTAAACAACAATTTTCCATAGATGGGGTACAAAGAGATGGTACAAGCATTCACTTCATTAAATTTCCAAAATGGCTAATAATGATAGCGCAAATAATTGTAATTGTACTTCATTTATATAGTGGCAGTGTCTGAAGAATATATAGTGCTATGAACATCTAACCGCCATTATCAATATTGATTTGCTTTTCCATTACGAGATTGATATGACATTACAGGGATATATGCATTTGTACATAACATGTTGATATACTTTTGCAACTTCCAAAACTCAGCCATGGCCACCGAAAAAAATGTTTTGGGTTCCTAGGCACAGCGGCCATGGCTCCTATGTGAATTATAACTTTACAATATTCCAAAAATTCAAACTTTAACAGTGATGCCGAGTACTTAAGTGCATTTGCTGTACTTGAGTATTTATACTTAAGTCCTTTCACGATTGTGTACTTAGTACTTGTACTTTAAATACATTTTTAATACTTATTAATAAGTACATTTTAAGTACTTTTAAATTTTTTTTTTAAATAAAAATTTTTTAAAATAAAAGTCCTAATGTATTGAATTTGACCTCGACACTTCTAATATAGTCCATGTTACTGACAATGGAGGCAATTTCGTTAAAGCCTTCAAACAATTTTCTGAGCCAAGCATATTAGAGGTGGAACCATCTGATGCATGCGACATTGATCAATGCGATCAATGATGAGACTAATAGTCATTTAGAAATATCACAGTTTTTTGAGCAGACGGAATCAGAATCATGTATTTATCTGCCTTCTCATTTACCATGTTTCTCGCACACACTAAATTTGTTGGCTTTTGTGGATGCCAATAAAGCACTGGCAAGTGATGCGACTTTCAAGCGAATGTATCGTTCAGTGACTGGCAAATATTCCAGCTTAAGTAATGCATCACATCAGAGTTCAAAGGCTGCTGAAGCTGTGTTTGATGTTCTTGGGAGAACAATACCTAAGCCAAACCCAACTCGTTGGAACTCTGAATTTAACAATTATAGAGCCATCTATGATATAAAGGACAAAGTTAATATCAAAGTTAACTTCAAGATGAAAGCTTTTGTAATTGCTGCTGTTCATCATCTGCACCTGTTGAAAGACTATTCAATCAAGCTGGTCTTATACTGACTTCTCAGCATAACAGACTCTGTGAAAAATATTTTGAAACACTGCTTCTTTTTAAGAAAAATAAACAATTTTATTGATAAATGTAAATTCTGTTACACTTGTCTTAACATTGTATTGAAGATAACAAATATTATTTCTGATCAATGAATGTCCCCAAAAGTACTTGTACTTATACTTAAGTACATTGACTACAACGTACTTGTACCTGTACTTATAAGTACTTTCAGCCCCAAGTACTCTGTACTTATACTTAAGTACATTTTTGGACTACTTACGGCAACACTATGTTAAAGTTTAACATATGGTGTACATTTAATGGAATTTCATAATCTAATTTCATCATGTTTTGGGATTTATTTGTAATGCAAGTTACATGTAATTCTTCAAGTCCTGAAGGGGCCCATTTTGATTTTCTTGCGGGGGCCTGCCATTTGAAGTCACTGACTTCATTATGGTTGATAGTATTTTTGATTTTGGGCAATTTTTTTAAAACCTAGGTTTCTGATTTTTTCGCATTAAAAGTTTATTGACATAGCAACAGAGCCTAGAGAAGATGTTAGCGGTTACCATCTATTAAAGGTAGTGAGTTCCACATGGAGACTATTACAGAAGAAGTATTTGATTGCAGTCAATCATTGAGATTGGTGCTATTTTGTAGATGAGGCCTCTCACACCAGAAGAAGAAGCTAGGTCAGGGGTGGGCAAACTTTTTGACTCGAGGGCCGCAATGGGTTCATATATTGGACCCGGGGGCCGGACCAAGAGTAGATGGACGGTGTGTATGTGTGAATTAATATAAATTAAATTTACATTTGTAACATTAAATGTTTAGATTAATTTAAGGTAGAAAAGCATAAAAAGAGTTATTTTACAAAACTTTTATGCAATGTATTTCTTTAATAAAATAGTATCTTCAGTTTTAGTGGGAACAGTGTTGTTGGTCTCCCTTTCATTAAGGAATCAAAGTCAGGCGTTAGCTTTGTTGTAGCAATTCACAGAATAGATCTGAGGTGTTGGTCGGTTAACTGGTATCTGTGACGGGATTTATTGATCTTCATGACACTGAACGTCTGTTCACACTTGTAGGCTGAGCCAAACAAGGCCAAAATCTTCTGTGCCATCCCCCGGAGATTTGGAAAACAGTCATCTTTAAGTGAGGCATAGAACTCTTTTAATGGAAGAGAGCAGAAATTCTTCTTTAAGATTGCATCAGATTGACGATCGATTAGTTCCAATTGCACTTCTTGTGGGGCTGTTTCTGGGTCTTGTGACAAGAGACAGGCCACCAGCTGAAGTGACTTTTCAATTTTTTCAAAATCTGCAAATCGACGGCAGAATTCTTCATGCAGGTCATTCAGTGATTTGCTATATTTATTCACATTTTGGATGGTCTTTTCCTGTGTGGCTAGTGTGGGAAAATGAGAGAAGATTTTCTTTGAAATTTGCCTAGAAAAAAGGTCAACTTGGCTTTGAAGGCATTTACATTACTATACATGTCGTGCACAGGTCTTTTCCCTGTAGCTTAACGTTAAGCTCATTCATGTGAGAAAAAATTTCAACAGCAAACGCAAAGTCACACAGCCAATTCTTTTCGCTCAGCTCTGGAAAATCATCAGACTTCCCCTTTAACTCCAAAAATGTATCAATCACTTCTTTAAGATCCCACACTCGTTTAAAGGCTTTGCCCAAACTCAACCAGCGGACACGAGAGTGGTAAAGCAAGTGGTGGTCTGCGTTGGTTTCCTCCAGAAATGCAATGAACTGACGGTGCTGAAGTCCCTTTGCTCGTATGCAGTTAACAAGCTTTATAACTGACTAAATTATCTAGTGCTCCGCGGGCCGGCTTGAAATGGCCGCCGGGCCGTAGTTTGCCCATTGCTGAGCTAGGTGAATGTTATTTACCGGGTTCGTTTTTACGAACTCTTGCAAAAATTTATAACGCAAGAGTTTCAAAATCAGTCTTCTGTGCTTTAAGGTCTGCAGGCCAAGGATATTGAATGGAAATCAACAGAGATAGGGAACAGATGAGGCTGGATAAAGTCAAGTGGTTTATAGCAAGCAGCTCAAACTGTATATCCTCTGGGGCTGAATGAGATTCTGCATTAAATGATGAACTGAGGACATTGTAGAGTGGTTCCAAGTTGGAACCCCCCTTTCAAATTTCCCAACCAAGGCATTCAACTGAACCTTGGACTTTGCAAAACCTTTCAAAATGTGAACAAAAGCCACTTCCTGTTGAGTGGAAATGCAGTTTTGAATAGGGAAGTTAATGATTAACAACCAATCGATTTCGGTGCCATAGAAACCAATTTAATATCCCAAGATTCGAATCAAATAATTAGAATAAAATGTCAAAAATATAGTGAAGATTCAAATCAGTTAAAATTAACATCAACATAGGATGGCAACGTGCATGTGCCTGTGTTCACCCCTGGAATAAAAGAATCTTGTTGAATGGCTAATTTGATCTATGTGCTCTAGTAATCCACTGGGGACACTGGCCCTGGGGATTTTTATTTAGTGAATGATATAGTTCACATAAATAAGAAATTTAAACATTTTTTTTATAAATGTGAATGTTTATTCTACATCAGAATACAAATTATCATAAATTATTTGTTTGAATAAAATCATCAGCTACTTGAAGCAAAGATATGGAATGACATTTTTAATTATTTGTAAATTTAAAAAAACATGGAACATCAACTAATATTTGGAACTTTTTGAAGGATTGGATGAATACTGCATATAATTTTTGAGCCAAATGCATGACAAACATTATCATTAAATTTACTGGATACATGTACAAATTTTTATGGATACTGGATTCAATTTGATTGATACATCAAATGAATTTAACTTCTTGCCTACAATTCTACAGTTCTTGGATGATGCACACATTTTCTGAAAAGTTATTGTTAATGCTAATAAAGATGATGCACATGTAATTCTTCAATAATGGTAAAGCAGTTTAATCAGAATTAATAATGATAATGATTGAATTTGAACCATGTTTTGTAATAGTATAGATAAGACTAACTAATGCTTGATTTTTTTGCTTCATATCCTATTTACTAAAGACTTGTCACCATTTGTAGCTTGGTTGCAACAAATGCAGCGAGATTTAGATTAGCTGTTGGACCAAAGATGTCCCTGCTGGAATTTGGATTGAGAAGAGCTCAGGGTCCTGATGGTGGACTGTCCGCCTCTAGGTATGAATAGCCGTCTTCGGGCCATTTCATATTCAGTTAGCTAGATAAATGATTGCAGATATTGCTACATGGGAGGGTTTGATGCCACAAGTAACTTGCTGGCTGGAAAGTTGTTCAACATACCAGTCAAGGGAACTCATGCTCATGCCTTTGTTTGCTCCTATAACAGTTTGAAGGAGGTTGCTGATAACAATAACAAGGTACAACTTTCTTATTGAAAATGTCAATATAATATGATATAATAACCACGACATTAAAATTTTCTAGTTTATTAAGAGTAAGGATGGTTCAAAAGATGTGGATTTGTTGGAAAAGAGTTTGTTTTGGAGAAGTCAATTGAACAAATGCCTGAGTGAGAATAAATTAGATTTTTGTTATTTTATTTATTTTTATTTATTTGGATCAAGAAATAAGTTTAAACTAGCACACAACTTTTGCAGAAGCACATTATGATGCATATATAATAATTTCATGTTGGCTTGGCAAAATAATTTATGCTTAATAACAAACAAGTAAAAGTAATATACAAACTAAACTTAAAAAAGGAGAAGTCGCATTAACAAATCACTAAGGCACAAATAATCTTTAATGTGGGAAGTGCTAATCTCTATCTGACCATCTGTTTGTACGTTATGTGAATCTAAGCCTAATTACTTCAAGTTGTTTTAGATACTTCTTAGGATGAAAAATACCTTAGTACTTTAATATTTTGACTTCAGAACTGATTAATATTCATGCATGCATTTATTCAAATCATAGCGATTGGCATTCTCTGAAATAAGTCGCCATGAATATGATGCTCTTAATTACATCAATGGCAATGCTTGGTTTTCTGGCCACTATTTTATACTGATAATAGTAATACTGATAATGATGATGATGATGATGGTGATGATGATGATGATGATGATGATGATGATGATGATGATGATGATGATGATGATGATGATGATGGTGTTACATATATATATGACCTTACATTTATTACTCATAACATTTCACAAATGATATTGTTTTATTAAATAATGTTATAGTAAAGGAACATAACCAGTCAATTACTAGTTTTTACATTTTTGTTTGGACACAATAGGTTTTTTGGAAACAGAAGCCAGTGAAGAGGAACTTGCAGCATTCATTTCATATGCAGCTGCATTTCCGGATGGATTTTTGTGTCTCATTGACACATATGATGTCATAAAGTAATGTGATCTGAATAAATTGAGCTGTGTATTAATTGTCATGAGATGTCATGCTTTTATAGGAGTGGACTTCCAAACTTTTGTTCAGTTGCTTTGGCTTTGAGTGAAGCTGGCTACCAACCCGTTGGCGTGAGATTGGATAGTGGCGATCTGGCATATCTTTCTGTAGTAGTAAGAGACTCTTTCAGAAAAGTGGCTAAGTGGTATGTATTCACAATTTTGTCATTTATCATATTATTTTCATTTAACGCTTTCAATTTGTAGCTTCAATTTCAAAAATTTGAGTGAATTGAACATTGTTGCGAGTAATGACATTAATGAAGATACAATACATTCTCTTAACCATCAGGTAAGTACCACCTTCCATGCCATTGTCAATATGGATGTGATTTGCTTCCTAAGTTTGAGCGGTTGGCATTTATGTAATAAGCTTTTTTTGTAAAAATTGAAACACTAACATGTAACTTAATATCTAGCTTAACTGGTGACTCCTAATTTAGGACATGCAATTGCAGACAGTTGGCATAAAAGCTGAACAGGTGAAGGCAAGAGGATATTGATTGTTTGAGCATGGTATCCACTTTTGAAAACTGATCCTAACTTCTGATGCATGTGAACATAATGGCTAACCAAGCCAAACATAGTTGTGGCATTGATTGAGGCAGCAGAACTATGCCGATTTAAATCAATCGGTATTTATTTATACCTATCTCGGAGAATGGAGAATCATTTTCGGGAAGCTTACTAAGCCCATAGTTAGAAATCATGAGATTGATGGAAAACTGAAAATCGTTTAGTTGATGTGTAGTTTCCTTCTGTGTGACAGAATATGCTGTTGCTAGATTCATCCACTTGAACTAAGCATGCAATGTATGGTTACATTTAACAATAATAGTCTGTAGGTGATGGATTCCCTCTTAACAATGCGAGACATGCATTGAAATTCAATGCTTATTTTAAATTGTTAATTTTAATATTTTCATTCATAATCATGCTTCCTAAATCTTTGATCTATGACAAGTATTAATAATAATGAATTACTTGCAAATATGTATTTGTAAACCAGTCAGTTAATTATTAAATTATCCATGGCATCCAACTTATTAATGCACTGGCCGATGTTTTAACTTTAGCAAATCAGTAACTACTTACACATCATATGAATCATTTTGTATGTTTTTAGCATATATACTCTAAGCTTCAGAGCTTCACCTAATAAACAACAAGTGTTTTGGAAAATGATTTTAAGATGAAAACAAAGTATATCCTTTACTTATTAGGAATTCAATTTTTAGGGCCATTCAATTGATTCATTTGGAATTGGAACGCACCTTGTCACCTGTCAGAAGCAGCCTGCTCTGGGGTGCGTCTACAAGGTCTGTTTTGTTTTCATTTGGCTTTCAATAGATCTCATGGTAGATATTTTACAAACTAGCTGGCAGAGGTGAATGGAAAACCAAAGATGAAGTTGAGTGAAGATATTGAGAAAGTGACAATACCAGGAAGGAAGTTTGCTTTCAGACTTTTTGGGGTGGATGGCAATGCACTTGTTGACCTTCTCACTCGACCAGATGAACCAGAGCTACTGTCCGTAGGGCAAAAGATTCTTTGCCGCCATCCTTTTCAGGCAAGTGCAACATAATCCTTGTCTTATCTTAGGTAATAGTTGTTTCTGATTTGCTGTTTTAAGGAATCAAAGAGGGCCTATGTTACACCATCAAGAATTGAGCCTCTGCATAAATGTTATTTTAAGTCTGGCAAGGTGAGTTCAAGATTTACATTTATTTAAGTTAAACATCAATTATGTACATTATTTGATTCTTTTAAGTAAAATGATCCTCTCACAAAAGCTTAGATGAGACTTAAATTATTGTTAAATGTCTCCACTTATTTTCGTAATGGATTTCATAATTTACATAATTTTTATTTCCTCGTTGTATATACATTCCATTCAAATTAAAGTCATCAGAAAATTAAAATTTCATTTTATCTCTGTTCCTTGGCTTTGATATCTTTAGAGGCATTTGTAATTTTATTACACTAACATGTTTAAACTCTGACTTAGCATCTATTTTTGTTTTAATTACTAATTGAGTTTAATTGAAGTTCATTTGACAATAAACATAGATTCAGATCTTGTCACAAGTCAATATTATCATACCAAATTATACTTTGAGTTTCTTATTAATTTTTTATTACTTTCTGTTGGTCTTCTGAATTATTTCAATCCCAGCTTTTCTTGAATCAGTCGAATTGAAGCTCATAATGCTAACCAAATGGAATGAGCCGCAATTTCAGTTGCACCCTTAAATCGATTTTTTATAAACTTTTAGAGATATTGAGATCTTCTTTAAAATTAACTGGAGTACTAATATGATGCTAATCCATATCAATAAATGCTTGTTTTTCTTAGCATCCAAATCATTAGTTTTTTGATTCTGTAATCTCACCATCATTTATTTTGCAGATCTGTCTCCCATTGCCTTCTTTAAATGAAATTAGGAAGAGAACACAAGAATCTCTTTCACATATCAGAATGGACCATAAGAGGACCCTGAATCCTACACCATACAAGGTTGATTTTAAATTGAAATTCATGGTATTCCATTACACTTTTCATCATTTTTTAGGTGTCAGTTTCAGCCAATCTGTACGACTTCATGCACGATCTTTGGCTTGAAAGTGCCCCTATTGGCCAGTTGTCATAACCCATAACTATTTAATGCTTTATTGATTTGGAGATTTATTTCCATGGAGAGTAGATAAAATCACTACTGCAGTGTTGGCATCTGTGTGTGTGGAATGTCTTCTGCTACGATTAGTTCAAGTTTAAGATTTCTTAAGTTAATGACTCTCAAGTTCAATCTGCTTTTTTGAAGTCTAAGTCACGTGCAACGTAATTCGAACATCCTAACATTCCAATAAATATGCAAATTGTTTGCTTACGATTAGGCTCCTAAGGCATGGCAACCGTAATCAGCATAGCTCAGGGTCGGCTAGAACCACACTTTATGACTCCTGAGTGTGTAACAAAGCTCCCAAAAGTCTAAAGGTGGTTTGCATCAAATCAATGCTGCCTCAAACCTTTGACTTTTGCTTTCGCAAATTCCTTAAAATCAAGCAACAATCCCTGATGAAGGGTTTATTTCTTCACAAAACTGAAGCAGGCAATTGTTCGGTTACAGCATATTATAGTCTGTTTGGACTGTCACGCTATTGAAAGCATCTAAATATAAAACAGTTCATCACAAGCTAATGGAAACAAAACTAACAATCAAGCGATACAAATCAACTCCAGCAAGCCCCAGATGGCATTCATGCTGTATCAAAATAATTCTGAAGCTCAAAACTAGGAAAAATACTCTTAAAAGCAAAATAAAACGCTTTTAAAATATGGTGCCTGATGCACCTCAGCTACAGATCTTAACCTCAGGAACCATGCCGTGCAACAAGCTCAACAACGCACAAATTAAGAATAGTCAAAGCCATTGATCGTGACAAACAAATCTGTTAAGGCCGTGAGGCATGCACTGTTTTTAAGTCTATGGAATCACAATTCCAAATAGCAGCCAGAACAAAAACTTTTACTATTCCAATGGTTTCTCATGCAGGAATGGCAAATGACACCATGAGGGCAAGAGTAGGCCAGATTGTTGGTGATTGCTGAACATCTGGAGCACTGATAACAGCATTTTGGAGAACCAGGTGGACTCGCTGACATGATTGATTCACTTTCAGCTGATCCATGGTGACCCTTCTCATATAGTGCATTCTGAGAACAGCAAGATCTGGGTGAATCCTCTGAACAAGCTGCATTCTTAGCCATGTTTCTCCTAACTGATTTCAAGATGTCAACCAAAGGTAGGTGCTGGTCTGAGAACTGCATGTAATCCAATTGACACGTGCTATGGGCGACTGTGCCGCTTGCGGATTCACTGCTAGTCTCAAGCAGCTTATTTGGCTTTGAAAAGGTACTCGGGTACCTGTTGCAAGTCAACTGCTTTGAAATGCTGTTGAGATTCAGTTCTGGTAAACTTTTTCCAGTTCTAATCCAAATATAATTTTTTATTTCTTTTTTTGCTTCCTCCACGTTCTCTGCAGCACCTGATATCTGAAAGACAGGCTTCTGATCTCTGCTTGGTGTGACAATGTAGGTATGGGTATCCTGCTGGATCCTTTTAATAGTTGCACCCTTTGGCCCCACAACAAGGCCAACAACATCATAAGGCACCGAAACTTGTATGGTAACACAATCCTGGTTGGTGTCACCTTTTGCTCCAGCTGATCCATACAGTCTACTTGCCCTTATTTGACTAAAATGGTTTGCTGTGGCGAGAATCTCCTGCTTTGCTGTTTCAATGTCACCTTTACGTCCAGTGATAATAAAGACTGGGTCCTCATCCCTGACTGGGGTTTTTATGTAAGTTCCTGTCCTTGCCCTAAGTTCTTTTATCTTTGAACCTAAACAGTAAAACATCCAATTAAACGGTTAAAAATTTCAAGTTACTTGAACTTTATCAAATGGACATCGACAATGACCTTGTCTCCCAACAATTTCTGCAACATGATCAGACGTGGGGACTCTTACGCTTTCAGTCGTGTTACCATTTGAAAACTGGAAGTTATCCAAGCAGTCCCCGCTAAAACACGGAGATGACGCGAAAGAAGAAAATGACGACAAACAATCCATTACCGATCGAAGGTATTTGCCTAATAGCGGGAAACGTAGACATTAAGCAGAAAACATTTGAAACCTATGTTATACTCATGAACTAAATAAATTATTAAATTATAAAATATTACAACTACAAATATTAAAAAATTAATTGGTTGATACATTTTTTTGGATAAATTGTACAATAAGTTATAAGTACTTTTAAAACTATTTAAATTTTAAGCATAGTTTATGATCCAAATACAAATTATTTAAATTGGTATTTTTAATTAAACGATTTTTTTGTGATAGATAATTATCTTGCTATTGCTACCCAACAACGTACCCATTTAATAACAGAACTTACTAAAAGCCTCGCGGAGAAAACAAAAGTGCGGCGTTATGATCGTTGCGGGTTAAGTGCTAAGGTTTTTTCATTAAGTCGTGTAATTTAATTAATTAATGTGTCAAATTTTTCCGAAATTGTAGAAGAAGAAAAAGATAGATAGAATACTTCATTTGATTTCGAATTCTTTTTAACAGTTTGTCATACCCGACTAAAACGTGATGTTCTGCGAGAAAATGCATAAAAAGGAAAAGCCTGAAAATCTGTCAGGCAAAAAAAGTAAAATGTTTAATGGGGGAAACCTAGATGATTACAATGGCGTTACTTCCCAAATAGCAAGAAAGTGAGGGGCCCATAAGACCCTAGCATAAACATGTTGGCAAGCGCAGGGGCGCCGAGAGCCAACAAGGGCCCCAGGACAGGACATCATAGCTGGTCCCTTGTCAAAATACAGTCAATTCCGGATGTAGTCGAGTCGGTTACAGTCAAGTTTCGGATACAGTCAAGCTGATCTCTTGCACCGTGTAAACCAGTGGTTCTCAACCTTTTTCTCGCCGCGGACCGGGAGGAGTGGGGTGGAGTAGAATTGCTTGCTTTAGATCATTTTTACACACGCTTCTTTTAAAATAACGCAGTTACGCAAACAAATGAATGTAAAGTGGTTTGAAATTGTATTTAAACAGCCTTCAAAATACGTACAGTTACACAAAAAAAAATGAATATAAAGTGATTAGAACGCTAAATCAATGAGAACCCTGAGCTTGTTTCTTTGCAACGAGAAGGTTCCATCTGGGGGTAATAGGAGACAATGACACCCGAAGTGTGTTACTTATATCCAGTTTATTCCGTTGTTTTGTTTTGGTTGCTGTCACTGCAGAAAACCCCGCTTCACAAAGATAGGATGTCGGAAATGGCAACAGGGATTTAAGTGCTGTGGTTGCAATCTCAGGGAATACCGCCATGACTTTAATCCAGAACATCGGTAGAGTTGTTGTCTGTAATGCAGTCTTAAGGGCACCGTCATTAGCAATCTCCAGCAGTTGATCTTCTTCTTGCACAGACATGCTAGATTCGCCTGGTTTGTTGACAAATGGGTCGCGGATCCATTCTTTACCAGTTCGTGGGTCTTTTGTGGTTGGGAAGGAATGCTCGAACTCTTTTAAAAGCTAAGACAGGTGATCTGTCACCAACTTGGAGAATGAATGCTCAGGTTCAGTCTCGCATAAAATCCCCGCTAATGTTTGAAACATGTCCAAAATGCCTCTGTTCACGCGCTTTCCCCACAACTCCAGTTTGGCTTTAAATGCAGCTACTTTGTCTGCCAACTTGAAAACATTTGTCATTTTCCCCTGAAGGGACAGATTGAGGTCATTGAGCAGGCTGAATATGTCACACAGGTAAGCTAGTTTTGCGACCCACACTTTGTCACCTAAAATTTTATTTTTTTAATGAAATGAAAATAATTTATTGTTCCTTGGGAGGCCCGGTACCATTTGATTCACGGACCGGGGGTTGAGAACCACTGGTGTAAACCATACGTAGCTTACTATTTTCGATTATAATAAATATTCGGTTATAGTCAAGTCAACAGCCTACAGTTTTGGACGTGACTATATCCGGAATTGACCGTATTTAGAAATTTTGTTGCTATAATAAAACCTGTAAATCGAGGTAAATGTTACAATCAAGGTTCAACATTCGTGCATACATGGTGCTAAATTAAAATATAGAAATGACTTTTGCGAAGGTAAACGCTGTTCGTAATCTAATTTGAATTTATTTGTTTTACAGTTAATCAAAATGAAAGTAGTAATTTTTGGTGGTCAAACACGCAACGAGGCGCTTTAAATTAGCCAACTCTAATCATCGGTGAACCTATTGTTTTTCATTTCATCATAATTGTGTCCTTATCTGCAACGACCGTTACACCATACAGCCCTAGTCAAAGATAACCAGCCACATGCTACGTGTACAGATTTGTGTGGCACTAAGCAAACTGGTGTTTCGACGGAGATTAAGCTACACAAGTTCTTAAAAACGATGTAATTATGTGGAACCGACTTTTACGACATGCAATTGAGATGGCTACAACAAAACTTTGCGGGCTTTTCTGTGTGCAGACAGTTTAATTATATTGTTGTAATCAATCGTTCTTGCAAGTCGACCTTCCACTACCAGCATTCCAAGGCTGGTCAGGCGTTCTTGACACATTGTCGATCTCAGAACATGTTTAACTCGGGCCAATGTGATGAAAGATCGTTCTGCTTGAGCAACGGTAACCGGAAGCGTGCAGAAGATACGAAGATAGAAGAAGATAGCCCAATGACAACGTTTGGAAACAGTGTATCGATTTTCAAAGTGTGTAGACGGTTCAGCAAGTCGAATGGCGATAGACTTTTCTGTCCGAGGTTTGCAACGTGTATAGTTTTCAGATGCTCCAGCTCATTCAACAGCATATCGACTGAATTTTTAAGAGGCCGACTGTATCCATGGAATTCCCACCAATTTCCCTTCTAGAGTAAGTGATGCATCAACTTCTACGGACACAGCCCTGTCGTGTAGAGACGCAACAATAAACGCTTCGCTCAACACGAGCCGACTTTTCGATTGCATCAGTTATGTGAGAAAATTTCATGAACGGTTAGGTTTGTAACCTAACATGTGGTACAGAAATGACGTCCAATGCGATTATATAAATTGCAAGAAGGCGTTATAAAATGGTTGACTCGAAGTGGGCGTTTCAGTATTATCCTGCGTTTTTCCTTGTTACGACGCCATTGTTAAATGACACAATAACATAGCTGTTGTTATTTATTATAGCAACGGATATGCTCTTTCAATATCGTGATAGTTTGACAAATTAAATATGTAAGACCAAAAATCAACTTTGGCAGTAATCTAGTGTGTATAACTCCACAGAAATACATAGTGATGGTAAATCATACCTTTCCTGCTAGGGAACAACACAAATCAAAGGATCTGTAATGGTCCGTTTCGCCTAAAGTGGTATGGGCGTCCTACACCATCTTACCCTAGCGTCTCACATCAGAATACAGAGTTTATACACCCTACGTGAAATGGACTGTTCGTTCGGCAGTATATAAAAGTATTTTACAGTATGTAAAACTGTGGGGCTATTAGGACATTATATTCTGTCGCCTACGGTAAACGAAGAGACGTGCAAAAATTGACATGATCGGACCGGCCGGACCCCCTTACAGATGCGGACCCCACCTGCCCCCCCCCCCCCCCCCCCCCCTCTCGGCGTCACTGGGCAAGCGGAAAGCTAGCTGATTGGTAAATGTGTATTGTGCGCCCGCTTTCGCCAATTGCCAGTTTTCTCAATTTTTTTTTTTTAATATTGAACTGAAGGTAATTAATTAAATTACATTTTAAACCGATGGCCAATGCGTGTGCCAAATTTATTAATGAAAAACATTGACGGGAAAATGTCGTTTTTTCAAGCGATGACCCATATATGGCCAGTTATCGATAATTGAGAGGAGCCACAAATAGGGGCCTTAAGCAATTGCTTTCTGTTGGCCCACAAATACTTTTGAATTCGTTAAAATTGTGCGTATTTTAATAAATGTTATAGATTTTTTTTGTTTAAATTTTATAAACCGCATAAAATCTATTTGTTTATTATTTTACTTAATATTAAAATATTAAGGGCATCACTTACGTAAGATTTTGTGTTATGGGATTTAGTGCACATTGTGACGTTGTTGTTACAGAGGGGTTGATTATTTTTGGAGGTTTTTAAGCTGGGACTGATTTGTCGGAGCATAATTAGGTTGGTTTTTATTAATTGATATTACTCGCTTCGTGATTGGTTTGATCAAACTGAGATAAGTGATAACTAAATTAAGTGCAAATGTTATAACCTTTTTTTGTAGTTTAAATTATTTTACTATAACTATAAACTATTATTTATTTTAAATAGTTTTATATTTTTTTATTTTTTACATTTTAATTCCTAATTAATATTCACGCGCTACCTGACTGGCTATGTAATATTTGATCTAGAAGAGTTTGTTTCCAAACCCTAAACAGTTACATCCAGCGGTTGATTAATATTCGTAAGCGCATTGGTTATGATTTGTTGATATCTTAAGTAGGTCAAAATCAGATATGCATAGGTTTATTTGTATAACAAGTTCAGGGTCGTAACACTCCTTTGGTAACCAGTGTCGAATTAAAACGATAAATGATCATTAATTCAACACATCAGTTCAAAAGGGTGGTGTACCAGGTGTTCCGGGGTGTATCGAGCATACAGCCATGGTCTGGGAGGGAATCCTTAGAGCCAAGAAGAGTAGACTGAGCCTTTACATAGTTTACTTGTAGATCAGTCCCTCACCAACTCATCTGGAAAACGTTAGATATCTACCATACATCAAGACCCGTGATTCAAATCCTCAAGGAGTACTTCACCGGGTTCCAAATTAGATTCTCAACAAAGGCTTTCACAGCAGCATGGATTCCACTCCAGGTCGAGATATCCTTGGGATCTCCTCAGATGCAGTATATCTTCAATGCAGCCGAGGCACAAGCTCCAGACGCGCATATTGGTAAATGTATTTACATGCCATCAGTAAAAGCCTTCATGGATGACACCACCCTTATCATGAACAGAAAAAGGGCTGTCCAAACACCTTTTACGAAATCGGACAAACTGTTACAGTGGTGCTTTCAAGCCAACTAAGTCCAGAAATTTAGCCCTGACAAAAGGAAACATCTACAGTGTCTTTCGTGGTTGCAGGCCAAAAAGTTCCCGACATCACAGAACAGCCAGTGAAAAGCTTGGGACGATTGTTTGACGCTTCCCTTGTTGATGCGGGCCAGTAAAGCTAGCGTCTTCAAAAAGCCGGAAGAGGATTTAAAAGTGATTGACATCTGCCGGGAAGATTCAAGACGTAGATTCTCCAATTTGTACTGATTCCAAGATTGATGTGGCCGCTGACGATCTGTGAAGTTGGTCAGTCTGCAGTGGAGACATTTGAAAGGAAAGTAAACCGATTTTTCAGAAGGTGGCTAGGACTGCCGCCGGGCCTGACGTCGGTCGCGCTGTACAACAGGAATTTCAGGCTTAGGCTGCCGTTATGTTGAGGGGTTCAAGATCGGCAAAATGAGGACACAAATGTTAAATAACTTAGCAGATCCCAGAGTGCGTGAAGTCAAGCCACTGCTCAAATCAGGCAGAAAGTTCAATGCCCAGAAAGAGTTGGAGAAAGCTCAGGAAGCATTGTCATTTGAGAAAATGAGAGGTAACATTCAGACCGACCGTCATGGTATCGGATGGAATCACAATAGGAGGTGGTCCCATCAGTCAGGTCTTCCCTCATAGTTCAGGAGAGAAGAAGGGAGTTAGAGAACGGGAGTTAGGCTCAACAAGGACGGTTGACCACTTATGAATCGTCGCACTTATGAACTTGGGGTGAGACTCTTCAGCAAACCATCACATGAAAGGAGATTTCGAGCATGCCCCTTTTCGACTATCCTTTGTGATACTGGCCTTCTACGGCCCTCTCTGGAACCTGAAGCAATGGGGTCTGATGGACGATAAAAAATGTGCGACGATGACCAAACTCTTTGGCATGTGCTTTCCAGTTGTTCCTATGCTCTTGCACATGGAAGATATACATGGTGTCACAACCAAGTCTTGGAGGTGATTGCGGAAGCAGTAAAGACTGCTCGCTCCAAAGCGGATGCTTGATAGTCTGTGCCACAGAGAAGAGTATACTTCCTGCGTGAAGGTTGTTCCCATGTTCCCAATACAGTAAGAAAAGATGCTCAGCAACAAGAAGGAACATCCTCAAGAAATCCAACAACTGATGTGTTGCAGCAGATTTGGCAAGTTTACAGCACTATCCCCAGGTACTCAAGGACAGCGGCAAGCGGCCAGATTTGGTGGTCACGTCTGCCAAGTCAGACACCATAATCCTGGCGGAACTAACAGTCCATTGGGAGAACAGGGTGGAGGAAAGCAACGCGCTCAAGTGCAACAAATATACCGACCTGATACTGGACTTGAGGGACCAAGGACACGTCGAGCAATTCTTCGCAATCGAAGGCCTGATTGGAAGATCTCTGTATCATTTTTTAGAGAAATTGGCTTGTCAAGCAAGGAAAGAACAAAGTTTATGAATAAAGTGTCCGAGACACGAGGTATCTTCTCAATGGATAAGGAGTCACAGGAACTCCAAGCTGTAAGTGTTCGTGAAGCAGAAGGAAAGACACCTCGTCGATTCGTCGCGCCATGAAATCTATCAATTTACTTGTGGCGTGTGAATGATATTGGAAAGTGGCCTTCAAGAGGCCGAAAGGAAAGTGCGATAGTTCGTTTTTTCCCAACGGGACATCCGTCCGATTAGCGGATGCGGCCAGGCCCCGGAGAGTGTAAGGAGGTTTCAAGAACCGAAACGCTAGACGAAGGGGTCACTACTCAGAGAATTCCGTCAGGGCTCGACAAGTTATTAATCTCTACTATTCATCAAGTTATGCAGAGGACGTTAATAAAATACTACTACTACAGCCGTTGGGAGGCCCCTTTCCAATTCTCCTTACGCATACACCAAGACACTACATACTAGTAACCTAATAAATAATACATTTTTAGTTGGGAAATACTGACCGACACTATTTTTCAAATTAATAAACACGAAATGAGATGAACACGAGTTGTACTTACTAAATTTATTTACTTAGAGAAATTCACTTATAATAATTTAATGTTCCATGAAAAAAAATTTAAAATCAGAGAATGAATGATGATTCATAACTGTCATAACTTCATTCAATCATAACTTATGATTGTAGTCCACGTTCTTTTCTAACTCTTGAAGTCTAATTCATGCAGTACATCATGCTCATGATAGCCAAATTTAAAGTTTCATTGATGCTCGTATTCGGTTCTCAATTAGAACATAGAATTTGCAAAATAATTAGTATATAAACCATTAAGTCTAATTAATTTAATGATAAATAAGAAAATACCTTGATCTGAACATTTTGAAATTAAATCATTACTCGTAACATTAGCCCCTAACACTAAAGCTAACCCCATTGCCAATACTAAGTTATTAAAACAATATGGACGGAACCGGCGAGACAATCTTGGCGGCATGCCAGCGGCGAAATTTGAACTCGCGCCACCGCCGCGAAAGGCTTAAGCCCTAGTTGTAATGCCACGCGAACACCACGAGGCCTCGATGTTCCACAGATTTTAACTCAAAGCATCAATAGGTCGATTCCTGGTTAGTATTCATTGGATATCTGATTGTTTTGGAACATTTGCAGCCGTCTGATATACCTGAAGTATCTCCTTGGAAACACGCCGGCGTGACCAATGCATGATGGGTGATGCGTGATCCACAGATTACATTTTAACTCAAAACACTAATGGATCGATAATTAACATTAATTAATATTCATGCACTTCCTGATTGGCTAGTCGAAATGTATAATGATGTGTTCTAAGAAATGCTTCTCCTTTTGAAGAGGAATTTCTTGACATTGTCGTCCTAAGCGATTCGCTTAGTGCACTAGAGGCACTAAAGGACGGCAACAATTATGATTCTGATATTAAAAATTTACAGTTTTTAATTTCAGAAATTCAAGAGAGCGGCAGAAAGGTCACTCTCGTCTGGGTCCCTGCCCATGTTGGAATCCCTGGCAATGAGAAGGCCGATGCCCTGGCAAAGGCAGCCACTGCAAGGGATCAGATAGACTTCCGGATTCCAGCGTCTATCAAGGATGTCAAAAGGATTGTGGCTCGCAACATCCTCCGACAATGGCAGACCAGATGGGATGAAGATCCTCGAAGCCAACATTACAAGTCCATAGAGAAACAAGTGTCGACGAGGAGCAAGTTCCAATGTGTCTCAAGGAGGAAGGAGGTTCTCGCCTCCAGACTCCGAGTTGGAAAGTGTGCTCTGAATCAGCACTTGTTTCTCTTCAAACGTCACACCGATGGGAAGTGTTCCACCTGCCCTCAGGAAGACGAAAATGTGCAACATTTCCTCATGGAATGTCCAGCCCAGTCTGTCCTGAGGAGAGAAATCAGAATGGCCACAAATCTATCCGATATGAGTTCTATGCTTAGCAATCCAGCAAGTGTGGACATCATTTATCGGTGGATTTCAAAGAACAGACATGACTTACTTTAAGTCATTTACAATTTTACTTTAATTAAATAAGTACTTTCTTTCATTATTCTAACACGTTTCATTATTTTTCATTATTCTAACAAGTTTCATTATTTTTAATTACTAACACTAACTAAAGTCCGAATCATCTCTGTTATGCAAAGGACTATAATCAAATAAACAAACAAACAAACAATGCTTCTCCTTGTTCCTCAAACAATATCCTCTTACAAAATTTCTTTGTGCGCAATTACTTCCTGTCAGCAGTCCGAGATGCAAATAAATTGGAAATGAAATAATTGTTCGCATGTTCATTTTGAGATTCTTCGGCAGTTGTTAAATTTTAACTTTGTGTGCTTCTGAGTCATGCGATAGCTAATTTCGTCAGAATGAATTTTTGAATTGAAAATCAATAATTTAGCTAAGCTTTCCTTCTCAATAACTCTAATTTGTAGCTGTCTTTGAATAAAAGACTCGTGGTTTGTACATTTTGAAGTAAGACGTAAGAGATAAGTTTTCGATATTTAGAAAATGAGGAGATTTGTGTTTATATTGATTGTTTTGGTCATCATTGGTGTGGTTTCTGTTTTCGTGGGCAGTTTTTTGATCTATCACTTTGACGTTCTTATGAAAAGGACTATAAGCGAGGTTAACTGACATTCTTGTAGTCTCAGAAACAATTATGACAGTGAATAATGTTGGTTTTACTATTAAAGAATGTTATGTTGAAAGAAGGTTCTAATGCTTTCAATAAATGGAGGGAATATCATGGTTTCATTGATTTTTACTTCTTCAATGTCACTAATGCCGAAGAAGTGGTTTCTATGAATGTTAAGCCAACAGTGGAAGAGCTAGGCCCTTATATCTATCGGTTGAATTTTTGTTCTACAAAATCAGTCATCCATTAAATTTTTCTGACTTTTCTCCAGAGAAATTAAAAAAAAAGTACAAATGAAATTTTCTGATGACAACTACACCATTTCTTATAAAGAACAGAAATATTACATATTTAACTCTACTTATGGTTCTTCTGAAGATGACTCAATTTATTTCTTGAACTTGCCAGCCATTGCTAGTATAGCCAAGAGTGCAATTGTCTTTAAAATATTTAAAAAAAGATTATTTCTTCAATTGGTCTTGTTTATACAAACAATATTAATAGGTTTTCTTAATTTATTCAAGATAATTTCAAAGCTCTTAGAGGAATATCTACCAGAGTTTGCTTTAAATATTGTGGGATTATTGCTGAAGCAAGAAAGACTGTTTGAAAAACGGACAATAAAGGAAATTCTTTGGGGTTATAATTCATCTCTGGCCATAGAAATCAATAATATTTTGAAAAGGTTACATTTGCCAATTATAAAATTTCCTGAGTTTGGACTGTATGTTGGGGTATGTTTAAGAAGATTAGAATAAGATAATTTTATTTCATTTAATGCTCATTGCATTTATAGAAGAGATCCAATGGGTCCATTTCTGAAACATTTAACATATCAACTGGTGTCAGTGACATCAAAGGATTGGGTAAAATTTATTCTTGGGATGGTAAAAAGTGAGGCATTGCAGTTTGTTTTCTTATGGGGGATGATTATTCCCAATTATTGTAAAATAATTTAAGTGAATGCTTACAAAATATTTCTAGTGAGTTGCCATTCTGGTCTGGTAATAATTGCAATAAGATTAATGGCACAGGTATTTTTGTCACTGTTGCTAATTTGAATATGGGAATTTTTAAGAATTGCTTGTTTTTAGATGGTACATTTTTTCCCCCTTTCATAGACCAATCTCTTCCATTGTTTGCCTATAGTCCTGATATCTGCAGGTCAATTTATTTGTTATATGATTCCAAACAAAAGGTTCTAGGTACAAATGTTTACAAGTTTAATGTTCCACCATCTGCTTTCCAAGACTTTAAGAACAAATCTGAGCTGCAATGCTTTTGTGTGCCTGACATTAAGTCTTGCCTCAAGAGAGGAGTGCTTGATGTGAGTGCTTGCAATGGTAGGTCACTTTCTGTGTTCCTTCATTTACCTTTATTGTTTTATGATTTAGTTACTTTACTTTTTTAGTTAGTTAACTTTTTTTTTAGCTGGAGCTCCCATAATTATTTCCATGCCTCATTTCATGTATTCTGACCAAGAATATATTGATGAAATTCATGGCTTACACCCAACTACTTTAAAGCATGAGACTTTCATCAGTGTGGAACCAGTTAGTTTATGGAATATTGTGTCAAAAGGTTGAGGGTTCCAATTTTATTTTCATTTTTTAGCACATTGGTATGGCACTAGAAGCTCACAAAAGGCTCCAAGTAAACATTCTGTTGAGGAATTACAAGGCATTTCCGTAAGTAAGAGTCTACTTATTATACATTAATTGATATAACGTTTTGTGTTTATCAGAGCTACGAAGAATATTAAAAATTATGTTGTATTTCCTATGGCCTGGGCTGATGAGGTTGATATCATTGTGTAAATGTGGTCTTCAACATTTCATTCATTTATCATCTTTATTAGCATGGTATGCTTTCACCTGAAGATGCTGAAGAACTTTACACACAACTGTATAAACCATTGATGATGGCCCAGTTTATTCAGTATGGCTTGATAGCGTTTGGGTATTTGTGCCTTCTTTCGATCATTGTTGTCCTCTTAGTAAAGGCCTTACAAGTAAGAATTATGAATTTTGTTAAAATTTGTTTGTTTGCTTGTCACTTTAAACTAAATTTACTCATTTTCATTTAACAAATGAATTAATAGTTGTTCAAGTGCATACGTACTGAAGAATCTACTCCTGATGAGATCACCCCTCTTCTTTCTGGAAATCATTCCATTGACTGAATGCTTGACTTTAATATTATTTGGATTCTTGACTCATGATCTGTCAGGGGATGAACTTTTATTTTGTATATGTTTGCTTCAAAATTATTTCCAGCGAATAGATTGCGAACAAGATGTTTTGAACTATTGCCCTATCTTGAATTCTGAGTTCCAGTGTTAATAGCAGTTTAGTGTATTTCTTAGCTTAATAAGTGTAGTTCTTGTATTTAGATAGCCTAGGGGCTCTTCACTTCCAAGGTTCTTGTTTGTTTTAGAGATTTGGAATGCCTTTAAAATGATGGAAGAACATTTTGTTCTTAGAAATCTACTATCACTTTGAATTAATCATAATATAAATACTAAACCACTAGAATTAAATCAATGAAACCGAAAAAAGCGTCACTGTTTATTATTGTTATCTTTTGCTGCACTGCACAATTAATTTACAAATGTAAACCACATTGCACCTCATTTTTTAACCCATGAAATGAAAAAAACAGCTTATGTATGCAGTCACTAGCCATGAGAACATGAATCAAATTTCGTCTGTTAATTTTCTATCAGCGTGACAATAGTTATCTATGTAAGTTAGCTACAGGTGGTTAAGTAATTTCATCACATAACGCAAACGAAATATGTCTAGAATTTATATAAATTAACTTCTAATGTAAGGTGTTATGAAGTATAGCTGACTTAACAGATGTGGTTTAAATCTGAAACGCACCCCTATAAATTAGTCGCCACCTTTCATGGTGGAATTCTATGAAATATTAATGAACGATAAATTTGGCATCAAAGGCATGTTTGTGTGTTTCTATGGAAATAGGTAACACACTATAAATTTATTAGAAAGAAAATAATATTTTGATATTTATCATGACATTCAATATCTATTTGGAACAACATACATGAACTCATTACAATGAAACGATCATCAATATAGTCCCTGCCACATGGGTTGCGGAAGCTCAGCAAATGTGAGGCTCATTAATTATTTTTCTATAGCTTTGAATTACGCGACAAAATCATAACTGAATTTGAATTGATCCAAAGTATTCGGATTTCCCCACTCCGATCCTGCTTGCTAATATCCAGCGAAAGTACCAAAGAGAATTTCGAACACAAGAGAGAACCAAGGACAAAGACTTTCCTGAAATTCCCTCACCATTCCCACCAAAAAACAACAAATCAGATATTTTCAAAGTCGAGGAATGTGTTCGTTTAGATAGAAGAGCTCAACAGGTGATTAATTGTTATTGTTATATATTTCCCTATTTCGTTAAAGATGTTAGTTTTTGTTAAAATTTATCTAATTGCACCGGACTTTTTTTCGGCCACAAATTTGTACATGCCTAAAACGTTTTACCACTAGGCTCCTATTGAACTTGCTTGTCGGGATTTCAATAAGTTGGTCACTTATCTAACTGAACCTGCAAAAACTGAGATCGAAAAAGCCCGATCAATTTTTGTGTGGATATCTTCACAGAAACTTCAGAAAATTATCGATTTCATGGGTGATACACTACCCCCTCAAGAGTCTCCTCTTTATATGGTTCTGCACATCCTGGTCAAGCAGTGGGGCAACGGATATTCAGAATTGTTTTCAAAAATGTGCAAGTAAACACATATTAAATTGCAACATATTATTATTATATATTCATAAATGATTTCTTATTTCCAGAAATGCAAATATTCCTTGCAAAATTATACAGGGTAAGGTTAAAGGGAATAATTACAAAATTGGACAGCCTATTAAAGGCACAAACGATTATTGCCTAATTTATGTGGATGGTTCTTGGAGAATCGTGGACCAGCATTGGGGATCTCAATATATCGTGAATAAAATAAATGATTCTGGTGGTAAATCAAATCGTAGTTCAAATCCCGAAGATGAAGTGGAAGTGCATCAAATCATTGACGATTTCTATTTTTTGACAGACCCGGAAGCCATTGTTTATACCCATTTAGCTTGTGAACCTAAAAATCAGCTTCTGGCTAGGCCAGTCAAGGAAGAAGAGTTTGTTGAAATGGCACTTCTGAAAGATGCTTTCTTCGAATTCGGAATGACATTTGTCAGTCATCCCAAGTGCTTTTATCGCGTAAAACATGGCGAAATATCTCTAGAGTTTGGTCTACCAAAGAAAAAGTTAGAATTCTATTATTCACTGTTCAAATCAGTTTATGATGAAAAAGCAAATGAGGTAAATGGAATCAATTTGGAACAATTTGTTATCATGGAATTCCATGGATTGACTCTAAAAATTAATCTTCACTTGCCTAAAATTGGAAAATATACATTCGAACTCTATGGAAGAGATGAGACGCAAACAAAGAATTATAAAGTTGTTTGCGAATATTTGCTCGATTGCCAGGAACCAGATTTAAAATTCGAACCTCTTCCTGAAAGTGGAAGACCAGAATGGGGGATAAATAGCGATGCTTCAGCCATTGGCCTGGAAGCAATAGATTTGAGTGGTGGAATAATTAACGCCAGATATGGAAGAGCGTCTCTTGTTCTTAAAAAGACAAAATCTCGAGAATTATTTCTAGCAATGAGATTAATAAATCCCAACGAAAAAAAGGAAATCTTAAAGAACACTGTAAGATATTACACAAAAGACAAATTGGTACTTGTTTTTATAAAATGTCCGAGTCAAGGAAACTACATTCTCGAGATTAATTGCAGATCAAACAAGAGTGGCACCTACGAGAACCTCTGCAACTATTTAGTCCGATGTGATCAAAGTTGCTCCGACCTCGCTTTCTATCCTGAATCTGAAAACCAACAGTTTCAAACGGGCGATTTGAGTCAGTATATCCAAAATTTAGAGCTTAAGCCTATTAGTCATTTAGATGCTATAATTGATCCAATGGTCGATAGAAAAGAAATGCTAATTGAAATGTCAGATTCTCATAAAATATCTAATATGTCAGTTCGATTAACCAGATATTTCTATAAAAGTAAATCCTTTGAAGATTGTTCAAATTTCGTTTACTTGAGTCAAGATGACACATTGAAATGTTTCCTAAATTTTCCCGGGACTGGTTTCTATAAATTAGTCTTCATGAGCAATGAGAAATGTATTTATGAATACCTTATCAACGTCATCAACCCTACCATTGAGTCTTCTCCTTATCCCCAAATAACTGAATACTGGCGAATTGTTTACAATATCGTGGAACCAAAAACTTACTTCTTGACGTCAGGACAAAAAATACTCTTCAAGATGATCTTGCCTGGACTCGAAAATGTTTATTTAGAAGAAGATGATGGCACAAAGCAACTTTTAGTTAGAAAGGACAAATTTTGGGAAAAAGACATGGTCATTTCCTCTAAAACCGAATTTATACATTTGAACCATTCAACTAGAAATGGTCAAATACATTCTCTACTCCAGTACAAGGTTCATTTTGACATCATAAATTGTTTAAGTACAAGCAAGACTTAATTCGTAATTTGTGTTCATCATCTTCCAAAATACATTTTGTATTTGTTAATTTTCTGGGTTTTTTTTAAATTTTTTTATAGTCCGTAATTGTTTTTCATAGGTTTTAGACGAAGAAGGCATCAAACAGATGAAAAAAAAGTTTTCTGCTGAAGATAAGAAAACCAACGAGTTGCTAGTGGAAATTGAAAAGATAAAAAGCGTTGAAGCTGAAAAGTTGGAGCGTCAAAAATTGGAAAGCAAAGAAAAACTGCTGAAGGCAAAAAAGGAATTCGTTGAAAATAAGAAGCAACTGGAAGAAGAAGAGGCTGCTTTTCAACTCAGGGAACTTGAATCTGAACGCAGAGCTATGTCCGAAGGAGAACAAATCAAGGCAAACTCTCAAGCATTTTCCATGGAACGTAACAAAAAACAGGTAAAAAATTTGTTTAGTAAATGTAAGTGAAATTGATGGTTTAAAAAAAAAAAGCATCAAGATCGACGAGCAGTTTATTTTTTTAGCTCAAGTAATTAACTTCTCCAGACTAGATCTCTAAACATTTCCATATCTTTTAGAAGATGACGCAATTCTAAAAATTGTTATCAAATTAATTAATTAGCCTAAATGGAATCTTATTCCACATGGGAGCGAGCATTAAAATAGTTTTGAAGATTTTCCAAACGAACGATTAATTAGAAATTGAATTGAATTAGTAGTTGAAAGTTGGCTTTTGTTCAGATGAAGGACAGAATGGTAGATGATGGCGAGGATTGGAGAAAATATTACCCGCGTAAGCCACTGAAGTAATTTCATTTGTAAAATCGAAATAAAATAAAGAACTCACCTGATATTACTATAAAAAGATTCGAAAGATTTAAGATCATCTTAAATAAAGCATCATTGAATGACTATCATTTAAGGACTTTCATCCAATCTTGCTTTGGAAAAACTTCGAGAATGCGTGCGTCACAGAGACAAGCAGATGTTGAGATCTTCCATTGATGAATGCGTCGATATCGGGTTGGAAGACCACGGCGAAGTCAGAAATGCAACTTTGAAGTTAAAAATCTTAGAAGCACGAAAAAGTAACATTTTTTATGCTGTTTCAATAAAATTTAAATTAACACAGTTAGTTAAATATTTGAATAATTTGATTAAGTCTTGAAATAATTAACATTGCATAATTTTAAGTCTACACAATTTTTAAGATTAGAAATTGAATTACTTGAACTTATATTCACATAACACTAAAAGTTTTCGACGTGCAGTTTGTCTGAATGGGTTACGTTCCTGCATACGGCGGTAATGGCAACAGTCGTAATGTGTCGTGTTCGATGCTTCACTGCCGCCAGCGCCCTTGTGAAGGAGGTTTCTTATAACCATTTATGTAGCGCTCTTTACCATCATTGTTTTAAATCTGGCATTTAAAAAACATCTGGCATCAATTAATGCCGCCCTGGATTTTATAGTCCGACAAAGAGGTTTAAGGAGAGCTTTGATATTTTAAAGATTTGGAGAAATCGTGTCTAGACAGAGACCCAGTTGAGATCGCCAACCGACTTGAAATTATTCGCTCTCAGAAATTGCACCGATATCTCCAACCGGAATGTAGAGAGGCTGAATATTTGTTGGATTCTCTAACGAGGCAACTCGCGCAGAGAAACATTCTAGATCTCGATAAAAAGACAATGACTGAGATTAGAAGGTACACGAATCCACCGCCGATGTTCCACCAAGTCATGCAAGCCACCCTCCTTCTCCTTGGCGAAGACGAGGAACTCACGGACGTAAATAGCAAAGCAATGATAATTACAGTAATATAATTATGCCTTACTTTAATAGTAGTTTCCTTTCTTTTCTCAGTCTTGGAAAGAATGTCAAAGATTGTGCAATCCTCAAGGCACTCATGGAATGAACAGAAAGATTTTGATGTTTGACGTATTGAAAGTCCATCCTGAAATGGTTGCCAGAGCCAATCAAATGCTTGAGGGAGTTGATCTAGCGAAATTGAGATCTGCGTGCCCCAGCGCGGCATGTTTTTATGTCTGGGTGAGTTTCAAATCTTTATCGTCAATTTCATATAAGCTTAAATTAAATTTAAATTTACAGTCTAAAGGTGTCATTGACGAATGCAAATCCTTGTACGATCTCAAGCAGTATAAACCTGCAAGTCGGGAACGACAGCGCGAAATTCTGGGAAGAGTTGAAGAACCATATAAATTCAGGAACCTTTATTGATCTCTGCTTTTGAGGAGTTTACATTTGAATTCGCTGGCAATGTGAAAATAATAGGGCTGCGGATTTATTCGATTAATTAATCGACTAATCGTTAAAAATTTTAATTTGTTAATCGGTATTTTTCCAATTTATTTTAAATTTAATAGTCTTCCTTTAGGTTATTTGCTTTTACCCCACATTGTCATTGTTATTTGGTTAGAAAGTGAACCACAATGGCGAGTACAACAAAGAACGTGGTATCTCAGAAGAAAGTTGAGCAAGCATTTTGTTTACAAGCTAAATGCTAAGGAAATGGACGATAGCAAAATAGACACGAGCGCAAGCTAAATGCACTGGGCAAAGTAGTCGATGCCGACAAAGTTCACTGTGCTCACTGCAGTAAATTTGTTTTCCGCGGTTCAAATACGTTTTTAACGCATCACCTTCGGCAAATCCTCTCAAATACCAAGACGCTGCCGACAGTGACGTGCAGAAGAGTTATGAAGCACGATCAATAATCAATTTCTTGTCGTATCAGACAAACAAGTCTGTAAGCGACAAACTTTCTGCAGACTTGAAAGTCGCTTTAGTTTACTGGATTACCAGTTCCGGACTTTAATTGTGGAAGATGAATGACTGGAAACAGAGCTACGAACAGCTCTTCAAAACTTGCCAAGTCGACGAACAATCAACACTGTGATTACTGAGATCTAAAAAAACGTTAGCAGAACATAATACAGTTGTGGAAAGTATTCACAGCATACTTACTTGCTTTCTATAAAATGACTGATTGTATTATTTAACAGCGTGATCACTGTTTTTAATTAAATAAATTCTCGGTTTTTTCTCATAGTTTTTAAACAAAAAAAAAACAACAAATTTATAACGTGTTTGTGTGACGCATGTGCTTTATCTAACTAAAGTCAGATGATTTTGTGTAGTGTAAACTGACTAAAGCAGAGTTGTGATGAAATAAGATCATCTAAAAGTAGTTGGAATATATGTGATATAATTAATAGAATTTGATCGATTAATCGATTAAAAATAATTTCCGATTAATCGGTCGAGAAAATTAATAATTATAATGTAATTGAATGTTCTTATCGCAGGTTACTTAGGCACAAGAGAGGGGGCACTTCTCATACCCCTTGTCAATTCGCCCCTAGATATTTTACATGATCCTTGCGCTTTTTGGTTTTGTTTATAGAGCTAATCTCAGTAAAATAACGTGTTGAATGTTTTCCAGCTATGTTAGAGGTTAGATGAGCTCCTAAGTCATGGTCTGATTACACTGAAAACTGTGTCCCAAAAAGGGAAAAATTTTAAGCATAGGGTGCGATGTCGCTCAGTTTCGAGTAAGCACATGGTTGTCTGGTAACAATAGTATGACCTTGATCACTTGCGTTTGAACTAACAGCCTCCATTAAATTCCTCGACCACTACTTTAATTCCAACGGATGAATTCGTCGCATTACAGAAATTTCATAAAATTCCCTAAAATAATACTGTCTTCTTTGCCGGTATTCAAAATAGTCATCAGATAATTAGTTGGGTTCCATGTATACATGTATACACAGGCATTGAAGAGTCATCTTGTATTGTGTCTATTGACATCTTGCAAAACCAAAACCTCTTCACGATGAAAAAAGTTTCTACGGCCTTCAAGGGTGGTGCTGGCATCCCTGATGATGGCGATCTTGGTGATGGTGACCTCGACTAAAAAAAGTGACCTCTCCCGTCCTAGTATTACTGCCATTCTTAATGTAAAATATGGCGTCGTCGGTAATTTATGTCATCACAATATGCTATTAATTTAATATTAATTGGGAAGAAGGCTCATCGAAATATCTTGAAATTAAATTATTACCCCAGCTCTAATCCAAGCTCTAACACTAAAGCATGCTGCAACGACACACGCTCAGATATTCGGTTAGGACGGGAATTGAACTCGCGCCCCAACTCTTAACCATTTATTATTTATTTATTTGATTAAAGTCCGTTGCATAACTAAGATGATTTGGACTTGTTAGTTAGTGTTAATTATTAAAAATTAATAATATGTAATAGTGTAATAATAGGGATAAATAATAAGTTAAATAAAGTTTAAATAAAAATCACTAAAGTAATTGACTCCGATTTTTGCAAATCCATCTGTAGATGATGTCCACACTCGCTGGATTGCTAAGCAAGGAACTCATATCAGATAGACTTGTATTGAGTCTGATTTCTCTCCTCAGGGCAGATTGGGCCGGACATTCCATGAGGAAATGCTGCACATTTTCATCTTCCTGAGGGCACGTCTTGCACTTTCCGTCTGGATGATGTTTCAAGAGAAACAGGTGTTGGTTCAGAGCACATTTTCCAACTCGGAGTCTGGAAATAAGGACCTCCTTTTTCCTTGAGGCACATTGGAACTTGCTCTTAGTCGACACAAGTTTCTCTATGGTCTTGTAATGCTGGCTTCGCGGGTCTTCGTCCCATCTGGCTTGCCACAGTTGGATGATGTTGCGGGCCACGGACCTTTTGACATCCTTGACAGACGCTGGGATCCAGCGGTCTATCTGAACCCTTGCAGTGGCGGCTTTTGCCAGAGCATCGGCCTTCTCATTGCCAGGGATTCCAACGTGAGCAGGAACCCAGACGAGCGTGACCTTTCTGCCGCTCTCCTGGATATCTGAAATTAGAAACTGGGTTTTCTTAATGTCAGGAGCATCACTATTGCAATCCTTTAGTGCCTCTAAAGCACTAAGCGAATCGCTCAGAACAACTATATCGAAGGTCTCCCCTTGATAGGAGTCCTTCACGTGAATCAGACAGTCCTCAATGGCTGCTAGTTCGACAGAACTTATGCAGCTGTGACTTGATGTCCTGAGGCTTAAGTTCACGTTTTTCTTCGGGATGTGGATCCCTATTCCTGCCTTGTTGTCCGTCGTCTTCGAGGCATCCGTATAACAAAGGAGACTTCCTTGGAGATCCCATATCTTCTCCATTGCTACCAGCTTCCTCAGAGGGTCGTCGGATGCGAAGGAGAGATTCGAGATGTCAATCACCGGTTTCCTCAGTCTCCAAGGAGAAATTGTGGGAGTTTCCTCTTCGATATCTCCTAGGATGTCTGCCGGAAGGAGGGACTCGACTTTCTCGTACGGGGTTGTCTCCCCTCGTTTCTTCATTTTGAAGTGGAGCCTAGCTTGAGACTTGGACTTTTTGCCGTCTGAAATGAAGTATTTAGATTTAACTGATTCATTTTTAATGGCAATAGACCTGAGGGCGTGGTTTGCCATGAGCTTCTTACGACGTAGGTCGAGGGGAAGCTCACCGCATTCCACCAGTAGAGACGAGGCACTTGTTCCCCTCATGCCACCGCAGCAGATCTTCAGCGCTTGGTACTGAAGCCTGTCGTAGGTGTCCCTGATCTGTTTGCATCCCAGATCTACCACCTCGCAGCCATAGTCGAGGACGCTCCGTATAGTGGCTCTGTAGACTTGTAGCAAAGTGGATTTGCTAGCACCCCATGAGCTTCCCGAGATAGCTCTCATTGCATTGAGTCTTTTCAAGCAACGTGTCTTGACAGCCTCTGCGTGAGCAGACCAACTTAGTTTTGAGTCTAGGACGATTCCTAAGAAGGTGGCCGTTGGAGACAGGGGGATTTCTTCCTTTCCGATGCGAAGTCTGATGTTGGCCTCACTCCTCTTGACCCAGCAGCTTGTAAATAAAACTGCTTGTGATTTAGACGCAGATATCTTAAAACCATTAGCAGATAAAAACTTAGCCGTAGTGTTAAGCTGCTTTTGCATGCGTGTTGTCATTGCTTTTGAGGACGTCCCGGTCGTCCATAGAGCAATGTCATCGGCATACATGGACAGCTCGATTTCTGTGGGTTTGGAATTGCATTCATCATGATGATGAATAAAAGAGGACTGAGGACGCTGCCTTGTGGAGTGCCGTTTTCTAGTACGACTGGTTCGGAGAGAGCTGATCCAACCCTCACTTGAATACATCTATTCTGGGGGAAGTTGTGGATCCATTCCAGTGGTTTGCCCCTGACACCCATCTCGAAAAGTTGCCTTATGATCCCCTCTCTCCAAACCATGTCGAAAGCTTTTTCCAGGTCTAAGAAGACTCCAAGAGTCATCTGCTTCTTGGATGAGAATGAGGCAATATCTTGCGTTAGTCTGACTATGTGGTCCACACAGCCTCGGCCTTTTCTGAAACCAGCTTGGTACTGGTTCAACAGGTTTTTGCTCTCTAGGAACCATCTGAGTCTCATGGCAATCACCCGCTCCAGAAGTTTGCAAAGAGTGGACGTCAGCGAGATAGGGCGGTAAGAGGAAGGCAACTCGGGGGGCTTCCCTTTCTTTGGGATTGGGACGACTATAGCTCTCTTCCATGAACCAGGGACCATTACGGATAACCAGGATTGGTTGAAGAAAGCTACGATCCCTTTGAGACTTGCGGTTGGGAGCCTTCGTAGCATCTCGTAGTGGATGCCATCAGGTCCCGGAGATGAATTCCCACATTTCCTTAGTGCATCAATAACTTCGGAGATGTTGATGGGATCCGAGAGGGGAGAGTCCTTTGGGGCGAAAAGTTTAGGGGTCAAGCGCCATTTAGTCTTGGTTTGTTCGAAAAGCGGGAAAAGATTCGCGTTGCTGCTGGCTAATGCAAAAGATCGGGCTAGCATTTCCGCCTTTTCTGAGTTTTCTATGGGATCCCCAGAATCTGAGGCGATCGGAGGAATTAGTGGATTGGTGTAATTGCCGTTCAACCCTCTGATGGTTCTCCAGATAGTTCCGAGGCCAGTGGCACCGTCAAAACCAGCGCAATGTTTTTGCCAACACTCTTTTTTGGCATTCTTAATGGTCCACTGAGCTTGTCCTTTGGCCCTCTTGCATTCTTCAAAACTAGCTTCGCTTCGAAGTCGATGGCTCTCTTTCTGTTCCTTATTTTGACTGCTTCCCTGCAGTCATTGTTCCAATAAGGTACAAGGGGCTTACTGCGTCGCCCCTTGTGGGTCGGAGAGCTGTCTTTGGCCGATCTGGCGATGCTGTCGGTGATGAATCTTGCGTTTTCCTCCAGGTCTTTCGAAGGTAGCTCCTGGTTGATGAGGGACAGACACTTAGCATGGAAGGAGTTCCAGTTAAGTGTCTTCAGGCTTATTCTTGCCGGTCTCAGGTCCTCGTAAAGCACTTTGTCATTGATCACCATCTGGATGATGTAATGATCGCTGCCAAGGCTTGTGTTGAGGACCTTCCATGTGGTTTTGGCCGCCCAGCATGGAGTGGCCAGAGAGATGTCAATGTGGGACGTGCCACCACTTGCTATAAGGTGTGTACCTTCACCTGAATTAAGAATAACAAGATTCAAGTTTTGTGTCAAGTCTTCCACTATCTTACCTCTGCGATCAGAGTGGCGAGCTCCGAATATGGGAGAATGGGCATTCATATCCCCGCAGATGATGGCATCTTGGTGGTTCAAGATTTTTCCAGCTCTTCCTCTGAAAAGCATTTTCCAGGAGGAACGTAGAAATTGACAATCTTGAGTTTCCTTGATTTCGCGATGACCGTGGTAGAGAGACACTGAGGGTCCTGGGATGCGATAACGGAGCTGTATGACAGACCTTCCCCTACGCATGTAAGTATACCCCCGTGTTGTACATCGTCCTGCCTATCAAATCGCTCAATTTGATATCCCTGAAGTTTGAAAGAGTGCCTGCTTTTAAGAAAGGTTTCTTGAAGCAGGATAATATCTGGCAAAATTTTCAGAGAATTCAAAAAAGAAGCGAATTCACCCGTTTTAGGCCGAATGCCTTGGCAGTTCCATTGGATAACGCTTATGGCATTATCCATGATGGACCGTGTTTACTAGGAAGCAGCTTGTAGTGGCGTCCTTCAACGCCTCCGAGACAGTGTCTCCTTTCATGGACTGGAGAACCGTCATGAAGATGAAGGTGAACACCTCTGCGAGCTTCTCGCTTTCTCCTCCGTTGAATTTGAGGTTTACCTGATGGGTAATAGCTCGAATAATATCAGCAAAAAAGCCTGCAGGAACGTGCAATAGCGCGTCCTCAGGCTTTCCCCCGGTAACAGGGGGTTGCATGGAGGTTTGTGCAAAAGATTGCAAGGAGGGCTGCTGGTTGCTGTCGCTGACTGCAGTTTTAGCCTTACGCTTGCGGTTTTTGCTTCTCTTCCGCTTCTCTTTTTGTTTCGGGGGGTCAGCCTGTTTGACATTTGAGTCAGCAGGAGTTGACTCCAAAACAGAGGGTATTGGGGCAGTCTCAGTTCTCGCGATCTTACTCGTGGCCGCCTCAACAGCTTTGGCATAACTTATATGCTTCGTAGCTCTCAGCGTAATAGCTTCCTTACCTATCTTACGTTGCGGGCAGGCAGCCTTATTCGGGCACTCTTTCAGGGAGTGCTCTCCCAGGCATCTGGGACACTTTTTCTTACCAGTGCAATTTGCGGCTATGTGACCATAACCACTGCACTGATAGCACCTTATTGGTTCCCTTATATAAGGTCTGACCTTAAAACTAAGGTAGCCAATCTTCACTTTCTCAGGGACCTTACCCTTAAAACTAAGGATGACCACAGAAGAGGCCTCCTTCTTTCCTCCGACATTCTTAAGGACTCTGGTTGCGCACTCGCAGCCAGTGCATTCCACTATGGTCTCATTATCGACACCGGAGGGGACGGCGATAATGCTGTATTTCGGCTTAGCCGCCACGTGGGGACTGGCCGAAACACAGTCCAACACTTTAACTTGAGATAGTGTCTCTATCTCAGCATCATTCTTGGCTAGAACGATGAGAAGATTATTACGAGAAATAATCTTCACATCTTTCCTGCCCACTAATTCACTAACCTGACGCTGAACCCTAGCTGGGTTCAGCTTACCCGTCTCCGTTTTGAAGACCTTCGTTGCCTTCACTTTCGGAGCCTCCTCAACCGTTAATGACGCAGGAGAGTCGACTCTCTTGCGTTTTCGACTCTCGCCACTCGGAAACCGTCCTCGTCCATACTACGATATTTTAAGAACTTATGTTGTTTGAGCAATAATTCAACCAAACAACCCGATCACAACTTGGTCGGCCCACTGGTCACCACAAGCATCCCAACTCTTAACCGCTTAAGGCGCGGCTTATATGGCGAGCAGTACGCACCGATGTCCAATTTGGTCTTCGACATTAATGCATTTCTTAATAATTTCTTCCTCACACAAAATTTGCAAAATTTACAATTAAAATTTATTTTAGTAATATTTCGTGGGGGTTTGAACCCTTAACGGCCCTAGATCCTGGAAAATGCCGCCCTTCTCCGACTTTAGGCTAGACGCAAAAAAGGTCATCTTCTCATGCCTTACGAAGATTTGAACCCCTTTTGCAAAAGTTGAAATGATGTTCCTGGGCCGACCTAAAACATTTTGGCGGCGCACACTGCACCATGAAACGGTGGTGAATTTGATTCCTCCATAGTTGAAATATGATGAAAAAAGTTAAATCTATTTTAATTCAGATTTATATTATTAATTTCTATTTTAAAAAAAGTCGCCCATCAATCCACCATTCTTTTCCATTATTTATAATTGTTTATATAGTTTAATATTTTAACTTTTAATCACTTAGTTTTTTTTTATAATATTATATTATTTTTCCTGGTCTATTATTTGATAAATAATCATTTGCTTTAAATAAATACAATTTTAAAATGTGTTGAGTCAGTTACAACTTAACTTTTAAAATGTATTTTAAAGTACAATTATTCAACAAAATAAAATTAATCAAAATGAGTTTAAATATAAATCACCAATGTTGTTTTGATTCATAACATTCAGCTGATTGGCGGTTATTTTAAGTGAAATAATTTCTGTCCCGATTTCTTGTTAGCGTAAAATAAATGGTTTGTAGGTTCACCTATAAAATTAGAATCGGTGGCTAATTTTCTACAGAACAACTTGAACATTTTTGTACCATATTACTATTAATTTATATTTTACCTGTGGAAGTAATCTTTGGCCATGTTCTAGTGTGCTTATTGCTATTGCTCCTAAGCGTCTCCACTTTTCGCAGTTATTAATTTCTGACATCAAAAATATTTTGCATTTATTAACAATTTGACAAATCTCAGGCATGAATGGATTTTCCAACTTGTTTAGAGATCAGATTTACTTTAAAATGTTGTCTTTTAATTTAATTAATTCTACATAAACTTTTGATCGTTTAATACTAATTTTATTTAACCAAAGTCTTAGTGTCTTCTTGGTTAAATTACTTTGGAATTAAATCACTGTCATGATTATGGATTACCATAGAATTAATGTGAATTTTTGAACTTTTAAGAGGAGAAGTTTAGCTCCTAGTCAAATACATAAGGTACCATCAGGGAATGAAGAGGTCAGACAAAATAAAAGATCTTCTGAGACAACATCAACCTTGAATGTTTGTTTTGCATTAGTTTGATTTCATTCACTATGCAATCATCAGATTGGATTTTTTTAGTCCTATATTATGAAAAAATTATAAAAATTGTTTTATGCCAAATTGAAATACCGAGAAACTCTGATGTTCTCAGCTTAAAAGATGTAAAACTGAAAAAAAGCCCAAAGATGATATGGATGAAGAAGTGAAGATGCCATTGAGTGCCCTTGAGAACCAATTGCCATCACATGTCAGTAACCTTTGCTTATTCAATTCATGTTCACAACTTGGTCATAATGAAAATAATTATTTGTCTTTGAATATCAACAAGGCTTGACGCTAAACATTTTCATTGCTTTCACTATACATGATATATGATAATGCTTTTAATATTACAAATCATCTTGCAAATCATTCTGTAACCAAATCACAATTTTAAGGAAATCTTTTGTGTAATAAATAAAAAAATAATGCTTACAAAAGCAATTGATGTGAAAGTGGCAGGATTTATTGGCAGGATGTTCTCATTAAAACAATCCTGTCGAGACCATTCAAAATACCAATGAAGGATTATTCGGGTTGGTTTCAATTGCTAGTTTATTAATTTCTGACATCAAAAATATTTTGCATTAAGCTTTTATTTTATTTTATATTTTTTTAACTTATTTAACAACAGGCCCTACTTTGGGAGGTCGAGCCCTTGGAGTGAAGATGGGGGGGACAGTTCAGGCCCTCCACGACCCCGACGAAGATAATGCATTGGTTCTCTACTATCCACCTCCTCAGACATTCCATGAACAGATGAAGCTTTCGAAGTAATAGATCCTTGTCATCATTATCATGTTAAGACCATGATCTAGCTTCTTAGTTGATTATTATTTCAACCAATGTAGGGACAAAAAACTGGTTCATGTTGTTGTTGATCCGATGCTTACAAAAGTTCTTAGGCCTCACCAGCGGGAGGTTGATGTTTTATTCATTCTTTTATATATGGCGGTAGTGATGATGATGAGGATGACAGTGGTGGTATTGATGATAATTGAATTCTGCAGGGAGTGAAGTTCATGTTTGACTGTGTCACTGGTGTTCAGATTGAGGGCAGCACTGGATGTATAATGGCAGATGAAATGGTTGGCTATTTTTTAATTAGTAATATACAAGTAACAATAGATATCAAAGCAACAATTCTATATAACAACAACAGTAATAATGATGGTAACATTAGCTGTTGTTTCTCTACACCATGTAATAACATTTAGTATTTGAGTGTTTTTGTGGTTGATTGCTTCATAATTATACCAATAAATCTTTTGAGGCAACTTTTGTAATTTAGCATTAAAAGTTGCATCTCTTTTGTGACAGGGCCTTGGAAAAACTCTTCAATGCATCACCTTGATGTGGACATTGCTGGCAAGTGTTATCATTTATTAATAAATTTCGAAGTTAACATAATTAAGATCATTTATTAATAAATTTCGAAGTTAACATAATTAAGATCATTCAATTTTTTATAATTAACAGCATATACATTTGTCATTTTTTTCAGAGGCAAAGTCCTCAGTGTAAACCTCAGATTGATAAGTGTGTCATCGTGGCACCAAGCAGTCTAGTCAAGGTTGAAAAGAAATGTTTATTGCAATGAATGAGTTAAGATTGAATTGAACAGTTTGCTTTGTAGAATTGGTACAAAGAGATAAACAAATGGTTGCTTGGAAGAGTGGGTGTAATGGTCATTGACTCTGGTTCTAAATCCGAAATCGACAGATCATTAGGTAGAAATACTTACGATTACTCGGTGATTACGTAAAATAATATTAATTATATGAAAACAACAATGAGATGCTCTTTTCAGACCAATTCATGAAGTTCAGTGGAAGGAGGAATCCCCAAGCAGTGTTAATAATTTCGTACGAGACTTTCAGGCTCCATGCTCATGTGTTGCACAAGGGCACTGTCGGACTTGTTATTTGCGACGAGGTATGTTTTGCAATGGTTGGCATGCAAAAGCAACGTTTGAAGGACGTGTCATTCCACAGGGCCACAGACTGAAGAACAACGAGAATCAGACCTACCAAGCACTTCTGAACCTCAAAGCCGAACGACGCATTTTGTTATCTGGAACTCCCATTCAAAACGACCTCCTCGAATATTATAGCCTCGTGCACTTCGTCAACAGGGACATATTGGGTTTGTCGTGTGCTACTTTTAAATGGATATTCTGTTATGATTCTTTAAATGCTCTCAAAGAATCTTGTCCTTGATGTAAATATACAATGAGGGTAATTATATAGTAATGTTATCATTAAAGCTCTTTTCAGTTAATTTCAGTTACTAGAAACTTATTCCTCTAATCAAATCTTTTAAATTTGAGAAAACCCCTTGCTATCCCATATGTCTTACAAGCTGCAAACTTGTTGGAATTAAACACTATTGAGACTTGTAGATGCCTAACTCAGGCAGATCGCTCATTCATTTAAATTTGATGACTCTTACTCCAGGTACTGCTCAAGAATTCAAAAAGAAATTTGAAATTCCTATTTTAAGAAGCAGAGATGCTGATGCTTCTGATGCTGAACATTTGAAAGGAAAAGAAAAGTTGCAAGAGGTGAGTGCATGTTTATGAAATTTGGAGATTTTAATTATTTAACTGAACCATTGACAGTTGGCCTCCATAGTAAACAAATGCATCATCAGAAGGACTCAATCACTCCTCACTCAGTATCTCCCTGTTAAGAGTGAGTCGCTTATATTGTAAATGATGGTTTATTTCAAACATTGGTTTGTTTCTCAAGTATTTATAACATCTTTGTGTACTCCAAACGATACATTTTCATTTATTAAGATGTAATGGATTGCATTTGAAATGAGGATTGATGATCCTCATAAAGACATCCACAAGGATTTTGAATGAATTAATGTTCATGATAAAATTACTTCTTCATTAATCAATTTATTTTGATAGATAATCGACTAATGAAATGTTATAAAATAATAAATTCAGTTGAACAAGTGATTTGTTGTGGATTGAGTGACATGCAGAAGGAGTTGTATCGGAAAGTAATCACTTCGAAGTCCACTTTGAATGCTTTGAAGTCTGAAGGAGCCTCTTCGTCTGCACTCGGTGCCATCATGAATTTGAAGAAACTTTGCAATCGTGAGTGGCACTTGTTGTTTTAGTTGGGGGATAATCCAATCAGCTGTTCTTCCAGATCCTGATCTTGTCTATGAGAAGTGCTTGAAAGGTGAGGAAGGCTTTGAGAACTGCAGCAATATCTTCCCTAAGAACTACAAACCAGTCGCTGTAGATCCTCTCTTATCTGGTGACAACTTCTGTGCATTAATTCATAAAATATTTGTTTTCTTCAAATATCTAATATTTAACATGACTAAGATAGGAAAGATTAAATCATTCAAATTCACTGAATGAACTCAACAGGCAAATTTCATGTTTTGGATTCACTGCTCGCTGCAATTAAATCGACTTCTAATGACAAAGTTGTTTTGGTCTCGAACTACACTCAGACTCTCGACCTATTTGAGAAATTGTGTCGTCAAAAAGGGTGATTTTATGTCTTTCTTTATCGTTGTGCTTAACAGTAGCAAATGACACTTTATGAATGATACCCTTTCAGGTACAACCATGTGAGATTGGATGGTACAATGTCCATCAAGAAACGTTCAAAAGTGGTTGATGTCTTTAACGATCCAAATGTTAGCCACTTTAAATCTATTTTACGAAGTCATTTGTAAAGTTCTCTACACTTTTATTTTTTTGCAGAGTTCAGATTTCATATTCATGCTGAGCAGCAAGGCTGGAGGCTGTGGACTCAATTTGATTGGTGCTAATAGACTCATTATGTTTGATCCAGACTGGAATCCGGCCAATGATGACCAAGCTATGGCCAGGGTTTGGAGGGATGGACAAAAGAAGCAATGTTTCATCTATAGACTCATTTCTGTGAGTTTTTGATTTACATTTCAGAGCATAGTTAATGTTATTAAGTTAATGATGAGATAATGCCCTGTTTAAAAAATGAAGTCAGGCACAATTGAAGAGAAGATGATTCAGAGACAAGCCCACAAGAAAGCGTTAAGCAGCTGTGTTGTTGACAAAGAAGAAAATGTTGAGAGGCATTTTAGTTTTGGTGACTTGAAAGATCTCTTCACTCTTAATGAGGCGACAAATAGTGACACTCACGACAAGTACGCTAATCTGTGATCTTTACTTGTTGAGCTGTATAAATAAGTGTAATGACATAATATTCGTGGACTGAGAAGCTTTTTGAAGTGTAACTGATTTTTGGCCCACTTTCAGATTTAAGTGTAAGAGGTGCATCTCAAACATCCAGGTCAAATCCCCTCCAGAAGGATCCGACTGCAACAGCGACCTCTCTCAGTGGTTCCACTGCTACGATAAGAAAGGCTTGGAAGATCATTTATTGAAGTCCATTTATCTCAACAGCCCCATAACCTTCGTATTCTGGCACCGTTCTCATGAGCAGCAGAGGAAGACTGTTTGATTCGAATAAACACTTGCAAACAATCATGTTAATGATCTTATCGCATTGATTATTTTATTTGCAATAGATCAATTTTGCATGGCCCCAAAATAAGTTTCAACTTATCAGGAGTCCAATTGTAGCGAGCATAGTCTGCGAGGTTAAAGCCATCGTTTGAGTGGAAGTACGTGTTGAAAACAAGATGTGCTCCTACTTATCGGAGTTTCTACAGCGCAAGCAGGACTTCCCGTGCGAAGCAGATTCAGCACTTTTAACAGCGGATGCTGCACGGAGGAGCAACGCAGCGGGAGCAGGGTAGTCGTGCAACTTGTTGCAACTGCATTAGGGCTCACGTGCCAACGCGGATTCAATCGAATGATAGCTGATGACAGTTTGAAATTGCCGCTGGAGATTTTTGTGCCATTTTCAGTGGCGACTAGAGGCTATTTCTGTTTTAAAATATCTAAACATCTCAAATAGTTTTGGCGAGGGAAAGTTGTAATGGCGAACCCGAAATCGTTCGGATTCGGGTGCACCGTAAATGAGTTGCAGGATTTGATGCAATGTAGGGGACGTGAAGGTAGTCTGGCCATCCAGCAAAGATATGGAAGCTCTCAAGAACTCTGTCGAAGATTGTTAACTTCTCCAACCGAAGGTTGGTGAAAGGTTTAGTTGTATTTACTTGATATATCGGAGCATTGAATTTCTATATTCTCCAGGTGAGAGATTTGATTTGGTGAGAATCATTATTCTATCTATACTTTCTTATTTTACCTAAATTTTCTTATTTATTTGTGTTATACCATGTGGAAACCTCAAAAAAACCCATCCTTTTTAAGCTCTCCTTCTCTCCATGGTTTCATAAGACTCAAATGTGCCCCAAATGTTCCACGTAACACATGACAGCAATTTACAAAACAAAGGCATTCTTCATCCATTATTTTTACCGATTTACCGAGTCATTTCTATCTCAAATAAGAAGCTCTTTCTATGTTGTCAGTGAGATATTGCTATAAAGACATTGAAATCAGAAGATATAATAATATATAAATATAAAAAACAAAATAATAAAAAAAAACATCGGAGCATCGCGATAGCTGTTATAACAGTCAGGTTTGAAAGTAGGTTTGCTCTTTGTGCAGATATATCTAATATATCGATAAATATTATCCATATTCATGAGGTTATGTAAAATGATCATCTAAATTTCATAACCAGGCCATTGAAATGACCATTTCATAATCAGGCTCTATAAGAGCATGTCGTTGTTTCTAAGGTCTATCTGGGAGTCCAGAAGATAAAAAGCTCAGAGCGGATCTCTTTGGCTCAAATTTCATTCCTCCAAAACCCCCAAAAACCTTCCTCCAGCTGGTCTGGGAGGCTCTACAGGATGTGATTCTCATCATTCTCATCGTTGCTGCCATCATATCTCTCGGCCTTTCATTCTACCATCCCCCTCCCTCAGAGGAGGATGCTTACGGTTGGTGTTTGTTTTACAAAATAAGCTCTAACTTGCTGTTGTACTCCCGATACTCATCGTTATGTTATTGAGGTGATGATAATGAGTTGGAAGATTCGGATCGCAAACTTATTTGTCAGCCATTTGTTGAGCATTAATAAAATAAATTAATTATTGGTTGATGGTGTTGTTGAAAAATCTGAAATGTTAATTTGTTATTTCCATCTGACATTAATACTTGCAAAGTGTCACAAGGAGGAAATGAAATTTGAACTTATACCCAGCTTAAGCTTAGATGCCTGTAACAATGGAAACAGGTAGTGATGAAACGGAATCAGAAGCGGGATGGATCGAAGGAGTGGCCATCCTCGGAGCTGTTGTCGTAGTGGTTTTCGTGACTGCCTTCAATGATTGGCAGAAAGAAAAGCAGTTCAGAGGTCTGCAGAACAAAATCGAACACGAACACAAATTCTCTACCATTCGAAATGGAGAAGTCGTTCAAATTGCCGTCTCGGACTTGCTCGTTGGTGACATTTGCCAAGTGAAGTATGGTGAGCTATAAATATGACACGACGTGATTCGTATGATGTGATTTACCTTATTGAAAATCTAATTTTCTTTTAAATTTCAGGTGACTTGCTGCCTGCTGATGGCATAATCATTCAGAGCAACGACCTTAAGGTTGATGAAAGTTCGCTCACCGGAGAATCTGATCACGTGAAGAAGGGAGAAACAAGGGATGCCATGTTGCTCTCCGGTATTAAATATAGCATGACCGAGTACTTTTACTTGAAATTCTAGAACGTTTTGTTCTCAGGTACACATGTAATGGAGGGGAGTGGGAAAATGGTAGTGGTCGCAGTGGGAATAAATTCGCAAGCGGGCATCATTTTTACATTACTTGGAGCCACGCAAGATAAAGAAAAAAAGAAAACTACCGGCGGTAATGCATTAACAATTAATTAAGCAGATTACATAAGTTATTATTCAAAAAGTAAACGTTGGATAGAATCTCCAGGATCCATGGATGGGACGAAAGATGGGAAAGTTGTGAAAAACCTCTCAGCTCCATTGGCTGAGCTTGAGGACATTGGTCCCCTGGAATCGCCATCGGACAAAAAATCAACTGTTGAGTCGCCATTGTAATTTTTCTTTGTTTGCTCATTTTATTTCACATTTGTATGTTATATTCAGGAAGATCAAGAGCAGGCCGACACAAAACAGAGAGGTCGAAAAGAAAAATCTGTTCTTCAGGTCAAACTCACGAAATTAGCCATCCAAATAGGATACATAGGTACAAATAACATCTAGCGAATCAGACAACTAAGCGAATGGTTGATTGTCATTTCTTTGAAGGAACGATCGTGGCCTTGTTGACGGTCATCATTCTCTTTATGAACTTTTCGATCACCACCTTCGTTGTACAAAAGAAACCATGGAGTAATGACTACCTGCAGCAATACGTCAAGTTCATCATCATCGGAGTCACAGTCTTGGTCGTGGCAGTCCCTGAAGGTTTGCCATTGGCAGTAACACTGGCTTTGGCATATTCAGTGCGGGTGAGTCATTGGCCACTCTTAACAAAGTTCTCGTTCTCATTAAAGTTTTTCAATTTTGGCTAGAAAATGATGCTTGATAATAATTTGGTGAGACATTTGGATGCCTGCGAAACCATGGGAAATGCGACTGCAATTTGTTCAGACAAAACGGGAACTCTCACCACCAACAGGATGACGGTGGTCCAATGTTTTGTGGGAAGTAAGTCTTACTTTAAACTTTCTTTCTGATTCGTATTCGTTAATAACTGACGTCTCACAGAGGTTCATCACAAGAGAATTCCAAGTTTCACTGATGTACCAGAAAAAATCAGAATTCCACTCTTGGAAAGCATAGCCATTAATAGTGGCTACACATCTAGAATAATGGTTAATAGCAAGTTTCTTAGTGTCCGAATGAATTAACTTTGTAAAATGTTTTTATTTCAAAGGTTTCAGAAAATAAAAATGAACTTCCAAAGCAAGTTGGCAACAAAACTGAATGTGCGCTACTTGGATTTGTCCTCGACTTAGGTCAAAGTTATGAAGATATCCGTGAAAAAATGCCTGAAGAAAAACTCCATAAAGTTTACACATTCAACTCCATCAGGAAATCCATGACTACTGTCATACCCAGGAACAACGGATTCACAGTTTTCTCTAAGGGAGCATCAGAAATCATCATGAAAAAGTTTGTAGAGCTCTCTGAATTTGATAGATCCGAGCGCTTGATTGTTCATCAACAAATGCTTTCAGATGTGCATGGATTCTCAATTCTTCTGGAGAGCCTGAGCCCTTCTTAGAAACTGAACAGGAACATGTCATGCGCCATGTGATCGAACCTATGGCATCAGACGGCTTGAGAACCATTTGCGTTGCTTACAAGAATTACTCTTACGGTAATCGTGCATACGAATATTGCTTACATTTTTATTTATAAACTATCTAATATCAATTATTTCATGGTTTTAGATGCTGGAAATGCTAATGATGAAGGAATAAAAAGTGAACCGAATTGGGACGATGAAGCTGACATAGTGTCCAAACTCACTTGCTTATGCATTGTTGGCATTGAAGACCCCGTGAGGAGCGAAGTAATTTCACATTGATTTATGGGAATAATCTCTTGAATGTAATTGAGCCAATATTTGCTAGGTGCCACAAGCTATTAAAAGATGTCAAAGAGCAGGAATAACAGTTAGGATGGTCACAGGAGATAACATCAATACTGCCAGATCAATCGCTACCAAATGCGGAATCATTCAGCCCGATGAAGACTTTTTGATTCTCGAAGGACCCGAGTTCAACAGAAGGATCAGAAACAAGCCAGAGGATCCGGTATCTTGCATATGACGATCATCTCCTTATTTTCTTGTAGACATACAATCACTTTTGAATCAGCTCTTTTCTCATACAACTTTTTGTCTAGTTTTAACAAGCTTTAAAATACATTTTTACATCTGAGTAATCCAAGTTGTAGACTACGACATAACCCGTCAATGTTTGTAAGGACGAAAAAACTTTTTATTGATTTTAAGATCAACAGTGAATAAAATTATTAATATATTTTTTCTTAATCTTCATAAGATTCAAGACAAATCATTACGTTAATATTTATTGACATTACTGTAATAGTAATTTATATGATTTCAAATTCAGCCGAGGCAAGAGTTAATTGACAAAATATGGCCGAGGTTGAGAGTGCTAGCAAGATCGTCACCTCAGGACAAATACATTCTGGTGAAAGGGATTATTGACAGTAGACTTAATCCGAACAGGGAGGTTGTTGCAGTCACTGGAGATGGAACTAACGATGGGCCAGCGCTTAAAAAAGCAGATGTCGGATTTGCCATGGTTGGAGTTGCATTTCAAATTTTTTACATGAATTAGTTATGAATTCATTGTTTCTCACTCTTTCAGGGTATAGCTGGAACAGATGTGGCCAAAGAAGCATCGGATATCATTCTGACAGACGACAACTTTACATCGATAGTTAAAGCAGTCATGTGGGGAAGAAATGTTTATGACAGCATCGCAAAATTCCTCCAGTTTCAACTCACTGTGAACGTCGTTGCAGTTATAGCTGCTTTTCTTGGAGCATGCGTCATTAAGGCAAATGAAACAAATGTTTTTGCTGAATTATTAGTGATCGTAACCATCTTTCTTTGTTCAAATTATTTTAGGATTCTCCCCTCAAAGCCATTCAAATGTTATGGGTAAACCTTATAATGGATACGTTGGCATCTTTAGCACTGGCCACCGAACTGCCAAATGAAGAGATGCTCAACAGGAAGCCTTATGGACGTACAAAGCCACTGATATCGAGAACCATGATGAAGAATATCATTGGACACTCTATCTACCAACTGACTGTTCTCTTTACATTGCTTTTTGCAGGTTCGGCGAATGCTCTCTTAAATAATTCCAGTCGAATTTAATTTAAAACAATAAGATAGTAAAATAATAAGCTAGTCAGTGCTTATCTTTAATATGTCGCCCTTTAGGGCATCTGCTACTTGATATTGATGATGGAAAATGGCAGACTCTACACGCAAAACCTACGCAGCACTTCACTTTCATCTTCAATACGTTCGTTATGATGACTCTGTTCAACGAAATTAACGCAAGAAAAATCCACGGCCAAAGAAATGTGTTCGAAGGACTGAACAGGAACCCTATCTTTATCTGCATTTGGTTGGGAACTTTTGTGGCTCAAGTAAGATGAATAATTGCATTATTTTTATTCTCTTACATGTTTACTTTTCTGTGTAAATATTATAGTAAATGTAGTTTATTTAAACAGCAGGTGCCATATGCAACAGAGGCGCCGCTTGTAACCATTTATTATAAATGATTTATAAGGCGCACATTCTCAAGAGCGATTTCGGCAGGTTTCAGCCACTATGGCATATGAAGGAACGCAACCATACGGTCAACCTACTTAATTTCGAACGATCCTGGCGTCAACGTTTGAGTGGTTATATGCTGAAGAGTCAACGTAAAATTTTGCGCAAATGTTCCTTAATTAACTGCTATTATTTATCAGATGATAAGCTTTGATTTTGTAATCCAGGTAATCATCGTGCAATTTGGAGGGTTCGCTTTTTCTACGTCAGCTCTTGATTTGCAACAGTGGATGTGGTGCTTATTGCTTGGAATTGGAGAATTGGTATGGGGACAGGTGTGGTCCATTGATTTACCTCGGAATAAATAATCACAATAATAACTCCTTGCGCATATTTTCGAAGCTTATTACAACGATTCCAACTCGCCGCCTTCCAAAGAAACTCGCGTTGGGAGCTGCATCCCCAAAAGAAATTGAGATGTTTGAAAGGGACGAGTTCGATGAGGGTATCGATGACATGGGCAAGAGAGGTCAAATACTTTGGATTCGTGGTCTGAACAGACTGCAGCATCAAGTAAAAGACTGCATTTAGGATCCTATTCGAATGCCTCACAAAATTAAAAATAAAATCCGTTATCTTTTCAGATACGAGTGGTCAACGTATTCCAGGAACAGGCAGTGGTCAACCCTCAGAGCAGGATACGGCCTTCAATTTCCTCTTCTGAAACTCTTCGTTAAATCACAAAGTTTTCAGATTTCATTTCTTATAAACATCCTTTCGAGAGTTTAGTTATCATAGTGTTACTCTTCGTCAATAAAGGAGTGTCCCTCTATCGGAGGATTGTTTCAATGTTAAATAATGTTTTAAATTATTAATAACCAGTTTCGTAAAAAGCACTGCTCTTCAGTATTTAAGCAAAAATACTTGTAAATTTACTCAAAAATTTGCTTAAGTAAATTTAAAGTATTTGATAAAAGTTTTAGCCTATAAAGATGTACTCAATTAAGAAGTATCAGCACCTCAAGGTTACTTTAAAATCAAAATTACTGAAGCTGCTTTTGCAATGGTCATTCGTCAACCATCTTTATGCTGTTTTATTGCATATTATTTTATTTTTATTCCATTATGTCTCAAACGTAACTGTAGCTAAATATAAACTGTTAAAACTATTGCCGTAACAGCGTTTATTTTAATGAAAGTGTTTTCCTTGATCAAGGACACAGATGTTACGAATTAGCAACAAGTGCTTGTTGACTTTCATAACATAACATCCTAAAAAAATAATCCTCAAACAATTTATTACTCATTCTAGTACGCCATCTAGCAGAGTCAGTACTCATCGTGCCTTAATTAGAAATTTAATTTGGAGATTCAAATGTTTTATTTTGTCAATTTGTAAAGTGTGCTACCAATTATTAAATGTCGCTGCAAGCTATAATACTACCAAGGCTACAATGCTTTGGCAAGACTTCTTGAGGATCTACCGAGATGTCTTTTTTTTGTGAATGCTAACAGCAAGTCTATTCAGTCTTATTTCACTCGTTAAATTTTTATTACATCACTTTATTCTTTTTAATGAGGAGAATGATCTTACGGCAGTTGCAGTTGAAACTGGTAATGTTGCCAAAATTCGAAGAATCTTAATGTTAGGGAAAAATATCACCGTTGCAGACAACGTTGGAATATATATATATATATATATATATATAACCTAATACTTAATTAGCACCAGCAAACCCCGCTGCGGGTGCACCGTCCTAATCATTTAGACATGCAACGGACGTTAATAAAACATAAAATTAGCACCAGGTGAATCCAACTGCTTATTGTTATCAGACTCTGACTTCAAAAATCTCTGCAGTGTTGTTCTTGGTACATTAAATTGCTTGGAAGCCTTCAATGTTGCCATCTCTCCACCTCTGACTACACTCGCAATGCATTGGTCATGGCCATGTCCGCCTCATCGTTTTTCGAATGTATTCCTGAGCTATGCTTTAATCATGCATATGAACATATGATCTATGTAATAATCCAGGATACCTTCAGGAAAATTTCTCAATGATTAAGCTTGAGCCTACTACTATTGATAGTAATAGTGTATTAATGTCGAAAGCATTGTTATACCAAGATTGTCATAGGTTCGAATCAGCCGCGCCTGAGTTTAAAGGGCAGATATTTGGTCTGATTTGTGTCGATGGCTGGCCAACAGAAGGACGGAGTCGGCCATCTGGGCAAAATACTCCTCAGTTTGGAGAAACTTAAATGACATTCGGTCTGCTAAGTCTTATAAACAAAATTAGCAGTCAACTTGTGCATTTTCAACATTTTATTGAACTGATAAACCAGACAAACTTGTAACGTATATTGTGTAACTTTAATGATAAACACGAGACCGAAGGGAGCTTGTTGTTGTATTAGTCCTGAAGCGTAACATTCCTGGGGCGCATGTACGAAAGATACTTCAATCATATTTATAAGCATATGTAAGCAATATATTTTACAAATATACATATATACATATATCGTCTGATATAAAACTGACATCCTTTTTCATATTTTTAGACAAGACAGAAGAAAATACTCAGGTAATAATATTTAATAAAAAAAAACCTTTGATTGTAGTTTATTCCTTTCTGTGTCTCTTAACTTTGTATTCCAGATCTGAATCCTTGATAAATCAAGTGATATGTCTTACAAAGAAGGTGTTGAATTGGTATATAATAATAGTTCAGATGTCTTATTGCAGTCTTCTTGGTGGAAAATGATCGTAGGTCAGGCTCGACAGCGCACATTTGGCCAACAAAACTCAGTTAACATTCAGTTCAGTGCCAGTCAAAAATTTGTTCTCATTAGTCAATAATGAGACTTATTTTGGATGGGAAAAACTCACCATTTGCTTACAAACCAAACATTTCTTTGCTTTATTTAATTAGCAAAATTTAGTCAAAATGATTCACTGGACGGAACCAGTCTTGACTTTTTGTGGTTATTTAAGTCTAATGACGAATATTTTATCATATGATTTGATAAGTTTATTTTATTTTTATTTTTCTATTCATTTTTGCACGAACAATTTATCTTAACCTTATGTTAAATGAAAAATTGTCGAAACGTTCACTTGTTCTCTTACATGTTTGGTTTTCTCTGAATCGAATTTAAATTCCTGGTAGAGATCTAGTGAACCTTGCGCAATGAAGTAAATAGAAATAAAAATTTTATTTTGTGTCTGAAAAACTGAGTTATGATTTTCTTTCGTGGATGTTTTCAAAATGGTTCTGTTAATCAACAAACAAGGCGTGGACATTTAGGAATTATAGGCTGTCTGTGGTTGTTTGTTTCGTCCCCTTCATTTTCAATGCACCTTATTATAAGAATTATGAGATAAACGTTTTGTTAAACAACCATAAGCGAAAAAAAATTAGTTTAAATAAATTTTAAACAAGGAAAAGCAATCAAAAATCATTTGACGAATACCCGTTCGAAAATTTTCTGTGAAGGAATTGATAAGCAACAGCCAACAGGGCAATAGAACCAATGATGAAGAGCCCTGTATTAAGCCATTCCAAAGTTCGGCAAGTGCTGGCCAATTTTTGGTTGACAAAGTAGGATGTAAACAGTCTGATTATGGGAAACCAAATCAAGCGCAGAGCAAACCATGGCATCATCGAGTAGAAAATCACTCTTGAGGCTAGAGTCCACTTTGTCAAAAAACAAGTTCAAAATTATCAGATTGTAAAACGAAATAACTTTTTAAATATAAAATCCAAATTCAGGAACAGAACCATATCTTATAATAATAATAATGAATCCGAGTATAATTAGAGTGGCATATTTTCCAATGGAACTTCAAAATACCACTGTGAACTTAAGAAAGCTCTCACGGAAGAAAAGAGTTTTCAAGATAATACGATATCCGACTGGACCAGAAAAATGGCTCTTTACCCCAAATGTTCTTTTTATATAATAACTTACGTGAAAATCTTCCGCAATTGAAAGTGATTCGCAAACGCAAATAAGAGACATTTTAACAGCAACTAAAAGAAAGATTTAAACCATTTCAACCGCAAGCAGCAGTAAGTTTGAAGAGACAAAATGAACCATTTGTGAAATGATGTCATCTCAAGCTAACATGAAAGGAAAATGCCAACGTTTGCTCGATTGTACGTGGCAATTATCAGATAGCTAACGAACAACCTGAATGTTTTCATACAATTTACAAATTTACTTCCTCATTTGTTATGTCCTTGAGAGCATATTCCCATAAAAAGACGGTCAAACTCCCCAGAAAAAATATCGTCCCAATGATTCCAGTTACAGATAACCATTTTGGTCCTTCTAAAACATTCGGCGTTGGAAGTATAAAGCTCGAAATGTAGTCCAAACTTATAAAAAGCACTGACAAGCCAAAATGGGCGTACATCTTAAATGTTTACAAAACAAAGACTCCATCTTACGTCACAGATATTGAAGCCGTATCCAATACGGAGGAAAACAAAAGTAGCAAATCTCCTTTGTTTATATTATAAACACATGTTCATTCCATTCTCAGCGACTTATGAGGTCTGAAAAGGAATTAATAAGCTACATCCAACTTACCAATTTATTCAAATTGCAGATACATTTCAGATTAAGTCTGATATATGAGGAGTTCCAAGGAAAGGGGAAGTGGGGCTAAATCAAAAGATAATAAATGTCATTTTCATGTGGAATTTTTGGAGATTCAAAGTACAGTCATATTATGAAATAGTAGTTATATAATTCAGGTTCTTGGAGAAGCTTGAGTGAACTACTTGTTCAATATAGATGTACATTAAGTTTGATATAGATCGTTGATTGATCATGTTACGATTTTACCCATATCCGGTTTTAAAAGTCGCAGTCAAGGGCCAAAAAGTCACAGAAGTATAACACATTTTTCGATGTCATTGTTTAGCAGTTTTTACTTCTTATTTGTTAATTGCATATCTTCCTAAATTTCTACAAAACAACAATCTTTTGACAGATCTAAAAATACTTAAGAGTACTCATAAATTTTTAAAAGTAATTAATTTACATTTACTCGAAACTTCTGATACAAAACCGATTTCAGATAACAAGTTACTGTGGATTGTATTCAGCCAGTACATCTCCTTGAAAAGGGACTACATTTGAAGATCTTGATGCATGCAGCCATGCATTCTTTTCTTAATATCTCGGATTTCGAAAGATTTTTTACAAATTTCTTTTATCCATCCAATAAAATAGTTTAAAGAATTTCCGGATGGTAAACAAACGACTACATGATTATTACATCGACAGAGATATCTATTATCATGGACGTCGTTTCAGTTTTTTCCAAAGGGGAAAAATCCTCAACCCTCGCACAATTTCAGGGGACGACCTTTTTTATGCTTCTAACCAAAATTCAGGGAGAACAAACCCACCTTAAAATATGAAGAGATGACCTTTTGTTTGCGTCTAAAGTCAGGGGGCCGCTGAATTTGGAATTGTTTGAGGCTAAGTTTTTGTTAGCAACTATGATATAATAATATGTCAATAGTTTCATGAATCTCTCAGATTACCTAATCCTAACCGAAAACGAAGAAAAGTTCCTAAATCTTGGGTATGGTTGCCATATTCCGGAAAGATATGGTCGGATAAAAAGGCAGGTTGAATTAGAAATATTAAATTTTGAGTTACTCGCAAAATAAAAGTAAATGAACGTTTCCAATCATCTGAACACATTTTTGAAAGCTGAGGGTTTTAAACATAAATGTCCCCGACAAAAGATGATAATAGAACTGGTCAACGTTTCTTCTTTGAAAAACACTACCAACATAGTAATTAGAAAATCTGACGAGTCAAACTCATATGTCATTCTCAATACAGTGGATTACCAGTGAACAAACTGGATGAAATTTTTTCTGATCCTACTAAATTTAGAAAAATGTCAAAGGATCTCATAAGTGAAATAAAAAAGAGAGATAATAAACTCATTGCTGATATCAAAACTGAAGATAAATGCAGCAAAGTGCATTCAATAATAGGAGATTATTCACCCGGATGCATTTATGGTAATGTAAAATATACATTCATATAAATATTCATACAAATATCATAAACCAGGTTATCCTATTAGACCAATAATATCCCAGATTTCTTTGCCTATCTTTAACTTATTTAACTTATATTCTAAATTTTTGACATCAGTTGTCGCCATATTGTCCAAATCAGTAAACCGTTAAATCTTCATTCGAGTTTGTCAACTTTACCAAAGGGCATCGTTATGTTCTTGACGTTACTAGTTTGTACAGCAATGTTCCTCTTGAAGCAACTATGATATAATAATAGTGTGTTTTACATAATCAGACACTACCCCTAGTCGAATTCCTCCGCCTTTGCACTAAAGAGACACCGTTTAGACATCCTAACGATCATTTATATCTACAGATTGGTAGTGGGGCATTGGGTTCTCCCTTGGACCGATCTTTTCTGACTTTTACATGGGACATTTACAGAGATTGATTTACCTTTGAAGTAAAGGATAAATTTGAAAGTAATTACATGTTAACCTTCACAACATGCTGCATGTCAGTGAGCTTTCGTTTCCTTGATGTTTTAGTCACTCAAACTAATTTAGCTTGTGAAGAACCAACCAAACTCTGTTGACAGCTTCCCCCAAAATTTGCAAATTTGATTGTGATGAAAACATATTTGACCAACTGATAGATAATATCAATGTCCGTCAATGTGCTCGTCACGTGTAGAAGAAATTGTCACAAACCACATAAGCTGTAAAGAGGGCAGATCCACACACTCAAACTAATAGATTTACTTATTATTTTCTTATATTTCCAAATGACCTTTTATTATTTTGCTCCAATATTTCAGTTATGAAAACCAGCGCTTTTTCCCTCACGCTGTGATTATAACATCCGCAGTCAAAGTCAGTTTGAAGCAGCAATTAACATCCCAATATAATCCCATACAAAAAACAAAGCGACGCACACTTTTTAGCGGCCATGCACCTTTAATATGAGGCATCTAGGCACCAAATATACTAACTATGCTTTATACTCCAAAAAATTTTGTTTTAATGGGATTTTTAAGTGGGATTACCCACAAATCTATTTTATACTGTTCCACTCAATAAAAAAACCTTAGTGATGCAATTTCATTACTCATCTTTAATCTAATCTTTAATTTAAAATTGCAAGTCCTGTGACAGACTCTCATTAACCTATGGATATTGAAACAAAAATCAGTTAATAATGACTCTCAAAAAAGTTCGGTTGTTTGCAAAAGAAAGGAAGCCATTTCCTTGCACATTCAATCAGGGCACGATATATTATAAACAATAACAACATCTATATTGACCTATTAATACATTATATTAATTTGTTGCAGCAACAACTGTTGAAGCAAGTTTTTTTGCTGCTTCAGCAGTGTCTTTTAGTTTCTGCTTATTAGAAGATACTTGTGTCGAGTGAGGAACGGGATAAAGCATATTAAGCACATGATTAAACCCTTTGACCGATTTGTTGACGTTCATTTTGAACCTTTCCATACCGAACGTTTGAAGAGCATACGAGATGCCCCTTATGTTGCTGTTGATGAAGGCTTGTCTTTGACACTCTGTCCAATCGCCATTCTCCTCATGTAGCTTGTAAATGCATTTTTCTTCTACGGTCTGCACACACAAGCACAACTTAATATCCAAGTAAAACAAAAAGGCTCAAATTACTCACCAATAGCGATGTATATCCAATATTTCTTGTGTAGGTGGTCAATGTCTTCAAATTAGGATCCACAACTGATTCTTCAATGACGTAAACGTATTTCGGACCACTGATAATCCTCTCGCCCCACTTTGGAATGCTATTCGTTTTAGTTAGTAACTTCTTGGTGAAGAGTTTGCCATTTGAAACTGACTGATGAATGACATCTTCGGACAACACGTGGGTGCTTTAAAGTGATAAAAATCAAATGAATAAATGGTGCAATAATAAAAACTTCCCACAAAAAATTCAAACAAAATAATGTGAGGTAATTGACATACAATAAGAGGTAAGCCTTCAATAACAACCCTTGACTTTAGCTTAGTGCCCCAATTAAATATTGTAGTAAATTATGAGACTTAACTTATGGTGGGTTTATGGTCAAATTTATTTGCTAAATATTCAGTCCACTAATGGCAGTATTAACTGTAAATAGTGTTCATCCAATAAAGTTGTTGATATCTATTATGTAACAATCCTTTGTATTGAATAATTGCTGAATAGGAATGATTGTCACTGTTAAGTGTTTTGTTGGATTTTGGGATCTGGTGCATAATTGTGGAACACTTTAATTTCAATTAATTGCCATGAACTTTGTTAGAAAGATTACAAATTATACACTCAATTACTAAAATTCTCAGCTGACATTGGCTGACCACTTTGGCTCAACTCAAAAGATTTGGGCTAAAATGCTTGAAAACAGGGTTGCCTCAAACACACCCTGTAGATAGCTCAAGCTGTGCATTCATTTGATCATATAGAAGCACTATTCAATACCAAAACCACATTTGACCAGTTAGTAACTAATTTTTCCTTACAACCTTATTATAAATTTGTGAGTCAACTGAAGCAACAACAAGTCAAATATTAACATTATAAAAACAAAAGAAATAACCTCTGAGGATTCGGATATCTAGACCAGAAACCAACTGCCACCTGGTCCCATGTGTATTTAAACACCGTCAAAGCTGAATAATACTTCATCTCTGCATCTAAACGATTGAATACATAATGCAACAAAAAATTGTATTATAAACATTTTTCCATGTAAAAGTCACAGAACAATATGCAAATTATAATCACTTCATAGCTATTGCTAAAGAGCTATATAATACATGTGTCACCGAATAACTCGAAAAGGCTTGGAGAATGAAGTACAAGCACAAAATTTTAATCCTAAACACCGACCCGATAAGCACACACGAGAACGATTGCCGAATAAAAATATCAACCTTGAGCGTTGATCTTTCAAAATAACATTTAATATTTATAATTTAAATAATATTTAAATTTTTGTAACTGTTTTAAATTTAAAACAAAATTTATTTAGCATGATTATAAAAAGTTTTTATGCTTTCATGCCTGTTACAGGTAAATATATTTTAATTCCGTTTATAAAATAAAATTTTTTTGTTTAAACTTGAATTAATTTTATTCGTAAGTTTATGATTTTCAAAGCCATGAATGATTAAAAAGTTAAGGATTAAATAAGGAAAAGGGATAAAGATCCTAGATAACACATGATTAAATACATTTATATAGTTTTTTTTCTTAAGTTTAACATTTAAAAATGTAATGGTATATATTAAAGTTGAAGTTCCGGATAAGCTACTAAAATGAAATCAAATATAACCGAAAATATTTAAAAGCTAGCTGGAATATAGATGTGGCGAGTTTAAATATCTTAGTAAGTAATCGAGTTTTATTTATTTATTTATCTGATTAGAGCCCGTTGCTTAACTAAGGTGATTTGGACTTAATTAATGGAATTTCATCGTACTCCGGTTATGAAGCAACTCCAATAGTCATAAATTTAAACGCAAGATGTCTCTGCACAAATGAAACTGTCACTGCAAAGCTCACAACTCATCCTATCAATTTGATTTTAAATTTTATGGAATAATGATTGAAATTCGAATTATTGTTCCGATTTAATTACATTTCATTACATTCATGTTTGTGTGCAAATAAATAATGTCTCCAAGTCGTTATTAAGTTAATCAGTTAATAATCAAATTTTTGCGACAATGTAAAAGAAGGGTTAACAAGAAAAATGACAAATTAAGAAATAGCATTCTATATCTCGGCACCCGGAAATAATTCCGAAAGATTTCTGCTGCAACTCAATTAATGAAATATCAACGCAACACATTTAAAACTTAATCAACGTGTCACAGTCGTCGCCTGTTTGATTAAAAAAAAACGTGACAAATAAATTAGAGTTGAAAAAATAACAACTTATAATTCTCGCACGTTTCTGTGATTGAAATGACTGAAGGAAAGCAAAGTTTGCTTCCGAAATCTCGAGCAGAAGAAACTTCAATGGAATGCACCAGAACGTCGTCTAATGAATTGGGATACAAAAATAAAACGTCGATGTTTAAATGCGCACGAGTGAGAGATGTCTGTGCTCGTCCGCCATAGAAAAAGTCCTACATTCGTTTGACTCCGCCCATGGGTCAGTTCTCGAATGTTATTGGCCAACGCAGAACGACGGGGGGAAATAACAAGAATCGATGAGTGAATGAGACATAGAATTGAGCGCTACTCATTGGAGAACAATTGTTTGAATAATCTCGCCTTCAAATTATACGATTAAATTAGATAGCTCTTCGCCATTTTATCTTCCTTCTGAAATGCTTCGAACGCCAATACACCTCTCAAAGTAGGTGTCGCTTTAGGTAGACCTACATGGCAATGGATATGAGATTTTTTTTAAACATGGCAAATTCAAACAACCTCGGGAGTTTTTTCCATGCCCAAGCGTACAACTCCTACCTGAGCTCCCTCATCCATCCTTACCATCAAAACAATGATTTCAACAAAGGATATCAGTACAGAATCGAAGCAGATAAAACGAATGCCAACTCAAACAGTTTCTCCGTAGACCACCTGCTCTCAGGTCAGGATGCCCTCGACAATCATCGCACCACTCCACTCTCATCCAAGTCTTCCATGGCAGTGATGGACCAGTCAGGTAGTTTGACGGCTCTCCTCGGTCAAGTAACTGTGAGCTTTCATGTGGCTTCTGATTGTTTAGACTCCCTGTCGAGTTGCGAGTTCAAAAGCAGTTCAGATGCCCAGAAGCGTCGAAGGACGAGAACCAACTTCACGTCGTGGCAGCTCCAGGAGCTGGAGGAGTCCTTCATGGACAGTCACTACCCAGACGTATTCATGAGGGAATCCCTCGCCTTGAAACTGGATCTTGCGGAGTCTCGCATCCAGGTTAAAGAAACTCGATTAAAATTGAATGTTTTCGTCCGACGACATTGCCGAATTCATTTAATGTCGCAATTATTCATGTTAAGTCAAGGTGTCGGAATAATGGAGCGGTAAAGATTTAAATCAATAGTTTGAAGATGAAATTATTTTCAAAAACTGCGTTGACATGCCTATCTGTGTCGGAGCCATTTATTGGCTGGTTTTATTATCTCGATAGGGACCTCCTAGGTCTCTCAGGAGCTGCTGAGCTCATTTTCTATTTCGACCGCCGAAAACTCAATTTGGGTCAAAAATTTATTACTGCGACGATGTTGACGGCCTAATTTATTAAAATTAATGAGCTTCCTTCGCCCAGGAGACCGCAACATCGGCACGTGTTTATTTAACATTGCAAATTCATTCGGACGAAACCAGCGCACATGTCCGTCACGTGACAACTCTGAGAAGTTTTATGTGAATCTGAAGAAGCTTTCATTTCTTATCAGGTGTGGTTTCAAAACAGACGTGCAAAATGGCGCAAACGAGAAAACACGAAGAAGGGTCCCGGCAGACCCGCCCATAACTGTCACCCCCAAACCTGCAGCGGAGATCCAATTCCTCCGGAAGAACTCCAGCGGAAGGAGCAGGAAAGATTAGACAAAAAGCGAAAGAAGCAGGAAGAACGTCTCCATAAAAACGAAATCAGAAAGCTCATCCTCCAGCAGAGAAAGGAATCCAACTCGGAAAACTTTGTCGGAGTTCAAAGCAAAAAGAACTTATTTCGTTTCTGGGGTGATTCTCTGAGCACGACGCGCAAGTGTTTCGGAGAACCGAGCGGGGAGAGAAGAAATCTCGAATATTTGAGTGACTGCTCGAAATCATTCGACTCCAATGCCGGTCTCAGTTTTTCTCGTCACGAAGACGAACAGAAGTCGGAGGCACAGAAGAACTCCTTCAGCATTTGGAGTATTTTGAAAACTTCCAAGAAACAGAACAACTTAACCGACGAAAGCGATCGAAACGATTGAAGGCAATCAAAGTTTTATTTCATTGACGTTCAAATTTGTCTCTATGCAATCGTCGAGAAGGAACTCGATTTTGATGTAAAATAAATTCCTCTCAGAGATCATCTCAGCAGCTTGATGGATAATTGAACGAGACACTGGAAACGTTTACAGCGTCGGTGGCTGGAAAGCAAAAAATTTATCGTCACTTAATCCCTTCTCTATGTTAATTTATTTGTTTCCCTCCGTACATTAATCCTCGCATAAGCCGAACAAGTCAAAAGCGGGATAGGAATCAAGAATCAGTCGAGCTGAAGAGGGCCCATATGCTGCTGCTATTCGAAGCCTGGATTTTAATAAAAATTAAACTCCCCCTTCACACACACACACACACGTTCGAATATCTTTTTTCCTTTCGATAAGTTTGAGACAAACGAGGCGCATTATGGAATAATCAACAGAATTCATAGATTCTATCAACGCCATTAGTTCACTTTCAGCATGAGCATTGGAATTTTATCTCCGGGATTAAAGGATCCTGAAGCATTTTTGTTGCAATCAGATGGCGCCACACGACAGCATCGTAGCACCGTACTTGCTGCCATCGAAATTAAATGCGAGAGTTTTTAATTTCAACCAATCGAGGAGCTCCTTGTAATTACTGCTTCCAATTCGTCCACGCGAGCAATTAATTGGCGAAATTATCTTGCTTATCTTTGCAGCATTTGTCATGCAGCCACTGATGCGTTAGATTGTGGAAGTCAATTAGACTGGACGCCAGTATTTTGCTCGTTATAAACAGTTCCACGGTGCATATAAATCCGAGCTTATTTTACACGAATCCTGCGCGCCGATAAGCGACCGAGAAATTATCGTAGAGGCGATTTATAACTTCATAACGACGGAACATCTCCATTAATTAAAGAAATTGGCAGCAAAAACATTTCACCAACTGCTGACCTCGTGCGCTTATGATGGGCGTGCATTCATTTGCAAACATATGGCGTTCGAGTGGCCAGTGATAATTTGTCAAATTCATGATTCTTTGTCCCTAGAAAGAGCTGGAATTATGAAATGCAAAAAGTGAACTTTTTATTATCAGAATCAGCGTCCGCCTCGTTAAGGAGACATCGGACACCACAACATTTCTTCGACAGATGTCCGAGAGTCCCCGCCAGCTGCTCATTGATATCACTTACGTCACATCATCAATGTATCTCTTGCAACGGACATTTGCATAACTTAATTGAGTTTCAATGGACAAAAATTTCCAGTATCCATTGGTTCATGATTTCTTGATTCCACTGAAGCCTTTAAGTTGAGCTCTGAGCAGACACAAAGCAAACTGCTTTAATTTGAGTATCGTAAATAATTTAGCGTCTTTCGCCGACATTCGCTTTTTAAATCTCCTGGGTTTTTCGCGTCGCTTGAATGAAAATGAATGAAAATCTCATTCATTATGAGTGATGCCTGTGCTGATTAATTTAGCAGCTCCTCGGATCCATTTCACCCATTGAAATAAATATCTAATCCGCTAATTTTCTAACTTGTCCAAATAAATGTCGCTATATTCGCGTGGCAATGGATCCTCATTTGGATCTGTTCTTTTCTTAGAGTCACAACTTATGTTTACATTGAAATAATAATAATAGTTATTATTATAATAATAATGATTTAAATTAAAATAGTTTATTTCGAAACAATAATTTATTGCCTCAAAATCGGATGTGACGCAAAAAGCGTCGCAGGACATGGCAGTGTTGAAAATATTAGGCGGGATTATCTTGTTATGAATCAATGATACATCGATGAAATCTGAGACAAGAAGTGACGATGGGCGGCAGTTCTCCACACAGATATTGGCCGACGACAGAACTGGCGTCAATCAATACACTGGTCATTTACATCGACATTTTCTGGTCAAGACATGTTCGATATTATTCCGATTTGTTCTTCAAAATAATTTCTAAGAACGATGGTTTTTCTATGCAAGACAGCTTCAACAAAGCCAGAAGAAAAATGACATGTCCACTAGATTCGCTTTCTGACCCGTAACTAAAGCAGGCAGTATTGAGGACCTCAGCTGTGCCTATTAATTTCAATGTCAGCGTAATTTAACCCCATCTTATACGCTTTGCTAGACTCTCAAAGCCTGCTACACCTGGGTGTCAAACGGTCCAGTGATGTAAGTGATTTAAGTTTCACGTTATTTCGGATGACCCTCCTACACAACTTTCTGTTTTCAAAGTTTCTGCCTCAGATTTCCATTTTCATATCCCACTAACATGAAATGCCGCTAGGACGGGAGCGCTTAATTTCATTCGTTATTACTTTTTATGCTCAACAATTGCAATAGCGACGACCAGAACATGGAATCTTTTTTTAAATAATATCGAATTAATGTCTAAAATTGTCTTGTGAGCGGAGTTTTATTGATAGGAGGTGCAGGCTCCACTCTTGTGCCACATTCAAAATCTCCAAGCTGGGCTCTATTAACTGCGCAAGACAAACGACGCGATTCTGCGCTCGTGAAAAGTCGGCGCAATTTTCTTCAAACGATTCAAATGCAACTCAACGAAAAATGTTGAACGATTTTGGAGCACATAAGAGATTCGTTCATTTGTTGAAACCTGCCACGTTTCGCCACTCCTTTTCGCCTAAATGACTCAATTTCTCACATTTTAGTTTTTATTCGAGGATCCTGACTTCTGCTGGGATGAAAATCTATGTTTTTTCGAGATGTTGAAGATAGTTGATATTTGTTAATTATTGACTAACAATTGCCTCGAACGAAATTAAGTTACTCTAAATTAGTTATGTTACTATGTCTGCATCCCTGCATTACACATCGGCTAACAAAATAACTATTTAATAACGTTATATAATAATAATAATAATAATAATAATAATAATAATAATAATAATAATAATAATAATAATAATAATAATAATAATAATAATAATAACAACAATAATAATAATAAAATGCCACTCAAAGCGAAGACCTGACAAAACGTCTCATGGAAATCAAATCGCGATAACAAGATAACAGTTTAACAGAATATTAACAGTTTCGTCGTTTTTTCTAAGCAATCGAAACATCCGTCTTTGCAGAAAGTTAAGTTTTGAAGTCATTTTACTGTTGAAAATCATTAGTATCGCGTCCATGTTTTTTCCTGGTTCTTCGCAAGGGATGTCATTTCATTTGGGGCATGTATTGTTTTTTCCTGACATTTGGCTAGATTCAAAAAAAAGGTCATCTTCCCAAGTTATTTGCTTCTCCATACACAGAAAAAGCTGATGAGTTCCCACAAAACTGGAAATACTCGAATACTCACGAGGTCAGCACACTGACTAAATTAACGTCCACGGAAGCACATCCCGCAAGTTTTATCGCAATCGAGTTTTCCAAAAATTATCACTAATTCGGGATGAGCCACAGGTCACCCACGCCAAAGTTCCGCAGAAAAATAAGGCATTAGCAAGCACCCTCACAACGAATTACTATTTGCGATTTTGTATTTAGCCGATTTCATTTGACATTTCATTTGGTAACTAGAGTGATTCCACACATCACGTCCTTTGCTCCACGGCAGACCACCAAATTCCGTCAAGAGCAGAGTCAAACATTTATCTGTCCCAGTACCTCACCCAGTTCCAATGATCACCAATATCGACACATTATTCGTCCCAATCCCCCCCCCCCTTCAAAAACGAAGTTTGTGTTAAAATTGTTAGCTACAAAATAACTGATGACAGGAATCATAAAATGAGTGTTAAATAATGTAATTTATAAAATTTACTCAATCATAGACAATAGCTTAAAACCTTTGATGCAGATCGGACAAAAAACAAACGACACGTCTTCCTTATAAATGCTCAAAAACTATCCTTCCTGGTGAAGTCTGATGAATAACTAAACTCAGGACCCTTGTCAATTTGGTAAGCCTTTCGTTCAGCGGGGTGCTGAGTTTTTATGAGAGGTAAGTTGTTGGTTTCGTGTCTCGGCGACTGCCTATATTTGTGAGATGGTTTCAAGTTTTTCAAATCACTTTGGAATGAATCAACAAGATGACCTTTTTGAGATTTGTAAGATCCCCTTTCCAATGACAAAAATGTTGCCCTTTTAGCATCTTGTCGGGCTTTATCAATGGGGTAGCTAATGGGAAGGAAAATAGTGCTCTTAAAAGTCTTGGAGGGATGACCCTTTGAACTTTCACTCTGCTCAGGTGGCTGCTCAGCTCCTTCTAAGTTACTGTCTCTGGCTGAAATGCTTGTAACATTTCCTCTGAGAGACTCTATGACATCATCTGATGCCTTTTCCAATCCATGAACTTGTAGTTGTGAACCTGAAGCAATGTTTCCCATGGAACTGCTTCGCTGAAACTTCCTACTGACTTTGTCAAAAAATGTGTCAAGTGTATTGTTCAGTGCTTTCTCATTTTCTTCTAAATGACCCGATTCCCAAGATTCATCAAGACAAAAATCTGATGCAAAATCATCTCTTGAGACTTGGCTGCTGTTGTCAGAAATGAAATCTGAAAGAAAAACAAATCTCCTCGTAACACAAACATTTTAATTTTATTTGCAACAATTTGGTCAAAATTTTTAGAATATGTCTAATTATCTAATGCTTTAGCTAAAGAAATAAACGATATTATTATATTATTCCCCAGTCTGGAGCCCCTACAGCAAGCAGCTCATAATGAATATTGAGCATGTCTACAAATGTTTCACAAAAACCATTCCAGGATTGCAAACACAACATTACAGGAGCAGACTTCAGAATCTCATTCTCAAGACCACCGAACATCGGTGCCTCATCCATGATTTAAACCCCTGCAAAATAGTATACAGTTTTGCACACTGCACCATTCCCGAATTCCCAGTTTTCTGACACATATGGTCATGCCCTCCACCTACTTCTTTGAGAAAAATGTTCCACCACTCACAGGCTCCATTTGTTCATCAATCAAATCATCAAAACCTGGAACTCTCTGCCCCTGATATCCTCAGCTCCTCAACTCATACCAAATTCCAAAATTGCATGTCATGGCACCGATATCAACAACTTTATAACAAATAACTGATTTCCATTTCTCCTAACCACTCTATATCAAAAAACTAAATGAGGTAAAAATTTGTTTTAGCGATCATTCATGACCTTCTTTTTGTCGTTCAAATAAATAAAAAAAATAACTAAATAATAAATAAAATAAATCCTTTGTAAATAACCTAAGTTGGTGGAGAAAATATCAGAAAGTTCACTGCAAGCATCTGACTCTGCTCCAACTCCTGGAGTCCTGCGTGGAAGTTCAGAATGGTCCCTCTGCATGTGAATCTCCTCAGAAATTTGCTCTAAGTTGATGAGAGCCAGCTTATATTTCTGTTTACTGCAAATCAATGCCAATTGTAGGTCCTCTGCATTCTGCTTTTCAATCTGTGTGAGTATTGTTTGGATAAGTTATAAATAGAACCTATAATAATTAAGTGTAATTACCTGTAATTTCTTCTCAAATTTCTGCTTCATTTCATAAAATGGTCTGAAATATTAAATTAAGTTTTGATCAATCTAGATCAGAAACGTAAAACATACAAAGGTCTCATGTGACAAAATGTTAACCTCGACTTCTCAATGGCTTTTGTCATGTCCTTTTTCATGATGGCAGTTTGAAACTGGAGGTTAGAACAATCTTTTGAGCAAGTTTCGTATTTATCTTCGCAAGCTCTCTTCTCCTTTTCAGCCTCCATGAACTGTGGCAACACACAAGCAATTTTTTTGCAGGTAGGATGAATGGGTTACATGCCTGCACATATCATATTCAGTAATGGTAACAGTAGTAATGTGTCATGTTAAAAACCCAGTAGGCACTGCCACAAGGGTGCTATATAAATGGTTGGCTATGCAAGTTAGCTCAGATGGTGACCCGTCATAACAGCCCGGCGACAAAATAGCCCCGTCAAAACATCTCCGTAAATACAGCCCGGTGACAAAATAGCCCAGGACGAACAAATCTCGTCAAAACAGCCCCATCAATGTATTTAAAAAAATTTTGTAAATTGAATGCATTAACCGATAACTAGTTCTAAATTTAATTCGAAATTAGTGGTTTGAAGATTTATCGTCTAAAATATTATTAGAATTCCGACTACTTCCTCACTTTACATGGACTTTTGAAGTTGGTATTTAATATAAATTATCCTCACGTCATGTGGACATGTAACAAATCAACAAAGAACCAATTCTACCGCTATTTTGACGGGGCTATTTTGTCACCGGGCTATACTGACGATGCCGTTTTGTCGGGGCTATTTTGTCTTGGGCTGTTTTGTCACCGGGCTATATTGTCGGGGCTGTTTAACGGGGCCATTTTGTCTTGGGCTATTTTGACGGGGCTGTTTTGCCGCCGGGCTGTTATGATGGGGTGCCAGCTCAGATGGTAGCATGCCTGCGAACGATGTTAAAAGTAACAGTCATTACGTGTCGTGTTTGCAACCCAGCTTGCACCACCATAAAGTGCCCCTGATGCTTACGCTTATGGTGCTATACAAATAAACATATTATTATTATTCATTATATTGAATTTATAAACAGTATTTAAACAAGTTGATGTTATTAACAAATAATTATGAATGACAATTATTTACAATTGTAGTCCACCAAATGTGAATTTTAATGAAAAATAAAAATATTTTTAATTATTAGGATAATCCTATCATATCAGGCTTATGCTGGCAATGTCAACTGTTTGTAAGATTACATAAAACATATTTAGTTATCTTCTGCAAATAATAAGCAGTTTAAAAAAATTTACTGAATTATCAAAGTGGAAGGTAACTCCACACAAAATCAAATGGTATGTAAAACTTGCATGATTTCTTAAACAGTATGTACAAAAGACTAAAAGGAATAGATAAGCTAGAGGTATCATTGAACATAAAATTGAGTCATAACATTGGATGAAAGCTAATTTTAATGTAGTTTTGGAGAACTATGGACCACATTTGCAAGTTATGAGAAACATGAATCATGGAATTACCATTAAAATATTCAAGAAAATATTTTGGTAAGTGTATGATCCAATTTTCATAGAAATACACAAAGTGTGCAATGTGTAAACAAACATGAAAGACATCCAAAAAATTACTATCATTGAATGTAGCATATGCAGAGGAAGGACGTGATATACATTATGTAATTTATAAAACATTAATATGTAATGTAATTTATATAACATAATGACCATTGTGTTACATCAAAGCTAAATCAGAAAAATAATGGTGCTTAAACCATTTCTGATAAATTATTGTGGTTTGATTGATTCAATCTATGCGACTTTGTGTTCATCCAATGCTTTGAGCCTTCAATTTTTAAGTGTCTTGAAGTTTATCAAGCAGTGAAATTTTTATCAACGTTTAGTGTATTTTTAATAAATTTAACCCTTCCCAGTTTTTTGATTACTCCTGTAAATGTCACAACTCCACTGAAACCTTAAAAAATTATAAAAATCTCCTTAGCTTGAATGAGTCGCTTAAGAGTTCTCTCCCCTCTCATATTCTTGTCTGAATGTTTATCGATTCCACCAACTTAATAATAAACAGAAAATAATAGCAGAAGTTATAAAAAAAGTAAATTTTCAAAATCTTTTGTAACTTTAATTAGTATGCTTTCCATATTTACCTTGCAAATTAAGTTCTGCAGCTCAAGCAAAGTACATCCCACAAATATTTAAACACACATCCACTTTTGCAAAAAAAAAGGTTCAACTTTACTATATCATTTTAGGAAAAGTGAACAAAATAATAACAAATTGAAATGGAATTTAGCACCTGCATGAGTTATTTTCACATTGCATCACTTTTAGTGCTAAACTAACAGATATTAATTGCACAAAAAACCCATCAACAACGCACATTTAGAAAATACATGACATTTAATAAAGAAAAAACTTTTAATGTGATGTCTATGCAAATGCTGTTGTGTGGCCTTTGATTGGCTAATTGATTAGCACTCGTGATTATTCAAGTAAACACAATGTTAGAAAAATGTCATTAGTACCAAGAGACAACATTTATGACTTTTGAGAAGCTTGAGAAGCTACAAAAGGAGAAAAATTAAGCCCTTCAACCTTCATTTCAAATTCCAAAAAGTTTCTTGAACGCATTTATTTATCAATCGGAAGTACAAGGACCCGAACGCCTCCTTATTCATTAATAAATCAACTCAAATTAGTAGCATAGACATTAAGTTTTATGACTCCATAAATGTCAACCATGGTTAAATGTCCAAAGAAAAAGTGTAATTCGCATAATTTATCAGGTGTTGAAGCACAGGATGGGTTAAGAAAGAATAACATTCTTAATTTTTTGGTAGGAGATGCAATGGCAATATTTTGGCAAGTTGACATTATTAACAAAGAACTATGATTTACTAAAACAGTAATTGTTTTAATCTGACCCTCAGATTTGCATGGTTGAGCATTTCCTGCCAAGCAGTATCAAATGCCAGTTTTGATCCATCTTCTGAAGTTAGCTGTTGTTCTGCAAGACTCACAGTTTCTTGAGCTGTTTTATACAAGCTACTTGCTTTTTGGAAACGACACGCTGCCTTCTCGACTTCCAATTGCAGCTGACGAGATGAAATAAGCAATTGTAAATATAATTACTCACCATCAAACACAAGATTATGGATGACCACATCCTCATTACCTTGTTCAACTTCTTCACCGAATCATAAAATCCTTGAGCTTGTGCTACCATTTTCCTCCCAATTTTGTGGGACAACATCCGCAAACTATTGGCACATTCCATCTTGTGCTTTTTAAATAAGGATCTTGCTTTCTGAAGAAAAATGCGCAACTAATTAATGGAGTTCAGCTAGTCAATTAATACAAAATTAACCTGAATTTCATTTTCTAGTTTGTTGATACTTTCTGCAGCAGAATTTAGAGCATCCAATTCACCCTAAAGATAATTCAATAAACTTACACACATTTTTTTCACCAATTTAGAAAATGCTTGTAATAATGGTGTAAAAACATTAAAGCCATGCAAAAATGTATTTCATATTCCCTTAATTTATATATATATATATATATATATATATATAAACTTCATTGTAAAACTTGCAGAAATAATATTTAAAAGTTAGAGCACAAAAAAAACCTAACAGTTTACATGAATTCCGTTAAAAAAAAACGTCATACATGATTGCCGAAAAAATCCAAAAATGTTTTAAATAGTAAAGGTAGAAAATGTTCATCCTTTGAAACAACTTACTTTAATGCGTGGGTCAAGTTTGTCATCTCCTAACTCAGAATTGCTTGTGCTTGCCATCAGATTCGATAAAACACCAACGCCATAAAGTCACAATGTCACTGCAAGAGCAACCAAGTCAATCTTAACTTGATCAAAATTTAATTACTTAACGTAATCTTAACTACATTTCCCAAAAAGAAATATCAAACTAATAATAATCCAAAATTAACAAGCGCTTATTGTGGGCGTGGAATATATTACTACAGACTTTACTAGTTATATCTTGCATTCTATACCGATAAAACTCTCAGAGCGCCGATACCACAACCGGTGCGAACATTTCTGATCCACAACATCAGCTAAAGCAATCGACGAGGGGCACCAAAAACTTACAAATTATGGTAATCCTATCATATCAGGTTGACACCGGCAGTATTGGCTGTTTATTCCAATTTAATGTTAAATAAAATTTGAAATTATAGTGTATTCATTACAAATTAAAATTACCTTTCTAGAAAACAACATTTAAAATAGAGCGAAAGCAAAGTGCGGTACATTAATGAGTGAATAAGTGACTGAAAATCACAAAAAGTGATTCTACTACAGGGCACGATTGTAAATTATATAAGAAATCATCGGGAAACTTAAAAAATAATTATTTCAGCGCAAGGGTGGTTTCCTTGTGGAATAAGCTAGATAAGGAAACCATCCATGGACACAGTAGATACATTTAAGATTTACTATAGCAAATTTGGTTATTAGGACTACTATTTGGTCATTACACAGACCTAGGTCTTCTTAACCACTATAAATGATTGTTATGTTTATTTATTTAAGCTAATATTTAAAGTGCCGAAAGCATCCACGGCAGGTTTTAAAAGGCACTGTGACAATCAAAATAATCAGTTCTAGAGTAGTGCGAGCTAGATTTTAAAAGAACTTTTTGGTGGAAATGAATAGGAAAGTTTAATAAATGAGTTTTAAGGTTATTTTTATATAACATCAACATCTCGGACGATCTGACATGAGGCGGTCCATATGGAAGGATCTGTCTCCATAGTGCACGCGGTGGGTCTTTGAATGTTTATCACCAATAAAGTTTATGGTGTCAGACGAGCGGATCGAGGACCTTCACCGTTGAGATGACGTTGTAGTGAGGAGTTCGTGTAGGTATTGGGGAGACAGGTGAATGTGAAATTATAGACCATGAGAACAATCTTGTAAGGTATTCGTTTTGTGATGGGGAGCCAGTGGAGTTCATCCAGTAATGGTGATACATGATCAGTGAGCCGAGCATTGAAGATGAGCCTAGCTGCTGTATTCATGACCACTTGAATTTTATGTAAAACCAGTTTGCTGGAACCATACGGGACTGAATTATAGTAGTCCAGTTTTGTCAAGACAAGCTGGATCACAAGGTTTATAAGGACCTCTCGAGGCACTGAATGTCGTGCCTCCCTTAGGACACGGAGAGTAGAGAAACAAGCAGCGGCAATCTTTCCAGCATTATTTTCCATTGACAATGATGTGTCAAGGTAAACATCTAGGTTTCTCACCACTGCCGATGAAACAATGCTAACTCCCAACAGTTGAACTGGTGCGGTGGGCAATCTTTGTAAAGCAGGATGAAACCAGATGACCTCCGTCTTGTATTCATTCAATCTGAGTCGGTTCGCTTAAATCCAGGACTCAACATCACCAAAACACTCTGCCATGCGAAGAGCAAGATGAGGCGTATTGTGGGCTTACAGAATGCATATATTTGCTTATCATCCGCATACTGGTGGCTATGGAAGCCATGACGAGCAAAATGTTGCTCAATTTCTGCCACATAAAAGAAGAAAAGAATTGGTCCGAGGACAGACCCCTGCAGGACTCCCGATGAGACATTTTGAGCAACTGGGTCTGCAGATGCAGTTTCAATAAGTTGACTTCTGTCTCTTAAATAAAATCTAAGCCAGTCCAATGACGTATGGCAAATGCTCGATCGAGCCTCTCAATGAGGATGCTGGGATCCACTGTATCAAATGCCGCAGACATGTCGAGGAAGGGAAGAATCGCCACGTTGCCTCTGTCAACTGCCATCCAGAATATCAGAGACCACCTTCAACACATCTGTTTCAGTTGAGTGATGCTGACGGTACGCCGACTGAGTTGGTGAAACTAGTGCATTGGCTTCAAGATAGGTTAGGACACGCTACAGCACCAATCACTCCAAGAGCTTCGAGATGACACTGAGGTTAGATATGGTCGGAACGATGGCGGCTGGTTCGAATCAAGGGTGGGTTTCTTTATCACTGTACTAATCCGAGCAACTTTGAAGAGTACGGGAACCTCCCCAGATGCCAAAGATTTATTAAATAATAAGACAAGAAAATGGATTTTAAACTCAGAGAGCTCCTTCAGAAGCCAGGTTGGGATGGAGTCCATCTTTCTTTGTTTATTTGGGAGGGACTTGTTTAGTCGAGATAACTCCCATACGACGTCTGTGATAAACATGATAATTCTGAACCCTGCCGACAGTCAGTAAAGTCCGGTGGGAGAGCTCCATTAGTTGAACTGCGTATGTCACTTAGCTTGTCATTTAGGAATTTGAAATAGACCAGGCGATGGACAGACCAATGTCGGAACATTACTTCCGGCTGTCGTCGACTTCCTTATTAACTACCAGCGCTTGGCAGGATGTTTTTCTTCCAGAACTCGCTTGGAGTAGTAGGCATAGCTCTTCACCCGGAGGAAGCGAGAGTAAGCAGTTCGAAGATCATCTGTGGTCACATCTTTTTTCTTTCTATGTTTGCGGAGGTTTCGCCTCTCCCTCACACACTGGGCATCAAACCAAGGCCGGCGATGCCCACGAGATCCGGTTTGTCCAAGAGGTTTGTTATGTTATGTTATAACCAATTACTAATATAACCATATTGAACATTAAAAATGATAAAATCAAAAGGGTTGTTTTTATTTGTTAAAATTCTAATTCAATTCTGTCAAATTCAAGTTCCAGAGCGTTGAGCTCTGGATTTGGTAGCACAAGTTTTGTGTCCTTCAGTAGCAAAATGTGCTTTCTAGTCGTCAATCCAAGACGCTGAAACCTTAATGTTTTTGCAGCATGGCACGCGAATTGTTGTTAAGAGAAGGCTTAATCCATCCAGCATATAAGCCAGCTCAGCCTTTTTGACGCCGCCACTTGCCGTGCTGCGGTGACCCCCAACAACAAAAATTATTGGGCTACCTTTCACTCATGGATCATTGTCGCTGTTGTGTCTTTCACTTCTAAATATTAGCAAATTTTTATTTAAAACCTTTTTATTCGTATCCCATACTTGCAAGACTTACTTACTTTTAAATAAGAAAACTTGAAACATATTTTTAAATTGTTTATTTTGTAAGATTATTTGAGTTTTTAATAATCGCAACAATTTCTGTGAGATGGCTGTGCTTGCTAAATTCAAGATGACAACAACCCCGAGTGCTCACTAGTAAACAAAAACTTAACAGAGATCGAGAGATGTGAAAACATCCTTACCATGTACAGTACGTTGTAAAAATTTGGCCCAGCTACTTTTTTAAGCGATAACTTTTTATGTACTAAATTTTCACGGGCCATTTTTTCACACAATATACTGAAACTCATTAGATTGATATGCTTATCAAATTTATTGAAATCAGACAAATATTTCGTGTGGTTTTTGAGAAAAACTGGAAATACCCAAAATTACATATAGGAACAAGAAACACTAAGGAGCATAAATTTTCATATTTATTAAAATCAAGCCTTTAAATTATTATCTATGTGAAAGTCAATAGTATCCTTCAACTCCTTTCTTAATAATTAACTCTTGAACTCTAGTTTTTTATGATTCCAAGAAAGGTTTCAAGCTCTTTTCATCAAGTTCCTTCCAGGCCTTATTCAGGCATATTTCAGTCCCTGAACACTTAAATAGTGCATTCCATTGGAGTATACCTAGCAAGCAGTCCCCGCATGTTTACTATGCGGTTGAAGTCTATGAAACGAGCTGGCTCCTTCAGAACCTTTAAATTTCTTTCCTGGAGAAAAGTGTCTGACAATCTTGATGTGTGTAGCGGGGCATGCTGAAAAATGAATCATCTCCAAAGTTATCAAACAGCGGAAAGAGGTACTGATACATTGTTTCACCATATTTCTAGTGAGTTCTGATTCCCCTCCAAAAAAAACGAGTTAAGATGAATCAAGCGAAAAAATGGCAGCCCAGACTATCATTGAGCAACCTCCGAAATTACTTTAAAAAACTGTTTAAATAATGTCCTCTGAAATCGTGCAAATATTTATTTCGGTGTTTTGTTGATGGATTGAATCATTTTTACCAACTTCATGAACAGTGTTCCAGTCAAAGAAAGGAAGGCATTACCGCCTGTCTTAAAAAAATATTGTTAAAAATATATTTTAAAATTATTAAATTCTCAGTGACTCAGGCGACCCCCGGCGAAAACGTCAGGAAACCCCCAAGGGGGTCGCGACCCACAGGTTGAGAACCGCTGATATAAGCCATTGCTGAACTGTGGACTTTCCCGCTACTTTAACTATCGCCCAGTCGCATTCTTTCACTCGTTTGCAGGCATGTTTTCGTCAAATAATATTAAACTTAACGACCACCGCTGGCTATGTACTATGCTTATGCAGAAAGAACGAAATTTTTCATTTGCTGTACTTTTCCCTTATATTGGCAATTTAGCCAATACGTATTTTATAAAAATGCTTGTTCGCCGTATTTTAGTACTTGACAGGCATTGTATTATCTCGCCCCTCCTTCAACGGCATCCCCGTATCGAGAGACCTCCGTTTATCAAGCTTTGAAGCGGTGTAAATTGACTTTAACCTGAAAGCTAATATATTAGCTGATCTCTTTCGCAGACTAATGTATGACTAATTTGTGGCTATGTCTCGCAGTACAACAGTGGATGGCATTGGAGCTCAATAATTAAGCATCGTCCAGACTCTTCTCTCCATGCAACGAACAAGAACAAGTGTCGTAAACTATTAGACTTCAAGGCCACTGAAATCTATAACTTAAGCTGGGTATGCATAAACTTTTTGCTGTATCCCCGAGATATCAATTGAGATATAATCTCCATACTCATGCACGAATTAAAAGACTAAGGATTTTATGCTCTCTGCATCTAATTTACTCTACTATTAGAAATGACTACGGAATCACTAGTCTATTCAGAATCAAAAAACCAAAGCTTAATTTGTCCATCATCACTGCATGAAGCTAAAAGTCCACTGATGCTAGGATTCCAAGAAACACAATTGACATCTTGAAAGTGGGCCTCTGAGAGAGTAAGCTGAAGGTCATAAGATGGATCTTCATTGTTTCTGGAGAATATTCTTATAGCATTGTCACCACATGCCGTAGCTATGCTGTCACTCTCCTTGCACCTAACAGAATAATTTATAGAATATGAAAAAGAACGGATGTGAATATCAAATAATTTCCAGCCACCCAAAAATCTAATTTAGGGGCAAATAAAACAAAATTGCTTACCAGCACACATCATAGATTGGCAAGTCATGATGGTCAGCTATGCACTGCAAGCATTGCCATGTTGTTGATCCATTTTCTTCTGTTTCATTTAACAAACATACAAAAAATAATTTTTTAACAGGGTTGCAAAAGTTTGCTTATGTCATATAACAATATCATATATATTACCATATGGCAAAGTTATTACAACAAACACAAAATAAGTCATAAGCCTGCAATAGGAATCTTTGGAACTCAAATGATTAAAATTGATAATGTTGTGATATCCACATCAAAAGCTTGGAATGTCCACAATGGTCACTACTGCATAACTTATACAAAATATAAAAGACCTCAAAAGGAAAATGCAAGATTTGACCTTCTTTCTTTGACCATATCCTCAATGTTTTATCTGCACTACAAGTTACCATTTTGCTGCCATCTTTATTGAAATCAATGCTCCAAACTGTGCTGGTGTGCTTGGCTTTTGAATAAGTAAAATAAATAAATTCCAAATCCAATTAAACTTACTAAATGAGTTTAAGAACAGTTATTCGAAGCCTGTCATGCATCCAAAATGTACTTTAAGATCATTTTAATACAGCCTTTCAAATTCAAATGATCTATAAATTGCAAACAAACCTGAGTTGAAATTGCAGATCCAGTTTTCAACATCATCTGAGTGAGAGTGTGACTGCACAGAGTTATCGTAGCTAACAGAAAATAGATCCTAAAAATCAATTATTTATTTTTGTACAAAAATATAAACCACAATAAACCCATAATAACTTAACCTACAATAAGATTAGGTGATTAAATTTTAATCTAAAGGCAATTTTTTTTATCAAACCAGTTTAAAAAAGTCATTGCATTTCCAGAAATGAGATTTTAAAAAGTTGTAGCAGACATGACTACTTTCAATTTAATGAATTATTGCAGGCAACAACAAAACTCAAAAACAAAAAATGACTTCTTAAAAGAGTCTGCTGATAATAGTATTAAGTTAAAATTAATGTTCAGCAAATCTAAAGTCCAATTCCAGTAAGTGGAGGCTTTATTATTAATAATCCTCAATATAAAACTCACTTGAGACAATGGATGCCACTTCACTCGTTTCACGTCTTGTCTGTGACTCATGAAACTTGTTAAACTTTCAAATTCATCATCTGAAATTCCTAAAGAAAAACTTGTATCAATCAATATATAATACCCCAAGTTAAAGATTTTTTATTTATTTTGTTGAAGCTACGAATGAAAAGCATCAATTGGCACAGACTATAATGTCGCAATTTAAAGGATTAAATGCAATTAGTAGTAATGATGGCCAAAGTCGTGTAAAAATGTATTAAAGTGAGAAGCAGTTGAGTTAACAATGCAATTAAGCAGTTCATTTAAATGCATGATCAGCCTATTACAAAAAGATAATTTTACAAATTCTTAATTAGATCACTTCACCTACTCTCCCAAACGTAGATGGTTTTGTCTCTGCCACAACAAGCCAAATAAAGACCATCAGGAGACCAATCAACTGACTTAAACTCGGTATCTTCAAATATTGTGGCGCATTCCTCTCCTTCCTTCCAAATACTGATCCTACCATCAAAACCACAGGATGCTATCAAATTATCACAGGGAGACCATTTGATGCTCCTGATTGTTTTCTCATGACTTGTTTCAATGCTCTTTATGCAATGCCAAACTTCATCTGAATAATAATCACAATAATAATTGTAGTTGTAAATGCTTATTTTATCAAATCTATCAAAGTACATAATTTAATTAGTCAGTAAATGTCACTTTTAGAAAGCTTAAAAACATCTTTCTTTGACCAAAAACATTATGTTCAAGAAATATTAAAAAACTTGCTAATGTAAATTAAAGAACACCTAAAATTAGTCAATCAAAACAACTGATAAAATAGGATTAATAAGTGTACATGGTCACTAACTTAAAATAAGTGGTTAAGATTGTTAAGTCAGAGTTAAGTAAATTATTTAAAGTAAGCATCATCACGCAAGATCAATAAGCCCAGAAACAATTTAAAATAACATAATTTTTCACAAGTTGAAAACGAACTCAAGTAATGTTATTCATTTAGCTTGCTTACCCTTTGCAGTCCATAATTTAATCGTTCTGTCTTCTCCACATGAGGCTAAAGTCTTACCGGAGTTGCTCCACGATAAACACCACACAACCCCGTTGTGACCCTCCAAAACCAGGCTATTGATTAATCTTACCATGGTTTATATCTGGTTTATGTCTCGAACTTAAATCACAGAATCTAGACAGGTTAAACTGCTAATTCGGTAAAATTCGCCGTTGATTCGAAATTTATCTTCAAGTCAAGTTGCAAAACAAAACTGGCTTGTTTTGTCAACGAACTGAACGATATATCAAAACAGAAAATGTAAAAGTGATATGAATCATGAGGTAAAAACTATTAACGTCTTAATTCTAAAAATGAACGGTAACAATTTTATAAACTAATTTTAGTAATAACTATTTACTTTTGAAAAAACAGCCAAATATTAAAACAAAACATTAAACGCATATATAAGTTACGTATTTAAGAGACAGAAAAATCTTTTTACATATTATAAACAGGTTAGACATCTTACATTGCAGAGCAGGGAATTGCAGTAGTCGGGGATGGGCAAACATTTTATACAGAGGGCCACATTTAAAATTTTATTGTTATCGGAGGGCCACATATGTATTTTGTCTAGCTCAATTAAACCTTACAACTTATGAAAATAGTGAATATCGCCGTTTAATAGCTGACATCTGCTTACTATACGGGATCAATAAATTAACATCAACTCACCTTAAAACTATATTCATTTTGCAAACTACTCATCAACTAGAGGTCATCAATTTAAACTAAGGTCAAATTTTTGTGCAATAGACAACACCAAATATTTTTTTCGAAAATCGAATAATTAACACTTGGAATAATCTACCTAATAGCATTGCCACAGCCAGCACCTATAGTCGCTTCACCTCCCTCCTCAATGAATTTGACTCGTCACCTTTTCTCCTTTACACCTTAGCGAACCTCTCGTTTCTTTTCTCAATGTTTTACTTGTTTTACAGTGGGAAGGTAAGAGCGTTCGATCCTCTACTCACTCAATAAAATAAAATAACAAATATTAATTAATGATAATATGTATTTGTCATTGTATTTCACATTCGCACCGCATTACACATGCACGTTACATTTTAAAATACGATTGAAACAGTTTCTAATTTGGTAATAAGATCTCACTATTCATAATTATTTCAAAAACGAGGAAAGATTAAATAGATGTAAATTAACGACTCTGAAAATGAGAAGAAATAGAGGGGACCTCATCAAGACATTCAAAATTTTATCAGAAAGGGAAGGCCTTTTGCCTGAACAGTTTTTCGAAGCCACAAAAAGTGCTTCTACTAGAGGGCACGATTGTAAATTATATAGAAAGGCTTCGGGAAACTTGAAAAACAATCATTTCAGTTCAAGGGTGGTTTCCTTATGGAATTAGTTTAGATAAGGAAACCATCCATGCGGACGAAGTAGATAAATTCAAAATTTACTTAAGTAAATTCGGTTATTAAGACTAAAAAGAGTTGTTATTACACAGATCCAGGTCTTCTTAACCACTATATATAATTGTTATGTTATGTTACCTATAGTAATAAATACGAAAAAGAAGGAACTTAATTTACATACAATCTTATCACAGAATACAATTATAATTAATGAGAAGTGTGTAACTGTTCACAATTTTGAATAAAGTATATAGACGTATTTTAGTTGTATGGGGAGTCAAATAGTGGCAAAAGTTTGGAAGTAAAGTTTTTTAGTTGTGGAAATGCTACTGCTGGTAAATGTATGTGCCTACGGGCCGCACAATATACTCTGGAGGGGCGTAGTTTGTCTAACCCTGGTCTAGACGAGAGAGAACGAGAATGGTGCCTTCATAACTGAAGGAACTTTCTGACCTGGCTCACAATTTTGAGTGTCTAAACCAGAATTTTAATAACAATAACACACAAAATACCTCTTCATGCTGCATTTAAGTCAGAAGAGACCAGGGACGTAATTTCAGCTTTTTCCAAGGTGGAAGGAGAAGGGGGGAAATGGATGATCGACCCGAATGGAAAGTTTCCTGATTTGGGCGTGCCAGTCGAGTTCCTCTAGAGCAGTGGTCCCCAACCCCCGGTCCGTGGATCAAATGGTACCGGGCCGCCCAAGGAACAATAAATTATTTCCATTTCATCAAAAAAATTAAAACAGTTTGTATAATAATTAAGAACAACCGCTGCGATATCCATATCAGGAGGATGTGTATGAGGATTTGCTATGTTTACTATCTTTGCTAACCAACACCACAGTAGCAGAACTGTTCAATTCTGAATGGTTATATATCAGGAAAACTAAAATGGTCCTTTTATGTCGGCATATGCACAGATGGAGCCGCTGCCATGACCGGACGACTGTCAGGCTCAGGGGCGCAACCAGCGAAAAATGCTGGGGGGGGGGCTCAAGTTTAGAAAAGCCTGACGCAGTCGAAAAATTTTTTAAACTGTTCAAATCAATACTACTAATTTTAATTAATAAAGAATTAAAGATAGAACAGATTATTATTATAAGTTTTTATTTATAAGTCTGCAGTCTTTTTTTGTATCTTTAATAATTTATTAATGAGCTTGACTATCTTCTGTTTCAAAGTTTCAAGCCAGTTAAAGCAACTGTAAAAAAAAAGTTTATGATATGTTTAAAATTGTAATATGATATAATTCATATCCTAAACATTTCACCTAATCTAAATTATGTATAAAGTTATGATCCTAAACAGTTTAAAACAATTTTGAAATGTTGTAGTCTAAATTACATTTTGATGTGTTTGCAGTTACAAAATAATTTTTCGATCAGTCTGTGAAAATCTGTTCACCATTTCATTTCATGGAAGAAATGCAGTAGTTGTTTTGTTCGCAGATATTCTCAATAAACTTTGCAAACGACAGGCAGACATAGTCGTCCTGAGATGACTTTTAATAAGGCGAAGTTTAGAAAATGCCCTTTCTGCATCTGAAGACGTAAATGGCTGAGTAAGAGCAACATCGAGCATATAATGCAACTCGGGCTGAATGCTTGTGGCACAGAAAAGATCTTGAAGTTCGATACATGCATTGGGATCAGACTCATCAGCACGTAAACTTGTCGATGTGAATAGGAACTGTCTTTGCACAGTTTCAGCGTCTTTTCTATGAAGGCTGCAGAACTCCGAAAGCTCGGGAGTCATTGTGCCATTCTGCAAAGCATCAAGAGCAACCAAGGCAGGGTTGTCAAAATGACTGGTTATCTGATGATCAGATAACCAGCGAAAAATGCTGTGGGGGGGGGGCCCAAGTTTAGAAAAGGGACGAAAGCCCGACGCAGTCGAAAATTTTTTGAAACTGTTCAAATCAAAACTACCAATTATAATTAATAAAGAATTAAAGATAGAACAGATTATTATTATTATGAGTTTGACTATCTTCTGTCTCAAAGTTTCAAACCAGTTAAATCCCCTTATCCCCCCCCCACCAAAAAAAAAACTCATCGGATTTGGAAAAATTGCAGGGTCTCTCCTATCAGGCCTGGGGGGGGGGCAAAGCCCTGCCCCTCCCCTAGTTGCGCCCCTGGTCAGGCTTAACTGCTCGGATTAAAGAAGTTGCACCTGAAAGTGAATCTACTCATTGTATCATTCACAGGGAAATGCTGGTAAGCCGAAGAGTCGCCGGAATGAAACAGCGTATTGATTGATGTCATTAAAGTTATTAACCTCATTTTGATTAAAGCCCATGCCCTTAACTCGCGCCTGTTTGATCAGCTTTGTGAGGAGATGGACGCAGAGCACAAATGCCTGCTCTTCCATACAGAAATAAGATGGCTATCCAGAGGCAAATCGCTAACCAGAGTATTTGAATTGCGAGAGCCATTGCAAAGATTTCTCTCAGAAAATAAGTCACAAAAATAAGTTGGCAGCACATTTCGGTGACAAGGTATGGGTCGCAAAACTAGCTTACCTGTGTGACATATTCAGCCTGCTCAATGAACTCAATCTATTCCTTCAGGGGAAAATGACAACTGTTTTCAAGTTGGCAGACAAAGTAAAAAAATTTAAAGCCAAACTGGAATTATGTGGAAAGAGCGTGACTCGATTCATTATGGACATGTTTTAACAAAGCGGGGATTTTATGCGATACTGAAACTGAGCATTCATTCTCCAAGTTGGTGACGGATCACCTGACTTTACCCCCAGAGCAGGCCGTGGTAAAATTATCAAACATTGACCGGTCCGCAGCGATAAAAAGGTTGGGGACGACTGCTCTAGAGCCAATCCTAATTACCTTATTGCTGAAATGATGTTTATATTTAATTCTATTAGCATTATTTTTAATTACCTTATTTCTAAGATTATATTTAAATAATGTATTTTATAAAAAAAAGCTTTTAAAACCTCAAACCTCGTAATACCATTGATAAAATCTTTGTAAACATTGGAATGTGCGCGCTGCTCGAAAGCTCGTCCTACCAGAATTCCCGAATTATTGCTGGGAGTGCTAACGTCGTAAAATATTAATTATTTAGTTAATTTATACATACCAGGACATATTTTTGGAAAGGAAATGTCTAATTCCTATTTGGACGCATCTGGATTTCAAGATCAGATAATTGGACATAAATTTAATGAACTCTCGCTGAATAGTAGCGAATTTTTACCTCTAGGTATTTATTCATGTTGGGTTACCTAGTCATCTTGTACACGCAATACTTTCATTGAAATTACTTATGTAATGCATTTAATTTTTGTCTCATTTCGTTTTCTCGTAAAATGTTTTCATAAAAGCTGCATAACACAATAAAATACTGACATAGTGACATAATAACAGGGTAGTGCAGTTGCTTAATTTTATTAAAGATATTTTAATAATTAAGCTTAAATGGCCAGCGATGGTGGTCCATTGGCAACAAGTCCAAATAATTTTTTTTACAATTAGAACGATTGACACTTTATTCATTGATTTGTTCAAATACATTTACAAACAGGAGTCATGACAGTTTAACTCTTGTAATGAACTTTTATACATTAGCAAATAATGTGAGGGACAACTATTAAAGCTTGTTAGATAGCACATAATTTGAACAGCTGTACATACTTTGTGCGAAAATGAATGCAAAAGCACAATGTTTGAAATTCTACCGAAGTCATGAAATTTACATTTTAATGTGTGAAGAAAACTTCCACTCTCATTATCTTGAGTTATTTTCAGGGGAAGCCTTGAACATGCTTTCTGCAGATGAGAAGCAAAATATGATGGAAAATCAATTTAATGAGGTATATTCTTTATGATGTGTTTCATTTTCAGGTTGTAATATCCCAGATTGAAGTTCTTTAATACAGAATTGTTCATGTTCTTGTTGACTGATTAACAATTACAATTATTTGCTCTCCTAATTAGCTTTGATACTTATTTTGTTGTATTTTTTCTTTCATTTGATTTGTTAGTACTACATCTTGTGCTAAGATGTGAGGTTGCTTTGAGAATATAATTTGCAATATTATTTAGTCTATATCTTTTTGAATGTTTACATTTGAGTGTTACTATTTTATGAGATTATTTTATGAAAATACTTTTGACAATTGGGTGATATGGTTTTTTCTTACATTATCCAGCTTTTATTAAAATTTATTGCTTTTTTGTGTTTTTTAGTGCTAACTTATTTTAACTATGTAATGCAGGAGTTGCCTTCAGACAGGTTCGATAAGTCAACGGCGAGCCTTCCAGAAGGGTGGAAATTTGCATCCCTTTGTTCTGTCACTCCGTCATCTTGGCAGTCTGGAAGCAGCAATAATGACAACAAGGAAGAGGTTAAGAAGAAGAAATTGTCATTTGGCTCCTACATCGCTCTCAGATCTTTTCCTCTCGGACGTCTCGAAGGAGGAGAGGGCGTGGAAAGGGTAAGATGGGGAATGGTTGCTTCCAATACTGACCTGACTCATTTCACCTGGCCCATTTTTATTTTAACATTGTTTTGATTGATGATGACTCGTCCACTACCTTTATTACTACTGTTGTTACTGTACTTTTATTTATTTTCATTTGCTAATACTTGACATTGCTGGGTTACACATTGCTGAGAAGTTCTCACGTATTAATGGATTTATCAGACTATCATACATTAATTGCATCAGTCTTTTTTAAGATATTGATCAGCATTTTTGATTTTTTTTTTGAGAATTTATTTGATACTTTATTTAGTACTTTATTAGATTACAGCTTATATGAGTTACACACTAACAGCATTTTAGAAGTGACAAAATTAAAACACCTTAACCTTAAAATTGGTTAAACTTTTTAAAATAGTTGTTGTATTGTTTTTGTGATATTGGCCTCCTGATAGAAATACATTAACAACTATTAATTATTAATTTCAGCCAAGTTTTGGTCATTTTCAAACACAAAGAAATGACAGAAATTCCATTATCAATATCAGTGAAGGTTTAACTTTCATTTATAATAAATCTGGATAAACATTCACTGTTGTTCCAATTTTTAGTATCAAGCAATGAAGGAGGTTCAGTAAAAGGCAAATTGCCCTCAGAATCTGATACTCAGAAAAATACGACTTTGGAGAATGAAGTGAACATGAAGACTGTACAATATCCACCTGGTAATAAATCCAAACATGCTGACCTTGGATTGGATGGACAAGTCTCAAAAGGATTTTGGAATTCTCATTCATCCAGATTTAATTTGGACTCCAGTGAAAGTTCATATGTTGGGAGGCAACTGAGTGCAATTGCTGAACTATCTAGAGAAAGTGAGCAATCCTCCAGGGTTGGATCAGTTGCATACCATGATTTCTCTATTGGCCCACTGAGTCATTTTATTGAACAAGAATCTGATGAAATGATACAGGATGCAGTGATAAGCTATCAAGCCAAAACATCCCTGATGAAAGAAAACAAGATACCATGGCTTTCAAAGCAGGAGAATTATGTTGTTTCCAAGCCGACCGAAGAATGCCTGCAAACTGCTAGGGGACTCGGAAGCAAAGCAAATCCTGACCTTGTGGCCGACTGGCTCAAAGCGGCAAATAATCATCATTTTGTTGATGCGAACAATAACTCTCCATCGAGATCCAAAACGTTGGGGAATAGGTCATTTGGAAAGAGTTCTGGGTCTTCGAATCAGTGCTACTCGAGCACACCTATAAAATCAACTGCATGCAGGTTGTCATCTCCAGTATCTGACATCGAGCCCTGTCAGGCCGAAAGAATCAGACTTTCATCCATGAGTAGCTGTGTCTTTGATTCTCCGAGAAAGATTGAAAAATTCACGAACTGGGATTCAGAAAGTGCAACTATCTGCACTTCATTCTCAAAGAAAGCATCAAAAGATAGCCTTTGTGCAGACGGTACAACATTTGCATGACTTGTTTAAACATTGTTAATGTTTGTTTGTTACATTATCTGCTTTAAATCAAACTTTACTTCAATTTCTATTAAATTTTTTTAATTTAGCAACTTCATCATGTATTATTCAAACAACGTCGGAGTTAGCCTTTACAGACATTTGCTGCGTTGGTTCATCTTCTGAAGAGATGCTAAAAGTGGACAATAGTTCAAATTTGTTGTGCTCGATTACTTTGTCTCTCCATTCCTTATCCATAAATGGGGAACAAGTATTGGTTTTGGATGACCATAAACATGTCTTTTCATTTGAGCAAAAAATTTTTCTCACCAAATTATCAAGTAACCACATAAAAGTGGGTTATTACTTATTGACATGACAGAAAACATGACAAATTTTAATTACATTGGGATTGTTGCTGTTAGATACACTTCGAGCCTACTGTGCCTGGCTGTTATGTAGCTCAACTGGCTCTGAAAGTTACTATTTTGGACAACAAGAGGTATACAACTCAAGAAAAAAAGAACATAGAAGCTAGGAAGCATGTGGTCACTCTTCAAGCTATTGCTGAACAGCCAGTTGTTGAGGTAACTCATATAACAATGGTTGAAAGCCTGGTCCCTTATCACAATTAGTAGGATATTATAGATATCGGGTTTGTGCTATGTGGTTATTGAATTCCTGATGTACAAAGATTTAATAATATTTATAATAATATGTTTATTTATAAAGTGCCATAAACATCATATGCATGTTCCATTGGAGTTTCACATTTCTTCCAGATAACCACACCAGGCTTGACTTCCATCTGCAGGCAAATTGATTTTGGGGAAATACCTGGTGGTTGCTATGATGTGAAGAAGATGCTGGTCAAAAACAAATGCAAAGCCAACATTCCTATCAGCATCAATATAGCTTCATATGTAAGCTCTTTAATTTTTCTTGAACACATTAATTTACAACCTAATAAACATAATAAATAATGTAATTGTCTAACATAATAATTAATAAACACAATAAATTTGAAAATCTGTTGCCATTCTTAATCTGAATAATAATTTAAAAATTGATCAGTTTAACGGTGCTAAAGACTGCTATAAGTTCCTGTTCCACCTGAGTAAAGTTCTGAAGGCGAAGGTTATACATAATCAATTTAGAGACTGCCTGCTTAATGTGATGTTGCCACCTGGCTGTCAGATTGAAATGGACATGGGATTTTATGGTTCCAATACAACTAGTAAGAATTTTATTGCAACAAAAAAAGCTTTTCTTACGGCCTTTTTTAAAAGTTATTTATACAATATTTTAGAAATTGATGATTTTAATCACGTTTTAATGCACAATTTTAAGCTTTAAAGCTTTGCATAATTTTGTAAAGCTTGCAAGCTTGATGAGTATATTGAGATTATTTTGTTGGCTCTTGAAAATATGTGCATATTTTATTTTATGCACTGCAAACCACATAATGACAAATAGTGTATTTATAATAAGAAGTTGCTGAAATGGATCAGCCAGCTTAAAATTCTAATGAATTTCATGAATTTTTATTTTGTAAAGTTACTGAAAAATTTTTGATTGAAGATAGTCTATTCAATTGAGCATACAAATTTTTAAAAGGATAAATAATTATGGTTTGCAGTTGGAGTAAAAAGAGTCAGTTGTAAAATAGAGATTCTTCTAGCAAGTTTGAAGCAGACTTTATTGAGCTCTGTTGATGTTCATGCCCTGACTGCTGTTCCTAGGATTGGGATATCAGTTGACTCCATGGTGAGTGATGCTCGACTGCTATTAAGCCATGTTTAAGGAAACATGGAAATACAATAGTTAACAGAGTAAACCATGTTACTTGTTGATTGACAAGCTTTCCTTGTAATTATTTATTTACATTTATTTCAGCTTGTCAAATATCTTTGCTTGAAGATATTTTTTTCTATTTCAGATCCTTACTTTCAATGAATCAATCCTTGAACATAAAGCAAAGCTTGACAACAAGGGTCAGATTTCCCTCGACCTTGAAATAGAATCAGAATCTAGTTCATTTGCTGTTCAACCAAAAACTGTTAAACTTGATCCTGGACAGTCTGTTGATCTCATTGTTTCTTATAACCACCTGCCAATGAAAGAAATGAATGGAGGTCAATTCAAAGTAGAAAGGTGCTAATTTGATTTGGATGTAAATGCAAACCTTGTCTGGACTTTTTTATTATTTAATTTAATTTGAATTGGCAAAAATTAAATTAATATGGCATTATTAGTAACTTGAAAAAATGAATTGGTTCTCTCATACATGTTTTTTGTTTTATATTTTATTTCTCAGTCAAGTCAAGTTCTGGATTAAACCAAATGGCACACCACACTTAATTCCGGTCATAGCTCACACCGGGGCTGGGTATGACCAACACTTTTTATTGAACACATTGAAAGTACATTAGAGAGGATGTTTATTCAATACATATTCAATACTTTCAAAGTACATTTGACAGGTCAGTTACTCCTTTGAGAAGTTTATCAAATTATTTGCCTGATGATCTGGCAAAGCTTGCCGACCAATGGCAAGTCAGCCTGAAGCAGTGCACTTTTTTGGTGGATGGGAGTGAATCGATAGCAGGTGAGCACATTTTCCCTCTGTCTGAGGTGTTGTGGATTTCACATTACATTAGAATAACATTGAAGCAACTATTTCAGGTATGAAGAACAATACCAAGACCATTTGTATCATCAATAATTCAGACTTTGATTTGAGGTAAATTAATGAATTGCATTGGATTTTCATCACATCATGTACATTATCGCTTTTGTTTTTAAGTTTTAAGGTTTTGAGCCCTGAAACTCTATCTGTAGCACCATCTACATGTATTATCCAGGCGAGGTTAGTTCTTATTAATAATTTGATCGATGCGCAATTTCTTTAAACTTAATTTGTTAATTATTTCTGTAGTATGTAAGTTTAGATAGCTTTGCTTTTGGATTTTAGTAGATAAAGAGTAACATAAAACTTGAATTATTAAAACATTAATTCATTATCTTTCATTTAGATGAAATGTTAATGTTCATTTTGAAGGACCTCTAAGGGCTTCAAGATTTCACCATCTCCTAGAGTTTATTCCATGATAAGGGAAAATGCTTCCTTTCCGGAGCTTGGGGTCATATCGATTTCTTGTCACGATGTAGTTCGGGTAATGTGTGTTATGATATCTAAAAATTTAATATGCCATGTGGTTACTAGGGTGACCCGTCAAAATAGCCCCGTCAAAACATCCTCGTCAATGTATCTTTATAAAAAAAATATTTATATGAGTTGATACATTAACCTGTAACCTATTTCAAATTTGATTAAATGAAATGAGTTTTATGTTTTGATGGTGGTATTTTGACGGGGCTATTTTGTCGCCGGGCTATTATGACGGGGTGCCGGTTACTAGATTATATTACCACTTCTCTCAACCTTGGTTAATTCACCAAACTATTAAGTCAACATTTTGATGTGGTACTGCCAAATTCCATCTTTGTCTTTTTCATAAGTCATGTTGATTCTTTTATGTTGCTCACTCTTGCTGATCTTGTGTAATATAGCTATTCTGTTTATATTTTTCATTCTAAAAATGTCTGGAGATGTTAAGAGAAAATTGAACAATCAGTCAATAGAGGAAAAGGATAGTATATAAAGCTAAAAAGGGGAACAAAACCGGCAGGCCTTAGTCATCAGCGTGGCATTTTAGCAAATACCACTTCAGGATGGATAAAGAAGGCTGACATATTAAAGCAAATGTATGAGAAGTCTGTCTTTGATCCAGCAAGAAAAACTTAGAGTGGCTGAGCACAAAGATGTTGAGGATGCAGTGCTTAAATGGTTCACTAGCAACAAACCTTCCTCTCAATGATCCCTTGCTGTTGGAGAAGGCTGCAAAGCAAGGAACATCCTGTTCTTTAAAGCAAGTCAGGGCTAGTCAGATCATTTCAAAAAGAGGAACAACATTGTTTTCAAAGCAACTTGTGGAGAAAGCATCGCAGTTCAGAAGGAGCAAGTGGATTCATGGCTGAAGACTCAAATGCACACAATTTTGGACAAAGTGTTAGTTGCAGCTAATATGGATGGAAGCCAGAAGCTCCTGCTATACGTTATAGAAAAAATCAAGAACCCAGATCCTTTAAGTGGACCAAAGTTCTCCCAAAGCCAACCTAGATCACAGGAGATCTATTCGGTGCAAGGGTAAAAAAGTGGGACAGAAAGTTCCAAGCAGAAAAAAGGAAAGTGGCATTAATCTTGGACAACTGTAGAACTCATCATATTCCTGCTCTCAAGGCCATCAGGATCTTGTGCATGTTCATTTTCATTTATTAAAGCAAATCATGTACATAAAGAAATTTCAAGATTATCATAATATATTGACACCTTATTGGTTTTTGGTTATCTCAACGCTTTTTGTCAAACACTAGGCTAGTGACATAACTGGGTTCAACTGTTTTATAAAAATACAATATGACTAAATTATAATATTATAAAAATCTAATATACAATATGGTTACTAAATTGTATTATTATAAAAATGTCATGATCTTAATTGAAATGGATATTGTCTTTAATGTGCCATAATTATTTTGCATTATAGTGTAGTTATTTTATTGATAATTAGATTGTATTTTTAATCTTTTTAATGGCACTGTGAGGGTTCTAATGGTCATATTATTTCATTCTCAAGCATATCCTGGTGCACATCAAAAGCGTCACATCAGCCAAAATTAGTGATGATAAAACAGAATCTCTTCATCCTCTTGCAATTCTCACTTGTCCTCCTGGCCAAAATTCTTGCACTTTTCAATCTCAAGCCAAAACTTGGGAATTGTTCTTTAAAGTCTCCCCATTCATGGATCAATCCAGTATGTATTATTAAACATACGTAAACATGCATATTGTTTCAAAGAGGAGATTCTAATATGATTGAATTGAAACAGGTGCCACTGTACTGCTTGCATCTAAGTGCAATAAAGATATATTTTGGCAACTCAAGCCTTGCAACAAGAAAGTGATTAGTTCAGTAGGTGACCTTTTTGCCATAATTTACAACAATACTTTAGTTATTGCTTACATTATATTATCAACTATACATTAATAGTCATGCCCTAAATACACTGAATAGTTGTTGTTCACTCATTGTTCACAAGTGAAATTATTTATTTTTTGTTTTCGAGTGAAATATGACTTAATTCATTCAAAAGAATTTAAAAAGATCTGCACCTGATGATGTCTTCAGCTTCGATTCTTATCAGGGAATATTGCATCCTGGTTCATCAACTGAAGTATAACTTATTTAATTACATTATTATTTATATATTACGTATTATAACCACTAAAAATACCAACAGTCTCTTTGTAACATCATTACAGTTGAAAGTTTTCTTGAAAATTCCATTCTCAGCCAGCTTTTATCAAGTGTGGATATTTGATATACACTCAGATGATCGTTTCAAGTCCTCCTATTTCAAACTAAAAGCAGAGGTAATTAACTTTATTAAAGTTACTGCTATTTGCTTTTTTGTGCATTGAAATGCATTAAGCAAACTGTTACATGATCCATTCATGCTGTTTGATTAATTTTCTGTTAATTACTAGATTATTAAATGATTGTATAATATAGGTGCAAATACAAGTTCCTTACACCAAAGAACAAGTCCTGAAACATGAAATTGTTGAGCCAGCCATTTCAGAAGCATTGACCTCTTTGACAGATGATTCCAAATCCCAGGAAGTCAAGTTAGAGTCGTGATATCATGTCATTAATGGACTATTTGCTAAATGTGTTTGTTAAATAGTCAGTTTTCTATAGGGATGGAATTTTTTTGGGCATGCTTTGAGTGCTGTTTTCTACACTTTCACTTGCTCAGAAGTAACAAGAAAGTCAAAACTAAATAGAAATAATTTTCAAACAGGCCACACAAATTCATTGACAATGCTGCTATCAGGTTGACTTCCAAGGATAAGAAATTACAAGTCACTCCTGAATATCTGAACTTCGATTCCTCGATTGTTGATGGTGAAGTCATTGAGAAGATTGAATTCAAGAACAAATCCAATAGTGATGTTGAGGTAATTTCAAATAATTTAATAGCACACGTGAACAATATCGTCGGTCAAATAGTATTTTACTTACATATAATTGTTATTATTGATTAATGGATCAGTTTATTACTATACATCTTTCTAGATGAAAGTCATGAAACTGCCTCAGTTGCCATTTGTCATAGAACATAAGGAGTTCATTGTGAGGTGAGTTAGAAATGAGATGAGTTTTGTCTAAGGTAGAGCGGCCCACAGCACCTCAAGAAAAACATAAATATACATAGTCATTGAAGCAGATAACTTAGAAACTCCTACCGCGGAGCTAACCGACAGGGAATCATCAGAGGAGTGCCCCCGTCATCAAACGTTTCGGCCCAAACTCCTGACGTTCTCGAGGGGTGGGCCACACACCCGTTGATCAGGCGGGTGTCCCTGTCGGTGAAAACCCTACATATCCGACTTCATCGTAACGCACCGCACGATATATGATGATCGATGAAATTCACGACGACCTTTGCGCATCGATCTCATAACGCAAACTGAGCGTTATAATTTCTTTGAAGCGGCCGCCGTCACTTAGAAATATACGCTCACCGGACGCGGGCATATATTGCCTCAAACGCTCAATCGCGTTTTTACGTCATTTGCGAATGCGCGCGTCAACAACTCAACAACCAAACCGCGATCTCTATTCTTAGCAACGCTTACGACCTCTCATCTCCCAAATCCAACACGATGCTGCCTCTGCAGCCTCCGACATTTTTATCATAGCCCTAGTTCTTTCCCGGCTCGATAAACCTATTTTAGTGAGGAACGTGTAGGCTGAATTACCAACCAAACCTCTCGCCCCAACTTCAATGGGCATTAGCGTTACTCGAAACCCGCTCACCTCTAGATCTTTCGCTAGCTCAGAGTATTTCTCTTCTTTCAGCACATTACTTGCTTCAATCTTATCTTCCCACGGGACAGTCAACTCTATCAAAATGAGAGCGCCTGACGACGACGAAGCGAGACTCTTGCCGCTATCCCTAAGCAGCTGGGGATATTGTCTCAAACCTTCCAGGTCGGCTGCGACAGTCCAATCATTAGCTTCTGCAAGAATGTCTCTCCTCGGAGGGAGTCTATTTTTCTTACAAGAAAGTGAAAAGCCTTCTCGCAGGAAGTATACCTTCCGCCTCAATGCAATCTTGCGAGAATTTGCTTTAGCTACCGCCGTTTTGGTAGCTTCTACCACTTCCTTTAGGTTGTGTCGCCATGTACCGACCAGTTTCGAGGGCATATGCGCAACTTGAGACCACATGATGAAGTGTCTCGAAGCCGCCGCAGAGCTCACATTTACAGTCTTCCGTCAAACCCCATCTTCGCAAATTGTCCTTAGAGGGAAGTTGGTCATCTCGTTCCAACCGATGGAACGCTGAACCACGTCTTCCCACGCGGTCCATCGACCCTACTGTGCCTGCTGCACTGCCTTAATGACTCGATCTTTTTCCAAATCTCTCTTCCTCTCCTGAATAATAAGCCTTGCCCTAACCGCAGGGCAAGACTCAGACCATTTTGTGAAGTGGTTCCACCCAACAGCCTGACGACCCGACTGAATAGGACCTCGCATTTCTTCGAACGTCAGTTTCGCAACTGACTTATCGATTTCATCCTGTGCTGAGAACTTCCTTTTAGTTCTTAACAGTGGTCTAACTTCGCGGATCCTGATGTCCGCAGAGTTATTCAACATCCACTGCGTCCTTATTTTAGAGACCTCATACTATTCCACCAGGGAACGAAGAGGTAACCTTAATTTAGAGCTCTTACTGTGGAGGGCAGCAGATGACATCCCGTTGACCCTCTACAACAAACGAGATGTCGCTGCAGACTTTCCCTTTAACAAGGGCAAGACTTCTCGACTTCGCAGGTTTTAAACAATTCGACACCACCCAAGAAGGCCATTGAACTTGTTCAAAGTGTTCTGAACTGCCGGTCTTCTATTCATTACTAGGGTGGTGTCATCCATAAACGCTTTCACCGAAGGCATATAGAGACCTTTACCTAAATGCGCCTCTGGAACATTAGACCCGGCTGCGTTGATCAGAAGTTGCATCGCCAGTACGAAAAAGGAGGGTGATATTGCGCAACCCATTGCAATACCCACCTCCAGAGGAACCCACTTAGTCGTGTACGTCTTGGTGGAGAACCTCATCATAAACCCGTCAAAATACGTCTGAATAATTTGAATTACGTGACGCGGCACATGATGAATCTCCAACGTTTTCCATACGAGTTGGTGTGGTACCGACCCGTATGCATTCGCCAAGTCGAGCCACACAATGTACAAACTCAGGCGGCGCCTCTTGGCTCTATGCAACCAGGCACGCCTGGAACACCTCCCTTCTGAATCGATGTATCAACATACTTATTGGACAAAACATACTCAGTGAGTCTCGATGCAATCAAAGAGAAAAATATTTTCCCTTCTACATTCAACAGCGAAATAGGTCTGAATTGATTTAGGCGAATGGAGTCCCGTTCCTTTGGTATATAGACGCCTTCTGCGACTCTCCACTCATCATCTACAATGCCTGACTGCCAAGCCCTTTCGATGAGGGAGTGCAGCAAATACAGCACCTTAGGGCATCTTTTATACAAAAGGTAGGGAATTCCATTGGGACCCGGCGCCGAACGGTTCCTAGCTTTCCTAATAACACGCCTCACGTCCTCAATCGACGGAGATGTCAAGCTAAAAACACTGGTAGGGAGAGGCACCACTGGGATGTCTTGTCTCACAGGAAGGGGAATATGACGAAGAGAATCACGACACGTATTAGTAAGGTGCTCTTCCAGTTCGTCTTTACCTACACAAAGCTGACCAGACTACGGAGGGTCGAGTATCGCTCTCTCATATCTATAAGGATCACTGAAACACTTCCTATGAGCTCTCCTCCTTTCATAGTTTTTTTGCCTAACACACTCGGCACGACGAAGGTTTCTCACACGTTCCTTCAACTCTTCCCATACAACTGAAATACTTGCTTTCTCATCCTCCTTGGCACTTTTCCACCGACGACGGAGTGCCTTCTTCTCGCATTTCAACCACTCAAGCTGACGTTGCCGTCGAGATTTTTGCGGTTGTACAGGTCGTTTCTCAACAACGACCCCGAAACATAAATATTCATATGTAGGGTCAATAATTCAAAGATAAATTGAAACTACAAAAGTCAAATAGCAAGGAATTTTACAAGCACCTCTTGAGGTTTAAGGCTTTTTGTTTGAGTTTGCTGCCTTATGGAACTGGTTTAAATTAAACTTTTTCAAAGATTTGCATCAAAATGGATACTCTTGTTGACTTAATATGTAATACATTTTAGGGGAATGTGCAAGCTGAAAATTCCAGTGAAATACATATCCAAGGGTGGAGGGATGTATCAGAGTGAAGTGACATTTATGTCCACCAAAGGAGACAAGTTCACAGTGCATTTAGTTTTCAAACCACCCGTCTAGCTTTTCAGTGTGCATGGTCAAGATTTTTTTCTTACAACTGCTGAAGTTTTCAAAAGCTTTTTTTTTAATATTTGCAATCAAGGTTATTATTTAAGATTTTGTATCATAAATTTAGATATCTGGATTAAATTTGTTGACCTTTTTTTTCCTCTTGGGGGATAGAAAAATGTCAAATGTTAAATTTGTGTGCTAATATGAATCTGTGCTCAGTCCTTTGATTACGTTGTGTAATTAATTACAATCAAGTTACTTGAAGGAGGTGAGGGGCTGTTTGACTTGTATGATGTATTAAGAATAATAATTTTGTTTGTGGTAATTCTATATAAACTTGAAATGTTATGTTTGAAATGTCTTGCAAGGCAATCAATACCCAGTTTATTTAAGTCTATCGTTTGCACGTGCCTCATTCAATTCTTGGTTAATATTATTTTATTCAGTTATTATTTAGTAACACATTCATACACTACACATGAACTAAACACTACACATTTGCATTAGTGGGAATGGTGAATTTGTTTCCTGGATGCCAAAATAGCAGACATTTCTGGCTTTAGATTTGATGTCCCTAACATCAACAGTGACCTGAAAAGTCGAGGTGTAAAATGGTATAGCTCAGGTGCATTCAAGCTGCAAACTATTGGAGAATGTTTACAGTGTCGTATCGTATCATGGCCTGAAGAATCTGCAGAATATGTGCGACTTCAAACCATCATGAAAATGATTAGCGGCATGTTTACTTGATCCAACAATGGTACAAGCATTTATGTCAACTGAATGTGCACCTCTGCTGCATGCAGCTAAGCTGTACATCGCAACTGTTTGTGAAAGCAAGGAAGATTCAGTTCAGGCAGTTCATGTATCTGGTTCTAGTGATGAATCTGCATCGTCACTGTCATTGCGACTTAGACTTCATTGAAGAAGTTTAAATATTTGACAACTAAGATTCAGTCTAGTACAACCGCTGTGAGTATTAGTTGTATCAGCAAAAGAGGCACTGTGCTTAATCAGCTCAACGAATATCTAGCTGATATAATAGAAGAAGAACATAATGATGCAATAAATTTCTGGAAAGAGAAGACTACTTGTTACAGTAAATTGTATAAGTTAGCCCATGGCCAGGACTTATAATCAGCACCAGCTTCTCAGGCCTACGTGGAGCGGATATTTTCGCTCTGCGGCATCCTGACCGCAGGACGACGCAACCGAATGCAACAGTCCTTGGAGATGAGAGATTTCCTCAAACTAAACTCATTTTGACTAACTGTGGCAATAAATGCTCAATAATGTTTTGTAGTTGTTTCTTTCTTACTTTAAGGATGCTTTTATAATCATTTCAACTTTTGAAAAGGCTGTAAAGGAAAAAGTAAATATTGAAAATGGAATTAGAAATTATTTCAGCAATGGTAATTAGAATTGAATGGAAATTTTTAGAACTTTGAATGGAATTAGAATAGAAATAGAAATTATTTGTCAAATAATAATGGAATTAGAATTGTAATGGAAATTATTTTGCGAATGGAAATAAAACTGTACATATTCTGATAAATATTTTGTAGGAGAATTCAATTATTTAACTATTTTTTATAGAGAGGGATCATAAATATATAATATAGACCATAGATTCTGCTTCAAAGTTTTTAAGCACTAATTAAAAATAGTTCCCAATTTCTTTTTTTTAAATACTCGTCCCTGCATCGGTTGATTTTTAATTGTCTATATCATAGAACCAACCACATTTCAGGGATTGGGTGCGGGGCTGCTCTAAGTCATTAAAAATGTTGATTAAAAATGGTTTCCAAATTTTAATAAGCTTTTAAATAGTAATCCCTGGCTCTCTAAGTTGTGTTCTACACATTTAAAATAGTTACTGTATTTTTACTGGCTCGGTTGATTCTAGAATCAGTCCCCATATTACCAAGTCCTCTAACTTCTCTCTATTCTAATCTGCCTACAGACCTGGTTTCTCCACAGAGACTGCTTTTTCCCATATTTTCAACAATGTATCCCACATTTGTGGAAATCGCAACTGCGCCGTTATGGTCGGCTTAGACCTATCGGCAGCCTTGGACACCATCAACCATAGCATATTGTTAGATAGACTTCACTCCGACTTTGGTATCGAGGGCCTCGCACTCTCTTGGCTCCACTCTTACCTCTCCAACAAATCCCAATACGTGAAGCTGGGCTGCCATATTTCCTCTTCTGTTGCTCTCCTCGCTGGAGTTCCCCAGGGCTCTGTCCTAGGACCCCTACTTTTCACAACCTAGACTTCACCCCTGTCTGACATCGTCAAAAATTTTGACGTGTCCTTCCACCAATACTCGGACGACACAAGTCTCTACTCTGTCCTCTCCAGCAACAGTGTCTCCGCTCAACTTGACAATTTGCGAAAATGCACAGACGCCATTAATGACTGGCATCTCGTAAACTTTCTCCAACTCAACCCTAAAACTTCTCGGCGTTACTTTTGACTCCCACCTCAGCTTCAAGCAACACGCCTCCTCCATAACGAATTCCTGCAATCACCTCATCTGGGCTATACGACATAACCGCCCAAATAAACTTATTATTATTATTATTATTATTATTATTATTATTATTATTATTATTATTATTATATTATTATTATTATTATATTATTATTATTATTATTATTATATTATTATTATTATTATTATTATCATCATCATCATCATCATCATCATCATCATCATAATCATCATTATCATCATTATCATCATCATCATCATCACCATCATCATCATTATTATCATGGTGACACAGGAACACAGGGATCCAAAATTTTACAATGTATTTATACAATTATATATAACTAAAAAGTTTATGAAGGTATTTGATGTCCTCCATATTTGTGTTATTGCTACACATATAATTCATCTTGGACATTATTATTTTTAGATGAATTGAATTGGTTGACAAATAATTTCATAGTTGGATCATATCAAGTGAACTAAGTAAGCCATGCTCAATTATTATCATTTTTTGTTTTGTTAAAACAAAATTTCGTATTTTGACACAACAAACAGTGGTTTGTATAATGAGTAAATACAAAATATTGGTTAGATATGATTTATATTTTAGTAGATAATGCCATTTTTACTTGGTCAACCTATTTTGCAAATTTTTTATTTTTTTTCGAAGATCAGCCACACATATTGTGTCATAGCTAATGTTGTAAATGGGAAAGAGCAATTATTTTTGGTAGATTTGTTTGCATTCGTGAGTTAACTTTATTAACCCATTAAATAATTTAAAATTAATATTATGTGATAATAATAATTATTATGAATGAGTTTTTATTATAATAAAATGGAAATTATTTGGCGAATGGAAATAACACTGGCGGACAGGCATTCCTTGTCAAAAGACTTATTTAAACTTTTTTAAAATTATAATTATAAGAAATCATAAAATTTATACAACTTTATTTTGCAGTAATTATTTATTTAGTATTTACGGCTTTATCAATGCGCTCTTTCGTCACCAGGAATAACATTCCGGTCGCCACTGGAGTAATCGCAGTTTAATATCTATACAGACATTCCTTAGTAAATAAAGATAAACCACGCCCCCCTATTATAATAATAAATTATGTATATGTTGAAATAAAATAAAACAAATTATTTCAACACAAAACGTTGTTTAATTATTAAAAAATTAGTGAAAATTTATAATATATATGTATTTAGAATATCTGTGTCACTTAAGATAGTTACACATAATGAATGTCAAATTTGTTAATTGTTATTTCTCACCCTCCCAGACTTGTTCCTTCTTACATAAAAACACCACACGTAAAATTTTAACACAATTACAGGTATTATTTTCTAATTCAACCGACACCTCAATAAAGGGCAAAACCACTCACTGTCATTTTTTTTGCTTAAGTTAGTTAGTGTCCCCATTGACAGTTATTTATGCAAACAATAACGATAGATGCACCGCATCAGAGCTGCAGAACTAGGCTTAGATTGCCATTTCCCCTGGTGATCCCGCACGTCACCTCCTTCAATCACGATCAGGATTAACATTACTTCCATGCAACACAATGCATCTTTTACAATTATTAGTATTGTCTATTTTATTCACAAAACAATCCACAATTACTATCAAATAATATTAACTCGACATCTTTGCTTGCAACTTGGAAGGTTTATGTCAGATGAAATGGACTGAAAATATTAATCAACGCCCAAAACAAAAGTTGTGGTTTAATAATAAAATTAAAGAATAAGAGATATCAAATAAAAATTACTTAGTGTTTAAGAAGATCGGGATCTGTTTAATAAACACTCCAACTATACAAGTTGCTTTGAGACATTTTTTCAAAGTATTATGATTTTTTTATGTAATTGTCACTAAATTTGAATCAGATGCTCAATTCTTATCTGGTTCGCATGACTTTTAGGGGAGGGGTCTGAAATTTGTGACTGAATGTGACATGGGATTGGGGGGTTTGAAATGGTATAAAATAGTGTGACATACTTTATGGAAGACCACTATTCTATCACGGACGTGCAAGTTTTCTCAGGCGTTCCTGTTAATGACGTTAAAAGTAACATTTAAATGTCGTGTTCGCGATTCAGCTTGCACCGTCATTAAGCGCCCATGGGAAGCGATGCTACACAAATGGTTGATGTTATTGTAGTGACTGTACATCCCTACGAAGGATGTTTTGTTGACATTCTCCGAGTTTTTACCGCGCTGATGCTTTTCATTGTCGTCAATCCGTTTATGTGTTATACCGATTGTACGTTCGATTAAAAGTCAAGTGTTAGCCTGGTTTAACACTTCATTGGTGACCCCGACTTTGAACACAAACTCTAAAATGGAATCGCAAGCTGCTTCACTTTCTATCAAACCGATTGTTTTCAACCCAGCCGAGGCATCGGCTTGGTTCAGAATAATGGAAGCACAATTTACTCTTTCCAACATCACGGTTAGCTCAACAAGGTTTTATCACACATTGGCAGCCCTACCAGGGTCTGTGGTAATGAGCCTTGATGATGACACTGTCGAGGCCATGGATTACGACCGCCTGAAGAGTGCAGTGCTTGAGCAAATCATGCCCAACAAAGTGGAGCTTTTTGACCAGTTCCTGCAACAAAATCCGCTAACAGGCAGGCCTTCGCAACATTTGGTAGCAATGAGAAAGCTAGCACAACAAGTTGGTGCACCTGAAGACATGGTTCGCCACAAGTTCCAAAAATTGTTGCCTGCCAATTTGGCCCTCGTCATTGCAGCACAGAAGAATTTGTCTTTGGAAGAGGTTGGGAAATTGGCAGACGAGTTGATTACCATGACATCAGTTCAACACACACAGACAATCCAGAAACCAAAACTGGATTTTGATGCAATCAAAAGAACCATAGGAACCAACAGAACACTGGAGCCATTCACTCCAGGTCAACCACCAAAAGTTTGTCGTGCACACATTTATTTTGGTCCTGAGGCTAAATCCTGCCGACCCTGGTGCGTTTGGCCAGACAAGCGTGGCGCTCGAGTTGCCCAGTCTAGAAATGCTTCTCCGGTGTCTCACAAGCCAGTTGGTAAACTAGAAGGCTCTGCTTCCGTTGCGACCATCGAAGGCGGCCCTACATTTTATGTCGCATTTTCCACAACAGCTAACACCATACGTCATCAATTCAAGTTTCTAGTCGACACCGGATCAGCGGTATCGATCATTCCCCCAAAAGCGTTATCAAACATTTCAGTTCCAGTCAGAGCGACAAACGTCAAGTTGAACACAGCCAACGGTATGCCTCTCGAGATCCATGGAGAAGTTACACTAACGATAAGCAGTCAAGACCTCCGAAGAGAATTCACCTGGACGTTCATAGTGGCAGTCACCACACAACCAATATTAGGGGCTGATTTCTTCATTCATCACCATCTACTTGTTGACTGTCAACTTCTGGACACAAAGACGTCACTCTCCACAGCAATGATAACAACGGTTGGGGAGATTATTGCCCCTGTATTCGACTGTCCACCTGACACCCCCCCACTCATCAAGGCATTAATAGAACGTCACACTGCTCTGGTTGGCCCTTGGCAGATAGACCTCCGTTCACCTTCATCGTCAGCACAGCATACAATTGAACTAACATCAAACAAGCCAATCTGTTCCCGTTTTCGACAACTCCCACCTGACAAATTTGAGGCCGCTAAGCAAGAATTCGCAATGCTGTTAAAGGCTGGGATTGTTCGACAATCTCGCAGTTCTTATTCCAGCCCACTACACATGGTCCCCAAAAAGGACAACCAATGGCTGCCCTGTGGAGATTATCGGAAACTCAACAGTGTCACAAAACCTGACAGATATCCTCTGCCAAGAATTTCTGATGTGACAAGCCGACTCAGTGGCAGTTCAGTATTCAGCAAATTAGATTTGGTTAAGGCATATTACAACATCCCCATTCATCCAGATGACATCCCAAAGACAGCCGTTACAACTCCTTTTGGTTTGTTTGAATTTACTCGCATGCCATTTGGTCTCAGAAATGCAACTCAAACATTCCAAAGATTCATGGATGCAACTTTTCAAGACTTGCCGTTTGTTTGTGTGTATATTGACGATATCTTGGTAGCCTCAAGCAATGAGCATGAGCATATACAGCACCTCAGAACTGTCTTTCAGCGGCTGGAGGAAAACAACCTCCGGATCAACGTCAGTAAATGTATGTTTGCCCAGAGCTCTGTTGTGTTTCTAGGCCATAGACTATCTTCGACTGGAATATCACCACCTGAAGATAACACACGAGCCATCAACGATTTTCCTAAACCGAAAGACTATGCAGGTTTACGACGTATTATTGGCATGATTGGATATTATAGATCATTCATCCCTCATTTTGCCCAGATATCTGCCCCCTTGTATACTCTTTTGGGAAGTACAAATCAACGTAACCATCAATTGACGTGGGAAACCTCTCAGTGCAAAGCTTTTGAAGATGTAAAATCATCTCTAGCAGATGCGGCCAATCTTCATTACATTAGCAAGTCTAGTAACCTATACCACCTAGTGACTGATGCATCTTCGGTAGCCATCGGTGCGGCACTTCATCAGGTTGTTTTGGGCATGTCACAGCCAATTGCTTTTTATTCCAAGAGACTTTCTAAAACAGAATCAATATACTCTGCATTTGACAAAGAGCTTTTGGCAGCATACTTGGCTGTCCTCCATTTCAAGTACATCGTTGAAGGCAGGGAACTCCATTTATTTACAGACCACAAACCCATCTGCCAAGCTTTTCAGTCCAACAGGGACCAGAAGACCCACATGCAACAACGACGTCTTTCCATCATCTCTGAATATGTGACTGAAATACATCACATCAGAGGAGCTGAAAACATAGTAGCAGATGCACTTTCCAGGCCAGTCACTGCACTGCAACTTGAACACCCAGATCTAGCGAGTATTGCCAAAGCACAGACTGAAGATCCGGAAATACAAAAGTGCAAGGATGCTCTCACATCCCATCAACTCTCGGCGGACTTGACAATTCTTTGCGAAAACAGCTCAATTTATCCCCGTCCATATGTTCCCTTAGCACAACGACAATCAGTGTTTAGGCACCTTCACAATCTGGCACATCCAGGTATACGAGGATCTACTAATTTGATTGCAACAAGGTATTATTGGCCTAAAATGAAAGGGGACATCAAACAATGGGTCAACAACTGCTTAGACTGTCAGAAAGCCAAGGTCAATCGTCACAACAAGAGTATCCCAGAACAACCCATGTATCCATTCAATGATCGATTTCAAACAGTTCACATGGACATAGTAGGACCTCTGAAACCTTCAAAAACACTTGGTTCTCATTACACCTCAGAGATGCAATATGTTGTGACACTCATCGACAGAGCAACGCGTTGGTTTGAATGTGTTCCCGTAGCCTCAATCACAGCTACCACAGTTGCTGAGGCATTTTTAACCCACTGGATTAGTAGATTTGGAGTACCATTGTGCCTCACTACAGATCAAGGACAACAGTTTGAAAGTAGTCTCTTCAATGCTTTGTCCCATTCTATTGGTTTTCATCTATTACGCACCACTGCTTATCACCCTCAGTCCAATGGGATGATCGAGCGTTTCCATAGAACACTCAAGACAGCACTTGTGTCTCGAAATGAAGAATGGCTCATAGCACTTCCAATAGTTTGCTTAGCATTGAGAGCTTTACCGACTGAACATGGGTATTCACCATTTACAGCCATGACAGGCTCAGACATCTTGATGCCACATGTCTTCTTTCACAAAGCGAATCCTTCTACTAAGGAACAGTTCGAAGCAATCCAGCAACTCCACAAGCACATGCATCAACTGGACTTTACGGATAGATAGAGTTCGACAACCTTTAGAGGCTCCATACCAGGGTTCCTTGATACCAAGCAACATATTGTCAAGATAGAACTTCTCGTTGGATCCACCAGTTGTGTTTCACTGGATCGTGTCAAACTTGCCAAGATGCCGATGACGACGCCAGGGACGCTTGTTGACCAGACAGCTCCTGCATCCATCACAAATTCTCCCAATAACCCACCTGAACCCCCACGCACAAGATCAGGAAGATGTGTTCGTTTCAATCATCACCGGGATCACATCTACTACTGACTCCGTCTTCCCAGGGAGGAGCTCACTGTAGTGACTGTACATCCCTACGAAGGGCTGCATAAAGAGCTGCATTTCTTGCAGTGACTTTCTTGTCTCGAAGGCACTGCCCTTCGTTCACAATCGTTCAGTGGTTGAAATGGTTTGCGCTTCTTTAAGCAAAACTTGCATCAAGTCGCTGATATTTCGGATGGCTTTTGGCTCGGCATTCAGTTTAGTATGCCACCCTTCCACATCGTTATTGGTGCGGACTTGGTCATCATAGACGCACCACGATGTGACTTTAAAGTGGCCAGCGATCCATTATTTATGGGCAATAAAAGGCCCTACAACATAATCAAAAAAAATTATAATTATTTTTATCAATCGAAAAAATATTTCGTAAATTCTAACCTTTAATTGGTCGTTGAAAGCTTCATTGCACAATGAATTAAAAATAACTTCTACAAAATCTGGCGGAATCAGAGGAAGAGATAATATCTTTTTACAAAATTTATAAACTTCCTTTTTACCTCAGTATTGTGCTTGTAGTCCCAATTCCTGATAATAAAGATGCCATATCATATTTCCATTCATGTTTGAATAGGAAATAACTGAAAAATGTAGACGATGACTGGAATTAAGTATTACTTGTATTTTACGAAAAATGGCTTGACACCAAATTTTTTGTTGAGCTTTTGTGCTTTTGGCAAAAGATGGACTATATTCATGGGTATGACGGAGGGAGTGTGAAGGTTTAGTGTAGTTGACACTTTCAGACATAAGAAATAAACCTACAAATTTATCTGGAAGGGCATTCTTATTATAAGAGAACATAAATAGGGCAGTTTGAAGACTATATATTTGTTGAAGAGTTAATCAATTAATAAAATTTAAATATTGTGGTAGACGAAATACCGAATTGGATCTTATAACGACAATTAAACGTAAGAGACGATATAACGAATAACGAAGGCGACATTACAACGAGCCTTAACGACTCGTTATAAGGTCTAATTCGTTATTCGATTTATCGTCTTTTTTGTTCAATTGTCTATGAGTCGAAACCAGAACCGAAATATCGCTAATGGCTACCAAGTACGTATTCGCATGTAATATCGCCAACTCGCAATCCTTATCGTTCAACTCTCGTACCAACTCCGTACAAACTCCCTCGCTCCTTTATTTATTTATTTATTTGCTTATAGTCCTTTGCATAACTGAGATGATTATTATAACTAATAATTAAGTAATAATTATAATAATAATAATAATAAGCTTTGTCCCATGTTTTACATCAGTTACATAATCGAAATGTTTAATAATGCCAAATTAATTATCTTCATTAACAACATTAATTTATCGGAGGCTATATCAGGAGTATACCATAAAAATTAGAAACTTTGGTAATTGAAATTCTGATATTTTTCAAAAATCAAATTCTATAACAACTGTTTCAGTAGAGCGATTTAGCACAACGAATAGGACATTCAGCAAGGCAAGAAATACAATGACATCAGGAACTCATAGTATAAGCATTGAAGAAATGAAAAATCTCGGCGATTAAGATTTCTTCAAAAGTTTCATTCTTAACAGTTTATTTTGGTTTGTGTGATTGATTGTTGATATGTTTGCATAGTGTTGTTAGTTAATACAAATCCTTTTATCGAACTGTCAAATTATTTAGTTTCAAATTGGTATTTTGCAAAAAAGCCCTCCGAAACTCCTGAAATGTTCCCACCCTAAATCATATTGTCTGAAAAAAACCTTGCTCCCATTCCTCTTGCAGCAGCCACCCATTATCAAATATGTTTTTTCAAAGAAGACAAAAAAAGTGGTTAATTTCAACATTTAAATGCAAACAAATCACATTATCATTGACCAATGCCACAATAACAACATGTCTGTTACATATATATTTATGTATTTATAATGAAGTGTTAAACCAGGCTAACACTTGACTTTTAATGGAACGTACAATCGGTATAACTCATAAACGGATTGACGACAATGAAAAGCATCAGCGCGGTAAAAACTCGGAGAATGTCAACAAAACATCCTTCGTAGGGATGTACAGTCACTACAGTGAGCTCCTCCCTGGGAAGACGGAGTCAGTAGTAGATGTGATCCCGGTGATGATTGAAACGAACACATCTTCCTGATCTTGTGCGTGGGGGTTCAGGTGGGTTATTGGGAGAATTTGTGATGGATGCAGGAGCTGTCTGGTCAACAAGCGTCCCTGGCGTCGTCATCGGCATCTTGGCAAGTTTGACACGATCCAGTGAAACACAACTGGTGGATCCATCGGGAAGTTCTATCTTGACAATATGTTGCTTGGTATCAAGGACTTTGTAAGGACCCTGGTATGGAGCCTCTAAAGGTTGTCGAACTCTATCTATCCGCAACCAGACATATTGTCCAGGTTGCAAGGTAACTGACTGTGGGCGGATGGTTCGACCATGGTGTATACCTTCAGAGAGAGTTGTAAAGTCCAGTTGACGCATGTGCTTGTGGAGTTGCTGGATTGCTTCAAACTGTTCCTTAGTAGAAGGATTCGCTTTGTGAAAGAAGACATGTGGCATCAAGATGTCTGAGCCTGTCATGGCTGTAAATGGTGAATACCCATGTTCAGTCGGTAAAGCTCTCAATGCTAAGCAAACTATTGGAAGTGCTATGAGCCATTCTTCATTTCGAGACACAAGTGCTGTCTTGAGTGTTCTATGGAAACGCTCGATCATCCCATTGGACTGAGGGTGATAAGCAGTGGTGCGTAATCGATGAAAACCAATAGAATGGGACAAAGCATTGAAGAGACTGCTTTCAAACTGTCGTCCTTGATCTGTAGTGAGGCACAATGGTACTCCAAATCTACTAATCCAGTGGGTTAAAAATGCCTCAGCAACTGTGGTAGCTGTGATTGAGGCTACGGGAACACATTCAAACCAACGCGTTGCTCTGTCGATGAGTGTCACAACATATTGCATCTCTGAGGTGTAATGAGAACCAAGTGTTTTTGAAGGTTTTAGAGGTCCTACTATGTCCATGTGAACTGTTTGAAATCGATCATTGAATGGATACATGGGTTGTTCTGGGATACTCTTGTTGTGACGATTGACCTTGGCTTTCTGACAGTCTAAGCAGTTGTTGACCCATTGTTTGATGTCCCCTTTCATTTTAGGCCAATAATACCTTGTTGCAATCAAATTAGTAGATCCTCGTATACCTGGATGTGCCAGATTGTGAAGGTGCCTAAACACTGATTGTCGTTGTGCTAAGGGAACATATGGACGGGGATAAATTGAGCTGTTTTCGCAAAGAATTGTCAAGTCCGCCGAGAGTTGATGGGATGTGAGAGCATCCTTGCACTTTTGTATTTCCGGATCTTCAGTCTGTGCTTTGGCAATACTCGCTAGATCTGGGTGTTCAAGTTGCAGTGCAGTGACTGGCCTGGAAAGTGCATCTGCTACTATGTTTTCAGCTCCTCTGATGTGATGTATTTCAGTCACATATTCAGAGATGATGGAGAGACGTCGTTGTTGCATGTGGGTCTTCTGGTCCCTGTTGGACTGAAAAGCTTGGCAGATGGGTTTGTGGTCTGTAAATAAATGGAGTTCCCTGCCTTCAACGATGTGCTTGAAATGGAGGACAGCCAAGTATGCTGCCAAAAGCTCTTTGTCAATTGCAGAGTATATTGATTCTGTTTTAGAAAGTCTCTTGGAATAAAAAGCAATTGGCTGTGGCATGCCCAAAACAACCTGATGAAGTGCCGCACCGATGGCTACCGAAGATGCATCAGTCACTAGGTGGTATAGGTTACTAGACTTGCTAATGTAATGAAGATTGGCCGCATCTGCTAGAGATGATTTTACATCTTCAAAAGCTTTGCACTGAGAGGTTTCCCACGTCAATTGATGGTTACGTTGATTTGTACTTCCCAAAAGAGTATACAAGGGGGCAGATATCTGGGCAAAATGAGGGATGAATGATCTATAATATCCAATCATGCCAATAAAACGTCGTAAACCTGCATAGTCTTTCGGTTTAGGAAAATCGATGATGGCTCGTGTGTTATCTTCAGGTGGTGATATTCCAGTCAAAGATAGTCTATGGCCTAGAAACACAACAGAGCTCTGGGCAAACATACATTTACTGACGTTGATCCGGAGGTTGTTTTCCTCCAGCCGCTGAAAGACAGTTCTGAGGTGCTGTATATGCTCATGCTCATTGTTTGAGGCTACCAAAATATCGTCAACATACACACAAACAAATGGCAAGTCTTGAAAAGTTGCATCCATGAATCTTTGGAATGTTTGAGTTGCATTTCTGAGGCCGAATGGCATGCGAGTAAATTCAAACAAACCAAAAGGAGTTGTTACGGCTGTCTTTGGAATATCATCTGGATGAATGGGGATATTGTAATATGCCTTCACCAAATCTAATTTGCTGAATACTGAACTGCCACTGAGTCGGCTTGTCACATCAGAAATTCTTGGCAGAGGATATCTGTCAGGTTTTGTGACACTGTTGAGTTTCCGATAATCTCCACAGGGCCGCCATTGGTTGTCCTTTTTGGGGACCATGTGTAGTGGGCTGGAATAAGAACTGCGAGATTGTCGAACAATCCCAGCCTTTAACAGCATTGCGAATTCTTGCTTAGCGGCCTCAAATTTGTCAGGTGGGAGTTGTCGAAAACGGGAACAGATTGGCTTGTTTGATGTTAGTTCAATTGTATGCTGTGCTGACGATGAAGGTGAACGGAGGTCTATCTGCCAAGGGCCAACCAGAGCAGTGTGACGTTCTATTAATGCCTTGATGAGTGGGGGGGTGTCAGGTGGACAGTCGAATACAGGGGCAATAATCTCCCCAACCGTTGTTATCATTGCTGTGGAGAGTGACGTCTTCGTGTCCAGAAGTTGGCGGTTGCGACAGTCAACAAGTAGATGGTGATGAATGAAGAAATCAGCCCCTAATATTGGTTGTGTGGTGACTGCCACTATGAACGTCCAGGTGAATTCTCTTCGGAGGTCTTGACTGCTTATCGTTAGTGTAACTTCTCCATGGATCTCGAGAGGCATACCGTTGGCTGTGTTCAACTTGACGTTTGTCGCTCTGACTGGAACTGAAATGTTTGATAACGCTTTTGGGGGAATGATCGATACCGCTGATCCGGTGTCGACTAGAAACTTGAATTGATGACGTATGGTTTAGCTGTTGTGGAAAATGCGACATAAAATGTAGGGCCGCCTTCGATGGTCGCAACGAAGCAGAGCCTTCTAGTTTACCAACTGGCTTGTGAGACACCGGAGAAGCATTTCTAGACTGGGCAACTCGAGCGCCACGCTTGTCTGGCCAAACGCACCAGGGTCGGCAGGATTTAGCCTCAGGACCAAAATAAATGTGTGCACGACAAACTTTTGGTGGTTGACCTGGAGTGAATGGCTCCAGTGTTCTGTTGGTTCCTATGGTTCTTTTGATTGCATCAAAATCCAGTTTTGGTTTCTGGATTGTCTGTGTGTGTTGAACTGATGTCATGGTAATCAACTCGTCTGCCAATTTCCCAACCTCTTCCAAAGACAAATTCTTCTGTGCTGCAATGACGAGGGCCAAATTGGCAGGCAACAATTTTTGGAACTTGTGGCGAACCATGTCTTCAGGTGCACCAACTTGTTGTGCTAGCTTTCTCATTGCTACCAAATGTTGCGAAGGCCTGCCTGTTAGCGGATTTTGTTGCAGGAACTGGTCAAAAAGCTCCACTTTGTTGGGCATGATTTGCTCAAGCACTGCACTCTTCAGGCGGTCGTAATCCATGGCCTCGACAGTGTCATCATCAAGGCTCATTACCACAGACCCTGGTAGGGCTGCCAATGTGTGATAAAACCTTGTTGAGCTAACCGTGATGTTGGAAAGAGTAAATTGTGCTTCCATTATTCTGAACCAAGCCGATGCCTGGGCTGGGTTGAAAACAATCGGTTTGATAGAAATTGAAGCTGCTTGCGATTCCATTTTAGAGTTTGTGTTCAGAGTTGGGGTCACCAATGAAGTAATGAACCAGGCTAACACTTGACTTTTAATCGAACGTACAATCGGTATAACTCATAAACGGATTGACGACAATGAAAAGCATCAGCGCGGTAAAAACTCGGAGAATGTAAACAAAACATCCTTCGTAGGGATGTACAGTCACTACAAGATCTTACAACGAATTGGATCGTACATCGAATAACGAAGAAGACGTTTTAACGATTCGTAATAAGGTCTAATTCGTTATTCGATTTATCGTCTCCTTCGTTCAATAGTCCGGCACCCCTCGTTTCTGTTTCTGAATATTTGACAGCCAATAAAGTTTTCTGTTCAACTTGTTATTCTTACAAAGACCCAACAACAAATGGCGCAGTCGACGAAAGAAAAGTTTCAAAGTCTGAAGAGTGATATTTTTCAAGGAAACCGACAGAAAAGGTTTGTCACAGAATTTGTTCAGTAACAGTTCATTTGAATTTCAAAGCTAGTGAGAATGGCTGATATCGCTAAATTTCTGGAGTTATTTTCGAAACAAATGGAAAACCTGGCTCGTTCAATTGCTGAGAATTCTACGACCATTCCTAATTTCGTGCCTTTCGAACCGAATAAAGAGTTGTGGTGTGACTACATGAGTCGGTTTCAAACCTTTACAGAAGCAAACTTTATTCCGACTTCAAAAATTAAAGTTTTTCTCACAAACCAGTCAACTTCAATTTACAAACTCTTGCAAACTGCGACTTCACAAAGGCAATTCCACGCGAAGTCAATAAGTTAGACTTTTCGGAAATTCAAGCAGTGATGTTGGAAAATTTTAACCCCCAAAAATGTATTGTGAGAGAAAGGTTTAGATTTTGGACTGAGATAAAAAGGCAACCTGGCGAGACCATTCAAGAACTCGCGGCAAAAATTCGAACAGCCGCTTCTATATGCAACTTTCCTAGTATTGAGGACACACTCGACGAAGCCTTGAGATCAAGATTTATGTTTTCTGATGACAACGAGGCGGTTCTCTAGTCGCTTTTCAAAATCCCAGAAGATGAATTAACTTTCAATCGGGCAGTTGAAATCGCTACGGAAGTGGAAGAATCTTCTAAGGTCGCCAAAGCCACAGAACACGGCACACCGGACGAACAGGTAATGAAAGTGTTTAAACCAAGACGCCAGGTACAGCAGCTCTCTAAATTTCCATTCCCGAAAGGGCAAAAGGACACCACGCCAATGATTGCAGTCATATCAAAACTGAATATGTGTTGAATGCAAATTCTGTGGAATCATAGGACATTTAGAAAAAACATGTTTAAAGAAAAAGTTCAAAAGAGAGAGAAAAGTGAATCAATCCATACAATTCCGAGCCACTCCCCTCTCATACAAAGTTACAAATTGAAAATTCAGAATTTGTTTTCGAGTTGGACAGCGGAGCCAGAGATAACTTCTGTTCAATGGGAGTGTAGAAAAACTGGGGAAAACCCAGTCTGTGAAATGATGGTTTCGACATCAGACCTTCAAGAAGTACCTCTAGAATTAAATGTCACCAAAATGTCAAAAACTCAACATTCTTGGCAGGAAAGCCATAACTGAATTGCAAATTGACATGTCAAACTTGCTACGCAATCACGTTTTCAAGATTGATGAAGAAACTGATTAAAAAACAGTCGAATAAGCATGTTTCAGCATTTACCACGATTTCAAAGAATGTTCCTTGGTTGTTTGAAAGATTTCGAATTAGAGGTAAAATTCAAACAGGAAGCAACGCCAACTTTTGTCAAAGCAAGAACAGTTCCATTTTCAATTCAGGAAAGCTTGGGAGAGACTGTACAAAACGGTAGACGGCTACGGACTGAGATCTTTCACCTAGGGAATTGGAATGAGCGAATGGATTTCAGCTGCGGTCCCGAGAATTCATTCCGGCCAGTATATCAGATGCGTTAAGATCCGGGCTGCTTCACTACATTGCAGGCTTAGAGCTTCGAGATGGAACCCGCAGGCTCCCAGGAGGTGCGATGAGGGTTGTCAATCCTTAGAGTCGCTGGGGCATATGATCCAGAAATGCCCAAGAACCGATGGCGCAAGACACGAGAGACATAATGTTGTTATGAAAAAGCTGGAAAACGAACTGTTAAAAAGAGGCTACAGAACAAGAGTAGAGCCCCGAATTTCTACAGATCAGGGACTCAGAATACCCGATTTATGTGCGTGGAAAGGAAAAACATACATAGTGTGTGATGTAGCCGTCACCTCAGACGTCTTCAACTTGGACCGAGTACAACAACAAAGTACTGAAGTAAGACACTCAAGATGTTCACACTTGGATGCTGAGAAATGCTCCAGAAAGTACTCTGAGATTGATGCCAAATGTTGGCGCGTTTGTGTGCAACTGGAGAAGGGTGATGTCCCAAAAATTGTTTAGATTTTGTAAGGATTGCGGCGTCACGAGGACAGGCCTTATGAACATCGTAACTGCTGTTCTAAATCACAGTTACAAGATATGGAGGGCTCACAGGTGCCACCGAAGGAAGTCCACATCTCGAACTCTTGTTAACATTAACGGTTGATGCTCTTCGGTACGATTGACATTTCAAACTACGGCTTGTTCTTTTATACTTACATGTCCAGGGAGATCTCGAACCCTTTTGCGGACACTAAATCTTTCGGAGTGTTTTTTTTTTTTGAACGATTGATATTGTTAATATTTGCATGGCCGAGAAAAAAAAATTATTTTGTAACAGGTTATCTCCTAGACGGGAATTATGTTCCCTTGGGATACATCGTGAATTTTTATGTTTTTTGGTTTCTTGGTTCAGAGTTATGTTCAGAAATAAAAAAAGAATTCAGAACCCTTAAAAATGTTTTTGTAGAGTACTTGTTCATAATCATCGGCACTTGGACTTTGAGTACTTGATCCCATGTATGTTAATAGCGACACTGAAGTTAACTGAGTGAAAGGTAGCCCAATCAATTTTGTTGTTGGGGGTCGCGGCGTTAAAAAGGTTGAGAATCCCTGCACTATACTAAACAAACCTGACGCAAACGTGGTGTAGAGTTCCATAGACACCATAAAAAAAAAACCATCGATTCCTGATTATTATTCATCGCTTCCTGGATCAACATTAATATCTTGACCTAGATGAATAATTGATGAGAAAACTCCAACCTTCCACATATTATTATTATTAGAAAAAATTAGCAAATGCTGAAACTGAGGATACAAATTATAAGCAAGGTGCAAACTTGTCCTTACCCGACAAAATTGAAACAAAAAAAAAACAAACCAAAAATTAACTTCTTAGCTTAAACTGTAAGTTCTCTTTTCAAAAACTGTCCAAGTTCCTCTTGAAATTTTCAACATCCTGTGTTGTCACAACATTCCTGAACCACTCTGCTACTAAAGAAAAACTTTCTTTCAGTTTTCTTTCATGTCCTCTGGTCTTTGAATATGTACAGTCATAAAGGGAAGGACAAACTAAATCTCTCATTCCACTTGTCAACAACTTAAACAATAAAATAAAATTAGCTCTTTTTTTTCTGTAGCATAAACTTGGCAATTTCAGTTTCTCCAATCTCGATTGGTAAGGAAGGTCTCTTCAAGATTGTCTTAATTTTGTAGCTTCAAGCAATCCCTGTCTATAATGGCTGCAGACCTGCACTCCATACTCCAACTGAGACCTCACCAAAGACTTGTACAAACCCACAAAAGCAAAATCCAAATGTCTAAAATTTCTTACTGTTATACCTAGCATCAAGTCTGCTTTCTTGACCCGTGAGAAGATTTGTTCTTTGAATTTTAAATCTGAGTTTACAATAATTCCAAGGTCCACAAACGAGTTGTAAACTGGTAGGCGCGCAGCATTCCAGATCAAGGGTCACTAAACCCTGTTCACAGCAGAAACTACTCATTTCAGTACAAAAGAATTATCTTTCCCACATCATTTTATCGTCGTTTGCAAGCCATGAAGATATCATAACTTTTATTCAATAAAACTTTTTATTTTAAAGCAAATGTGAGTAACGTCGCGAGCCTGATGAACTCGCGGGTATAGTTAGATGACCCCAGTTCTAGATGAGGCCCCATGTATAAAGTCTCACGATAATGTAGTAGTACACATTAGTATTTTATGGTAATATAACATCCTGATATTTGTATTTATCCGATTTTTTGGGTGCCTTATGTATCCAAGTATGATGTGAAGGCACTTTTTAGTCGATCATAAGGTTTGCCGCCCCCCTTGGCAATTAATAATATGTTAACCGTCAAGTTTCAGAAAAGCACTCAAATATTTTTACAATAAAATCTGTTGAAAATATATAAACTCTCTCCACTTTTTCCGTATGTTTTTTTTTTGTAGCAGTTTCAAAATTCAGTCCATCGGCCAGTTCCCTCTTTATAGAGAAAACAGTCAAATATGTAAGTCTTGACTGGCTCATCGATGATCGAAGATAGTTTTTTATTAACTTAAGTTTGGAGAAAGAACGCTCTCATCTGGCAGCACTAATAGCTTGGGCTATGAAGATACGCAATAAGATCGCAATATTAGGGGCAGAATCCCCAAGGCGAAATCTCTGTATGAAGATCAAAAGTTGGAATGGACCTTCGATTTTATAGTTTCCTGAAGCTTCCACAATTAAAATCAATCTTTAGTCTCTTAATTTCGGCAAAGAACTTTTTTTCTCTATGTTTTCATCAACTAAGCAAATCAGAATTAGAAATTAGGCTTACATCATGTATCATCTATTTTGGGATGTTATCCTCCCAAAAGGTACAAAACTTGGAATATTTGTAGAACTCGTTTTTTATTGAGTTGTTATAGGCATTTTTAAAATGTGAATAAGTACTGTGCTTTTTGTAAAGCGATGAGAAGGAATGTAATTAATTAAATGAATTTTGGCAAATGTAAATTAATGTTATTAAAGTATGTGTTCTAATTTTATTTATTATTTCTTAGAATTTTTCAAACCTTATTTTATAATATTAACGAAATTTGAAAGATGCCTAAAATCTAGATATGCAATCTTTCCTCAAATATTTTGCGAGTTTTTTGTTCTTCGAGTGCTTGTGGTTTCGAGAGTTAGGCGAGGAAATTGGAAAGTTGGTCTTGCCGCTGAATCCGAACAACAGAGTCGGTGTTTGAATTCAAAGATTTTTGTAGATGTTCTAATCATCTCTTCATGCTTGTTTGCTTCGACTACCTTTGTTAAAATTTCCAAAGAGTACTGATCTAATTAAATACAATGCCTCATCTGTCGACTAAGTCATCGCACGAAAATTTGAAAAAGCAGGTTTTGTATAATCTGTTTTATGTGAAGCTTAAGTTACTGTTATAATACACCATACAATTTTTAAACTACTGAATTACTGTTACTGCAGACTGAAACGGTGCTGTCTTTGTTAACAGTGTTGAGATCAATGGATAAAAACACTGGACCTCCATTGTATACCCTATTGCATGGTAAGAATTTTTTAAAGGTATTTGATTTTGTAATTATTCAGGGTGGTTTCACATATTCATCATTGCCTTGAATAACTTCTTTTCTATTTGTTAATTGATAGCGATGATACGCTGTGGTAATCTTTGTTAGGCATGCAACATGGCTCTGAGGGTAGCGTGCTTGCGAATGAGAGTTAAAGCAACAGACGTTGCGTGTCGCGTTCACAACCCAGCTTGCACAGAATGCCCCTTGGATGCAGTGATATACAAATGGTTGAACACCCCTGATGATTATGTTTATGGTGCTAAACAAATAAACATACTCATACTGATAACAAATTAATCTACTACAAAAACTATTTTCAAGAAGTTTCAAAACATAATTAAGTTTTTTCATTACTCCTTCAAAAACCAATTTTAACTTATTTTTTATTTGTTTTATTTGAGTTGGAAATTGTGACCTAATTTTCAGAAAAAAGTATTAATCTATGTTCTGTCTTGGAGACATTAATAAAGTCATCTGACAGCGAAGTACTTAGGCAAAGGATATGTGATTTGGGTTTGTGATTCATTTTGGATGAAGTTATAAGAATTTAAATGGATCTTACATTTGAATTGGTGTAGGGGTCCTCCAAGTTATTGCTGACTTGTTAAAGCAGCCCATCAAACCGAATGATAATGCTTCTTCCATTGAGACACGCTACCATGCTTGCACGCTTTTGACCAATTTGTCGGTTGGCAACATAGAAAATAAGAAACTAATTATCTCAATTGACGGGCTTATCAATGGCCTTCTAAGTCAGCTGAGAAGTTTCAGTGAAGAACTTCAGAGAATGGCTGCTGGAGTTCTCCGAAATTTGTCACTCAATGCTGACGAGATGTCCAAGAAAGTGCTGAGAAATGTAAGAGGTCCATTTAAGTGATGAGATGATTTACTGATTGTATTCCATAAAATTTATTTGTGATACTGTTATAGAGTGGCATTATTCCTGCTTTATTGTCTTCTGCCATGATGGCCAAGGAAGAGTCAACTTTAGAATGTTTATTGAATGCTCTGTGGAATGTTTCTGGTCACTCTGAAGAGAACAAGAAAGATATTTGTGAATATCGTGGATCTCTACAATTTATTGTATCACTTCTTATTCAAGATAATTCTTCTATTATTGAGAATGGAGGTGGAATCTTAAAAAATGTCTCCAGTTACATAACTATTCATAAAGATCTTAGACAGGTTTTGAACAGTAGGGGATTTAAATTACTAGAAAGTAGTAACTAAACTGCTTTGACTTTTTCAGATACTGAGGGAAAATAAGTGCTTTGAGATATTGCTAAAGCATCTTAAGTCATCAAACTCAAAAATTGTGAGCAATGCTTGCGGGACATTGTGGAACTTGTCAGCCAGATGCCCTGAGGATCAACTCACTTTGTTGGATCTTGGGGCAGTGGCCACTCTTGGTCAGTTGGTGACATCAGAGCATGAGGCTATTTCAATGGCCAGTTCTGCAGCATTGAAGAATTTGGTTAGCTTCAGAATGAACATTTCTACCTCAAGCAGCTTTAACCCTGAACTTGAAAAGCAAGAAAGTAAAAGGATGATGCATCACACATCTCATAACCAGACACATCAAGCACAGGTAAGCTATATAATCCCCAAACTCATACATGTATGGTTAATAAATCAATTAGTTATTAATTATTTTAAGCTCAAGGCTCCACAAACTTTGGGCAACTTACATCCCAAGGTGTGTGAATATGAAGAATCTTTAGATGAGTTTATAGATTTCAGTGGTAGATATAAAGAGTTTCATGAACAGCCTCATATCTGGGAAAGCAAATCCAACATAAAGGGAGTGGATTCTTCTTATGCACCATTTTCTTATGAGCATGTCATTCAAAAAGGAAATCATGCAATGCACAACAACTTCTTAATTGGAAATAGTAAGAATGCTAACAAAGTTCCAGTGAAGAACAATGCAGGATCCCTTGAAGTAGCCATTGCCTCAGGTCATTTGCAAGATATCTTCCAAGCATGCAAACAAGATTTCATGCCCATGAGTCCTCCAGAGCTTCCAAAGCATTATTGCACAGAGGATACCCCTGATGGTCAGTCTGTGTATCACAGTTCTGTTAATAATATCTCTGATTTTGCATCCTTGGAAATGGGACATTATCAAAATATTGCATCCGGTCAGATGGCTCTTACTGGAAAAGGCCCGATTGCCAATAATCCTATTTACAAAGAAACAGTGTCTTCCAGTCCGAAAGAAATTCCAAGAGAATATTGCACAGAAGACACTCCAGACAGATTTTCAAGAGGGAGCTCATTGAGCAGCCTGAGCATGAAAAGTCTGGAAAATGTGGACCAAAAAAAAATTATTTCTGAAAGGGTTGTTGAACAATCCGTTGGTTTGCCATGCATAAATGAGAATGAAACTTTGAACATCACTTCTAATGTCTCAAAGAGTGCAGCAAACAAATTCAAATTATGCTCTCAGGATGGAATTTATGGGGTGAAGGCAGTAACCTTTGATGAGACACCTCTCATGTTTTCAAGGAGCAGTTCTCTTGCATCTCTAAACAGCTTTGATGTTCATTCAGTGCACAGCTCTCTTGTAAGTGAATATAGCAGGAGAGCCAGCAGTGTCGTTTCTCCAAGCGAACTTCCAAATTCACCTGGGGAGTCACCACCAAGTCCTCAGCAGACTAAAATGTGTGAAGTGAGTCATTCGTATGAGAGCAGCAAACCAAAGGATGACTTTGGTTTGAAGCACCAATTAAGCTTGTGCAAAACAAATGAAGATAAAGATGGCGACTGCTTGTTGTCAGATAACGAGGATGAAAATGCAAACCAACTTCTGTGTCAGGTCATGCGGGCTGCAATGCCAAAAGATGAGAAAAGATCAAAGACAGCTGTCAGAATTAACTCAGTGAATACAAACAACTTGAAACCTTTCTATCTGAAAGAGTCTCAACATCCAAAATCATGCTTTATAACTCCTAGTGCTGATATTACAAATGATGCTTCATTCAGCGACACTATGAAGACTTATGCAGTTGAAGGAACTCCATTGGAGTTGTCAAGATCAGCATCTCTTAGCATTTTGACAATTGATGACAGCTTAATAAAGAAAGTTGGAGATAAATCTGAATCATATTTTATGAGGTTTGATCCAAAGAGAGATGATATGGATAGTTGCGATGATTCAGTTCATGCGTACTACACAGAACGTACACCAATTACATTTTCTAGGAATGAATCTTTAAGTCCTTTGTGCTCGAAGGATTCCCCAGCAAAGCTAGTCGATATTTTGTTTGATGTTCATCCACAGAGTGGCTTCTTAGCGGAAAACTGCAAACCATTTCAATGCTTACATAATATTGCTACATCTACACCTTCTAACAAAGCTTTGGCTACCTCCTGCAATCAAGTCAGTTATGATACCATGCCATCAGAATCAAGCAGATCTGTTAAAGATGATGTCAATTACACAAGCAAGAGTTTCAAAAATTTAACGAAAGAATTTGATGATGTATCAACATCATCTTCATCATCATCTTTCAGCTGTGGTTCTGATGAGTCTAGTGATTCAGTTGACAACTGTATAAAAATGGCATTGCCAAAATGCAAGGAAGGAAGGAAAAAGCCCATTTTGGCTGGTCTTGAGAGAAAAAGTTGTGAGGGTTCTAGTCTCAACCATACGAGGGGTAAGTTAATTTAGATAAATATTTTCACTTCATTCCTATAGCATCTAATTTTTTTAACATTGCTTGAGAAATGCAATTTATGTATGATTCATGTTGGTCAAATACATTAAAGTTTGAATATGAATATTTGAATATGTCTACTTTAAAGCAATGACAATCCATGTACAAAATAGTCATTTCAATATGCATATTGTTTGCAAGTAACTAGTAAGGTCTTAGCAGTTTAATTTTAAATGCAAATGTTTTTAATTGCATGTAATTTGATATATTTTCCAGATTTAAGCAAACACAGAAATTCAAAGCTTGAAAAGTCATCATTCTCCGAAGACGAAGATGCAGAAGTTAACAGCACTGTCATTTACAAAGGTTTTTAAAACATTGTTATTCTCAGGCATTATTACCATTCATTAACTATTCAGAATGGGAACCAGTTATTTTGCTTGCAATTTTTGCTTACTCATTTTTGTTAATAATTTTAATTTCTTTGATTAGCACTGTTAATGTTAAAATTTAATTAAATTTTAGGACCCCAAGAGGTTCTCCTGAGGGAGGAAATGAGTCCAAAAAATGAAAAGAGTGATAAGCATCATAATGATCTGATTGAAGACTTTCATCAGAAAATATCCATTCAGAACATGAACGAGACCATATATTTAGTTAATCAGGTGCAGCATTTAGAGGGGCCACAAACATCACTAAATGTGAGAAATGATGTCACTTCATTAGCACCTGTTGATGCCAGTTCTTCAGCAATCGAAAAGAAAAACTCCAAGAACAGATTAACAAACTTCTTCTTGAGATATTCAATGGGTAAGAAGAAGAATCCTCAGAAACCAAGTCCATCAAAAGACAACAAAAAATTTAGACTGTCTATTAAAAAATCCCACAAAAGCCATCACAAGAAAACTACTGATTAGGATTATTCATTTTTGTTTGAGTAACTGTTCAACGAGCGTTTCCAAAACTAATTGCAGAGACTTTTAATAAACTAGTTATAAAGTTATCTACTTGCAATAGATTGTGCTCATGGTTGCTCTTAAACTATTGGAAGCCCAACTGGAGCAAGAATTGTTTCCCCATAGTAAGCTAAAAACAGATGGACAATTGGTATTATTTAAGAAAAATATCCTTTGGTTAGGTTTTCTCTTGGCACGTGGTCATGATGGCAACCTTAAACTGTTAATCACAGGGATTGGCATTTTGTTGTGCCTGATTGAACCAATGGGGCAACACATAAGCAAGATATTTGCGTGTTCTCGATGTGCAAGACTTAAGGTGCGCCTGAAAATCTGCAACTTGCTGATATGCGTCATTACTTGTTAGGTAGGCATATTTTATTTCTCCCCAGAACTAATATGCTAAGCCTCCTCAAAATCCAGTTTTGTCCCAAAAATTGTGAATATTGCTTCCTTCACAAATGGTTTGTAGAGGACGAGATCAGGGATACGAAATAAAAATCTCAGGACTTTTAACAAAACGTTGACTTTGGCATGATTTTATAACACTAGCTAAAGCTTTGTAACGACAATAAAACAAATCACTTTAAAAACTCAAAAGTTTCAGTAGCAAATCATGATAAGGTAGGATGGATAAAATCTAGTTTCAACATTAAAGCTTTTAAAAAAATAGTTTGATCTATAATCTCTGGAGAATCGAAACGAAATCAGAGATTTCAAATCAGTGCGGCACACAATTACTTAAACTCATTTCACAGTTTCGCATATAAACCAAAAGAACTTATAAGAATGTTGTTCTCTTCACACAGTTTCACCTCCAAGGTTTATGACTCCTTCCAACATTTTGCGGGCATATTTTAATCGATCCGCAACATCATTTCTGCAACCAAAGTTGGTGATTGAAAGGAGTCTGTAGGACACTGATTGTCTGTGACTGTTAATGTAGGTAGCCAAATAGTCCTGATCATCCACACTTAAGACCAGCTTTGTGTGATCATCAAAGAAGTTTACCTTTGGAAAATAACTGGAAGTTATTATATAGTTAATTTTTTATGAGGATTTATGCTTTTGTAACCTGGAGGGTTCCATTGCTGAGATGCATAATGATGGCCTTATCGGTTCTAAACCATTTTCTCATAAAGACATTTCCCACGACATTATCATCCTGAGCCCTTCTTCCCTCTAAAATTTCTTTCTTCTTCAACTCCTGAGCTTTTACAAATTCAGCACCATGGATGAGATGTTCTTCCATATACTGGCTAAAGTACAGCAACAATGTCACTTTTTTCCTGTGCTCCATTGGGGCCAAATTTGTTGAATATACAAATGTCTGATTACTCAGATCATTGTAAGTTAAACACCTGGGAGAAAGGTTTATGCGTGTTAATTTTTTTCCAGTGGAACTTTAAAGAATAAGTACCTTCCATCAGAAGAAAGAACCATCCTTGTAGTATCATTAAACAAAATGCCCACACTCAGGTCAGACAATTGGAATCCAAACCCATATTTGTTTGAGTAATCAACCCATTTTGTCACCCACAAGGGTTGCATAATAGGTAAAGGAGTAATGCTTGCATCTGAATTATATAAACAAATTTAATGGTATTAATCAAATAGATAAAACATAAAAACTTACCAGATGGCATCCTTTCCAAGCAGTGCGACAAGGCCCTGTATAAACGAATGGCCGAAAAGCGAGAGACTCCTGTGCAACACAAACGTTCAATTGAGAAATTGCATTCATTGACATTTCTAGAGTTTCATTGAATATTGATGCTTCTCACCAAAACGATCGTGCAGAGCTTTACTTTCTGTTGCATTTTCAATCGAGTTTGAGATCACGTGCTGCTTGAGCTCAAGGATTTGCTTAGTTGGCTCTTTGTTTATCTTGATCATCTTGATAGACTTACAGTACCTTTCGAAATTGATTGGAACCAGTGAACCAGCCACTTCTAAGCTGAGAGGACTGTGGTTGATAGGATTGATTCTTTTGTTCTGAAATTTGCTCAGTGGCTTAGCAGTTAGAACAGACAAGCTATTCTTTCTTTGGAGTTCACTTTTCAAATTGCTTTCTCTCTCAGATACAAATGGAACCCTTGTTAAAGATTTTCTTCTCCCATTCAAGTGTGCATTCTGAAAAATATTCAAAAACAATATATCTGGGAGGATTGCATTCCTACATGCAGCAGTAAATTGCAACTACTGTCATGTTCTTAGTCTAATCTGCACTACCCTTGGGAAGCAAAGCTATATAAATGGTTTGGCAATTATAATGCCTCCATATCTGATAATGACACAAGAATCAGTCAAAAGATTGGCTAAAATAAAAAAGATGATTATCACTTGCAATCTAAAAATTCACAAGCACTGAAATCATTGAGAGTTTCCAAGTGCTAGCTTAAAATATTAAAGTTCTGAATGGATCCTTCTGTATTGCATTGAAATAAAATTAAATAACTATTTCATCTCATTAATAAAATATACACTCAATAATACTGGAAATAGTATAATATTAAACTTTATAAAAAGAGAGTCAGAGAGTGTGACTACGACCTTTGATAATTTTCCATTTCATAAACTCTGTGCCTTCTTGAGTGAAGGTAATAAGTAGTGACTTTTTTCTAGGGAATTTTTTTTAACTAAAGTGATATTCTCCTCATATACAATTTAAAAAAAAAACATCTAATTGAAATGATAATAAGAAAATAAAAAAGGATAGAAGTTAAAAGGCATCAAAGTTTTATTCACCATAGAGGGAATGTTTTTCTCAGAAGTCCCATCTGCTGTTCTTTCACCTGGTGATGAACGTTTACTGTGGAATATAACATGATACTTTGTAAATCTTTACATTGTCATTAAACTGTCCAAAACTTGAATTTACAATGCTCATTCATTTATTTTGACATCTTATTTCCATTTCTCATAAATTAACAATTTCATAAAACATGAAAAAAACTTAAAACTTAAACTTAAAAATTTCAACTGAAAAGTGGAATTTCATCTTATAAATAATTTAAACCAAATTATAAAATTAATCTAATTCAATTCAAATTGACCTGAAATATAATTTATGTACATGAATTCAAGTACTGACCCTTGAAATTTGTTAACATTGAATTTTGGTTCAACTTCACAGCAAGAAGATGGAAGATAACGAGGCGTGAAGAATGAGGTAATGAAATCGTCCTGCAAAATCTGATCAAGAGTCGGTCGACACTCTGGATCTGGTTGCAGCAATTTGCCAATAATCTTTCTAGAAGCGGTCGACAAGTGGCTTGGTATGTGATATCGGTTGGCCGATATTCGTAGATAGGTCTCCTTTAAGGAGTGGGTTTCAAAGGGAGGACGACCGCAAAGTAAAGCATATCTGTAATAGCAATTTGTACAGAGCTTCATGAAGGTTTTACTATTAAACAAATACATTTCTTACATGATGCAACCAACAGCCCAAATATCTACTTCGTAGCTATGTCCTTTTTTTTGTAAAACTTCGGGGGCAATATAATTTGGTGTACCACAAACAGTCCTGAAATGTTAGAAAACTTAATCAAAATAAAATGTGTAACTATTGCATATTTAGAGCTATTTATGTGCATGCGTAGAAAGTTTTGAAGGCAATGATAAAACACAAACAACATAACCATCCATCAGTTATTATTACTAATGACATATTTCTTTCGAAACATTTTCCATAAAAGATATACGAGAAATAAAATAAATAAGCTCAAAAAGGACAGATTAATTGAGATGCCTCTGCAAACAGAATTGTGATAAAACTAAACATGCACAAACAACTTAATAACTTATATCTACCATCTTTACCTTTCCAAAATGGTCATTGAAAAGAAGGTCATCCCACATATTGAGATAACTGATTCATCATTGAAGACAGCAAGAATTAAATCAAGCTTAATGTGCTTATTTAATCACTGAGTTCACTTTAGTTAAAGATTTCAATATTGTATAAATTCTTAACAATTTTAGTTCTAAGTTTATTCATCAGTTTGACTATGACACCCAGTTTTAAATTGCAAGCCTCCAATACAATGAAGTTTCAGAATATTCAATGAAACCTCAAAAAAAAAAAAAACCCTGAAAATAACAAATTGTACACAACACCCAAGTATGCAGTTCAATGTACAGGTGGGTGCAAAAGTAGGTATACAGTGATAAAAAAGTACATTAATTTTTATTTTTTGATATGTCGCTTTTACTTCAATATAATATGCCACTAATTTCACTGATGCGACTCTACTGTATATCTACTTTCGAACCCCCTGTATAAAGCGACCATTGCTATTTTTGCTGAGACCATTTTACAGACAGAGCATGACAACTCTAATAAGGCAACAATCTGCTTCAAAAGATTTATATGAAAATTATTCAACTCACGTCTTTTTTTCCCCTGGGAATTCAATTTTTGTGGCAAGGCCAAAGTCAGCAATCTTGACATGCATATTATCATTTAAAAGCATGTTGCCTAGCTTCAAGTCTCGGTGTACAACATGCTGGGAATGAATGTACTTGATACCGTCCATCAGTTGTACCAAGTAATACCGTACCTCGGCCTCCGTCAGTTTCTGTCTGATTTTCAGGACATGAACTAGGGACTAGGACAAAACATTTCTTAATTATTGTATAGCCATGCAACTAGCTATTAAGCCAGTATAATTATTTTAATTCCAAATTAATACCTTCCTGTTGCAGAACTCAAGTATGATGTAAACGTTAATGTCATCCTCGAAGGAATTGTAGAAGTTCACAACATGACGATGTTGCAAAGTGGAATGAAGACTTATTTCATGGAGTATCTAAGAAAATGGAGCAAAGAATATAAATGTTATAACATGCACTATAGAAAACAAATAGCATTGATCATATAAAATTACTTATGATCAGTGATATTCCAGTTTTATAATTTCTTGGAATTACAGTTTCTATATAGTTTTATAACAAAATTATTAGTTTTAGTTTCTATAAAGTTTTCATGTCATCATTTCAGTTTCCATCACATCTTAATTTCAGATTCAGAATTACATAAAATAAAATCCATTCCATTTTTTTCATTTTTCACTCTCATTTCCAACAATCTTGACATTCAGTTTTGGGGACCTTCACACAATATACTGCAAACTGAAAATATTCTCGCTACATAATAAGCCTGTGGTACTGGTACTGCCAGAATGTCAAGAGTCATTTCTGCCAGATAGCCAAGTGACCTGGTTATCAATCCTGTATTTCAGTGCAGTGAAGTTAAGTGCTGATTGCAAAGACATGCGCAAAGTTTTTGCTGTGCCACTAGCACCTACTAATGCAGAGAGATAATGATAAGTTTATTTGTAGCGCCATAAGCGTAAGCGTCAGAGGCTCTCAACCATTTGTATAGCGCCGTGTCCAAGGGAAGCCTTGTGGCGGTGCAAGCTGGGTCGCGGCCACGTAACGACTGTTGCTTTTACCGTCGTTCTCTCTGAGCCAACTTGCATGCCGCAAGAGATGTTTAAACTTTTTAAGAGAGGGTCCTATTGGGATGTCACTTTTATCATTTATGGTTTTCTTCTCGAGCTCTTTCTCAACAATTGTTTAAAGCTATCTGATTGATGTGCTTGCAGGTTATGGCCTTTGTGCCATTTATGACTTGTAAGCAGATTTTGCCATTTTTCTTTACCACTACTCACTTAGTATCTGTCAAAATCTTCAAAATAATTTCAAATAGGGCTTATGTGTTTAATAAACTGGCCATGTCTTTATACACGTGAAAGAGTACGATAACAAACGATAATCAATAATGCTCAATATTGTTCAATAATACTCAATAATAATCAATATTGTTCAATAATAATCAATAATGCTCAATATTGTTCAATAATAATCAATAATGCTCAATATTGTTCAATAATACTCAATAATGCTCAATATTGTTCAATAATAATCAATAATGCTCAATATTGTTCAATAATACTCAATAATAATCAATAATGCTCAATATTGTTCAATAATACTCAATAATGCTCGATATTGTTCAATAATAATTAATAATGCTCAATATTGTTCAATAATACTCAATAATGCTCAATAATGCTCAATATTGTTCAATAATACTCAATAATGCTCAATATTGTTCAATAATAATTAATAATGCTCAATATTGTTCAATAATACTCAATAATGCTCAATAATACTCAATAATGCTCAATATTGTTCAATAATACTCAATAATGCTCAATATTGTTCAATAATGCTCAATAATGCTCAATATTGTTCAATAATAATCAATAATACTCAATATTGTTCAATATTGTGAATCATTTCTATATCAATTTAATTGCAATCATTCTAGTTATCAGATGTATTTGTGTTTGTATTTTTGAGTGCCTTATGTTTTTGAGCAGGATGTGAAGGCACTTCTTAATCAATCCACCATTTATATAACGCCCCTACCTGAGGGTGCTCCCTGGCAGTGAAAGATACCGTTCGCAGGAACGCAACCCTCTGAATCAACTCGCATGCTATTGTTGTTTCAGCTACTGGAACATCTCTGCTTATGATCACTTATATCATATCTTGACAACTGCATTGTCATTATTATTATTAACATGAGAGTATTTTTAATTAATTAGTATTTCTGCAATTTTCAACAGTGCTTTAGAAATTCATCTGGTGAGTTACAAAAGACATATAAAGAAACAAAATTTAAATTTCTCAACAAATCACTAAATTCCAAAAATACTTGTATAGAAAACAATACACTTTTAGATTTCAGTTCACATACAGCACAAGAATAACTAAGATGAGAAACTATTGATCAGGCCTTAGAGTAACCCTCTAACAAAGTGATCTAAAATAAAGAGACAACTTCAAGTTGTTCACTTTAAAGGAGTCTTAAAGTGGGCAAATAAATTTTATGTTAAATTTAATCGAATTAAAAAATGAAATCGCATACAATGAAATTAACAAAACAAAAAAGGAATGTTTTTATATGTTATCATAATGTTAATTAATTAATTTTTTATTGTTTCGAATTTTGTTGGTTAGAGTTATTGTAGAAGGGTTTAGGAAAATTCATAAAGAATAAATATTCAAACATCAAATAAAATTTAAGCTGCAAAGCATATAAAATACAGCAATCAACGTACATTCAACCACATATTAAATATTATAAAGGGTCAAGCACTCCAGTAATTCAAAATTGCTTCTCATTGGCTGGATTGTTGAACGAATCCACAATCTCCAAATTGCATTAATGACCAGACTTTATTTTGAACTATTATCTAATTAGCCACATTTATCCATAATTCAAATTTATTAGAGCAACATGATTTAGACCAGCGGTTCTCAACCTTTCTGACACCATGACCCCAGATTGGGCTACCTTTCACTCATGAAGCATTGTTGCTGTTATGCCTTTCACTTCGAAATATTAGAAAATTTATATTTAAAACCTTTTTATGCACATCCCACCCTTGCAAGATTTAGTTAGTTTTAAATATGAAAATATGAAACATATTGTCATGTTTTGAAATTATTTATTTTATAACATTATTTGAATTTCTAAACATTGCAATAGTTTCAGTGAGATGGCAGCAAACCAAGAAACGTGCTTACTAGCAAACATGAAATGAGAAATGTGAACATCCTTGTCGCGTATAATTCAAATAACATAAATAGTTCTGACCACAGTTGCTACGTTGTATCCAGCCAGCCTGCAAGCCAGTCACTAAACGTCAAACTATTGCTGCAAGAATGTCTGCCATCCAGCAAACGGCCCGACGCAACATCGAGCATTATACAATAGCTGAAAAATGCTTGCTCTATAAAAACAACTTGCTCAAAATTGTATGTGGGGTTAAGGTTTTGTAAAAAATATGTCTTTAAAAAATATTTATAAAAATATATTAAAAAATATTAAATTCTTAGTGTCTTTGTGACCCCTGGCAAAAATGTCAGGCAATCCCCTTGTGACCCACAGGTTGAGAACCGCTGATTTAGACAATCATTCTAAAGTTTAGCGTGAAATCACACTAATCTTACCTTTTCTTTTTGCTTTGGTTTTGTCAATTTTAACTTAGAAATAATCTTTCCAGCATAAATCTGTTGGCTCTTTGTGTCCTTCAATTCGAAACACTTTGCAAAACCACCCTAAAGAAAATGAATTGTTAACAAAGTTAATTTGATCAAATCTCTCTGCTAAAACCTTTCCAAGGAGCTTCCCCAGTAAGTATGTTGTATCTTTATCATGATCATAGATATATTGTTCATTTGAGGTACCTCCAGCCCTTATCTCTAGCTGATTTAGCACAGATCTATTTTCTGGAGAGCTTAACAATCCAAAATCATGGCTATTTGTATGAGATTTGGCATTGTTATCATGAAGGGAATAAGGTGGTGGATCAATAGGTGGAGCATCAGTAGGTTCTTGTATTTCATTAAGCTGCTGCTTTTCTCCTGGATAAACTAGCTCTTGGGACGAAAAGTGAATTTTCTTTAAAAACAGTCCACCAAAACAGCACCCAAATAGTTCGCCATGACTTGATGATTTTTTGTCACTTTTCATTGCACTTTATAATGTCTTCACTCTGAGGTTATTTAGTATCAATTCACATAAAAATTTTACATAAGTCTATTTAATAAAACTTTCCATTTACAAAGTTTAATAAAACATTCCAACTTTCTAATACAACGCAAGATGAAAAATTACCAGGTTCTTTTATATATTTTAAAAATTAAAAACAATTATTTAAATGTAATAATATGTAAAGATTCACATCACCTTTCGCAGTAAATCCAAAAGTGAAGGTTTTGAAATGTTATTAGAACTCAGTTAAAACACGATTTTTATGTGAATATTTCGGGTACCGCTCCATTCGACCGAAACTCACAAGAACTACTGGCGTCAGTTAGCTGATACGATTCGAAAAAGTAAACTGAAAAATGAAACAATTACTCAAAAGTCAGTTTTATTATACAATCGCTCTCCTATAACACCTAAACATTTAACGATCAAAACGATGCAACAAAGGCTCACATCAATCCCCAAAAGTAAATAAAACTGAGTCTCATTAAGGTAAAACAGGTTGATTCATTCGATTAAAATTTAAAAGAAATTATTTTTGCAGTGCGAAATTCATTTATAAATTATGGGTAGTACTGAGTTTAACGCGGGAATAAATGTAATCTTTCAAAAAATCTAAAAAAATGGTAAGTTTAAATTACAACAAAAGTTTTTGGTAATTGTTAATATGACTTATATAAGTATTTATTTAAAAAATGTTATTTATGCAAAGATCGACATTGTTTCTTGAAAGTTGATTGCTTCCTTTTGTGATCAGCATTTACATGGATTTGGTGGGACCACTTCCCCCATCTGATGGATACACATATATCCTAACATGTGGATTCCTTCACAAAATGGCCAATGGCTATTCCTCTCAGCAACATCTCTACGAAACCATCATAAAAAAATTTTATCCTCACCTGGATCTCCAACTTTGGTGTTCCCGAAACCATCACCATAGACGAGGTAGCTAGTTCTCATATATTAAGCTCTTATATTAATCAGATGTGCCAAGTCCAGTGATGGGCAAATCAAATCGCGGTTTCGGCAAGGTTACGATTCGATTTGAAAAGTAAATCGAATCTCCAGATTTGTGGAGCAGCCGTTCATTTGAACCAATTATAGGAGTGAAATTCCACTATTTTGATGAAGGCTTTCAGCTGAAAACAAAGACGGCTGCATACAGACACTTTGGGTCAAAACACACAGGAAAAAATATTTGTGCAGCTTTTGAGGAGTATGGAATATCAGAGTATGGAATGCAGAGCATTGACATTGGATAAGTTGTTACTGACAATGCCAGAAACATGCCTAAAGCCTTCACAATATTTTCAGGGGAAGCTGCCAGGTTTGCGTTTGATTGTACGGAAGATAAAAGTGAAATGAGAGAACGTGATGAGGCTTCAGAGTCATTGAATGGCATTGATGAAATTTTGGACAGCTAAGGGTTACCCAGGGGGCAAGGGGGGGCAAGCTGCCCCGCACTTGGAACAGACTGAAATAAGTTGGGAAAATTAGGATTCAAAATTTAAATGCATATTATAATAATTCCTATAAGGTTTAGGATTTAAAGTTACAACAAATATTTAAAATGAAATAATGTCAGCAGACGCCCATCTCTCTTGGTATTAAATTAAATTCGCCATTGGTTGTAATTGTAATTGTAATTGTAACTTCATTTATATAGCGCCATATGCATAGCGTCAGAGGCGCTTCTTGTAACCATTTATATAGCGCTCCTTCCCAAGGGCGCTGGCGGCAGTGCAGGCTGGGTTTCGAACACGACACATTACGACTGTTGCCATTACCGCCGTATGCAGGCACGTAACCCATTCGGCTAACCTGCACGCCCTGGTTGGATATTTCGTTGTCTTGGTGATTTTGTTTACTTTCATAATTTGTTGACGGTTATTTGATAGTTTGAGTTTTTTGATACGTGTTATAATAAGCGCTTAATTTGTAGTAATAACAAATATTACTATAGTTTAATAAGTCTAATCAACAAGTTGTTATTACAATTCCGCAGTAATTGTCAGTAAATAGTACATCTTATGGCTCGTTATAATCCTTGTTTAAAAGGATGGTTTGAGAATGATAAGCTGAGACCTTATCATGTTTCATATCTGAGGCGTAGATCGCAAATTGTTGTTTAATTAATTGTGAACACGCTCAAAAGTAAAATCATTAAAGAAATTTCTGACAATCAGTAATACACTGTGACGGCGAATCCAACACCAAGTAGTTTTAGGAAAGACATGTTGACTATTGTAATCCGTTTTGTCAATCAGGAAGGAATTGCAAATGAAAAACTCTTGCAAATAACCAAAATAACTGACAAGACTGGCGCTGGAATAGGAAAGAGTATAGTCAGTTGCTTGCAACGCATTGCCGTTGATACTGACAATCTTTCTTTACGATCGTATGATTTTGCTGCTTCAATGTCGGGAGAGTTTAAAGGAGCTCAACAGAAAGTATCTGAGTTGGTTGGCCATTTTACAGGCGGATACACGCACTAGTGAAGATTTTCTTACTACTAGTGAAGAAGTTGTATTTTTGTGTAAAAGAGATTTTGTTTAATATTTGGGAGACATTGCACACATATTTTAATGCACCATGACTCTTTTCTGTTAAATTTTATCAAAGTTTTGAGTTGGTCATAATAGTTGTTGTTAGCGAACAATAAATATTGACTAAATATTAAAAAAACATTTTTTGGAGTTGGGAAAAATTGTCCTTTATGCCCCCCACTATTTTGCCTTCGGTACGTCCCTGGGGTCACCGCTTTCCGAAACTACAACGACTTGCTCGTATACTTCTAAGCATCCCGGCATCATCTGGAAGTGTGGAGAAATGTTTTCAATTTCAGGTGCTTTTGTCTCCGCAAGAAGAAATCGATTGTCAGCGTCAACTGTGGAATCACTGTTGCTGTTGAGGGAACGTAGAACTGGCTCAAACTGGGTTTAATGATATTTTTTAAAACGGTGATAAAACTGTCCTAAATGAATGTTGGCTGTTGATTTCATTGTGTTGTTTTTCACGAAAAAATTTGCGAAGCTACGGCAGCAGTAAATTTTTGAGGATTTGATTTGATTTGAGATTTGATTCATTTTACAAATGATTTGAGATTTGACCATGGAGATCTGATTTGAGATTTGACCATGGAGATTTGATTTGAGATTTGACCATGGAGATTTGATTTGAGATTTGACCATGAAGATTTGATTTGAGATTTGCCCATCACTGGCCAAGTCCAAATCATCTCAGTTATGCAACGGACTATAATCAAATAAATAAAGCAAGTGCCAGTTATTAGGCATTCGCCTTGTAAGAACAACGGCTACCATCCTGCTTCCAACGGAGTGGTGGAACGCCCATGGTTCTCCTTGGGATCCGGGCAACCGTCAAGAAGGACCTTCTGTGCTCACCAGACGAGCTGCTTTACGGGACAGCTTTGAAATTACCGGGAGAGGTTTCAACGCCAAACGACTCCAACCCGACTATCGGACTTGAGTTCATAGATCGTCTTGGAGAATAAATACAAAGTCTCAAGCCTCAACAACCTAGACAGCGACAGCAACCCCCTCACGTCCCAAAAGACCTGGCTCCTACACCACATGTACCCGTCCGAGGCGATTCCAGCAAACCACCATTTCATCCACCATACGAAGGCAGACATACTGTAATGCAATTGGATGGAATCACCTGCCAAAATGGACCCAGGCTAGCTCATCAGTCAGAGATTAGCCAGGAAAGGAGGCGAAAAGGGGAACAAGACCGAATCATGCGTCAGTTGACAAAAATATTGGAAGTTGTTGTGGGGTACTGCGAGAAACAAGAGCTCTGTGAAATCTTTCTTTATTCGTGTAACAACTGCTTCAGTAGAGAGATTATTTAGCACATGAACAAGTTACTCAGAAAGGAAAGAAATAGAATGACACTTTAACTCATTGTGTAAGCATTGAAAGACCTGAAGTTCCAACGGAAGATTTTCTGGACAGAATAGTAGATTTATATGCTTTGAAAAACCTCGGCGATTAAGATTTTTTCGAAAGTTTCAGTTTTTAACAATTTTTTTTTATATTTTGGTTTGTGTGATTGATTGTTAATATGTAAGGCGGAATTAGGGTGGGAGTGAGAACAATGGCCCGTCCGTCATTTGGAAAATATGAAAAAAAATAAGTAAATCTATTACAAAATAAAAATTAAGCAAACAAAAATTAATAAAATTAGTTCAATAATTTACCATTTTTAACAAAAATTTTAGTGTCTTCCCCCTAAACCCCCATTCTTCCACCACCGGTTCCAGTGTGGCTCCCCCGCCAAAGTGTTCTAGATCCGCACTCGTTAATGTTTGTTTAGTATTGTTAGTTATTAAAAATCTTTTTAAAAAACTGACAAATTATTTGATTTCAAATTGGTATTCTGCAAAAAAAGCCCTCCCGAACTCCTAAAATTCCACCTGAACCATACTGAATCTGAAAGAAACCCTGCTTTCCACCTCGCGGAAGCCCTGGTTAAGAGAAACCAAATTATCAGTTTCACCCCGGGCGATAAAATCCGCAACTAAGCCTCTTTTGGTGGAATAACTGAAGTGATCAGATATCGAAAAAAAATATGACAATCGCTAACGGAGGAGCACAGTAATGATAACTAAAATCCATAAAAGTAGCTCCATACGTTTATCAAGATGAGGTCTCTGGCGATGTAAAACATTATGTCATACATTAACATAACAATTATTTATAGTGGTTAAGAAGACCTGGATCTGTATAATAACCACTACGAGGAATGGAGCAACATAAAAATCTCGAAAGGTTAGGAATAGTTACTCCCCAGAAATCTGTCAAATCACTTTCTATGTATTTATTTATACTTTTATATATTAATTTTATGCTTTATTTTAGGCGTTTGTCGTCGACAGACAAACGTTTTAAAAGCAAACCAATGCATTTATTATTAGAACAGACTAATAATAAAATTGATGTGGGTTTGAATTAAATGACAACCTAATAAAAAATTACATAGTGAAAGCTATTAAATATTCTGAATTTCGTTGGTTACTTGCAAGCAATCCGTTTGATCGAGGAGACGTTTGTGCTTAAACAATAGCGGAGAAGATGATTGCGAATTTAATTTGTTTAGGATATCTCGGATGACATGGCTTCTAAACTTCTAGAAAAAGATAAGAAGGATGTTGCGGCGTTACTAAAAGCTGAATGCTGCGGATATCATTCAAATCGTCTGATTCTAAATGAATTTTTGGATCATTTGCTTGGGACAAAAGCTTCTTTAAATCAGCTGGAAATTTTGGATTGGTGCAAAACTATAATAGCAGGAGATCGAGGATATGAGTTCTTCTGTGATCAGGGTATACCTACCACTATTCTAGATCAATTTGTTGTTTTTGTAGAGCAATTTACCAATTTTGATTACTATTGCTTATTGATTGCTAAAACGAAGCTTATAGCCACACTACTGGACGTTTGATTGAAAAATCTTAGTTTACCACTCACCTGAGTATTAAGATCCCAAAATACTGAATGGGATCTATTTAAAATTTATATATTTTTTGTATTTTTGTTGCTTAAATATTTGTCATAATATTTGCAGTGCGATCCTTCAACAATTCCAGTGTATGTGGCCTAGTCTGGAATGCAGACTATGTTGCATATAGGTGTCGAACGTGTGCCAAGACTCCATGCATGTCTTTGTGTTCAGAATGTTTCTTAGCAGCAGATCACCTTGGCCATGACTTTAACATGTTCAAGAGTCAAGCTGGAGGTGCATGTGACTGTGGGGATGAAAGTGTCATGGATTCACAAGGGTGCTTGCCTTAATCAATTTAATTACTCATATGAGATGTCAAAAATAGTAGCATAATAATTATTACAGATGCTTGAATGTTGGAATGTGATATTGTTATTATGTACTTTAAAAAATATGTGCAAAGAAACCTGTGCACATGTTGACTGTTCTTTGTAACTTAAAGTGTATTCACATTTCTTATGTATTCATTCTTTTTTGCTCATTTTATTTAATTTTTTGATATTCTATTAATTTCACATTCTAATGTGAACATCTTCAGAAGTTTTGCCAATGGTGTGTTTATTAATTTATATGTACTTTTTAAAATTTTAACTCTAGAATAATATGCCATTTGAAAAATCAGTGAGATCAGATATTATGTACTTGAAAATGTTGAAAATTAGAAGATTCTATTTAAAAGGCAATAACATTATATTCATATATCTTCATATTAATATTATTAACTAGAGTGTGTTGTTTACAGGTTTTGTTCAAAACATTGTAGAAGGAGTGGTAATGAAATTTCTACACCTCCTAGTGATTTACTTGTAATTGCTGAAGCCATGGTACCTAGATTGCTTGTCAAACTTATATATATATTGGGACATCAAGCACCTGGTGAGTTTTGCTTTTTATTAGACAAAATTTACAAAATGTGGAAGGCATTTGTGTTAATATTAGTTATAGAAACTCTTGCAAGCGGCTATTTGGACTCCTAAAGGAGCTGCACTAAAACGAAAATCTTATAGGTCTTAAAACCTAAGCCCATTTGTTTTAATTTTTTTTTATCCAAGCAGTTACCGATTATATTATAAAGGCGAACTTAAACCAGAATTGGGCACGGTGAAGGCCTTCTGTTCTAGTTATAAATATAAATATTGTTCACGTAACGACAACATGATATTGTAAATACAGTTTGAGCACTAGATATATTTTATTATAAAAGTGATAAAAAATTCATGTTTTGTCATTTGGTTCTCTCTGAGTGAACTCCATGCAGAATTGAACATTTTCAATTTCTGTCTGTTCTTAAAAGACCTGTGTAGTCTTTACAATCTATTGCTATTTTATAATCTTAATTATTTTGTTTCAGATAAAAATGACTTTGTAATTCTTGACGAAGCCAGTGGTCTCATAGGTTTCTTGCAGGAACTATCAGATATGGGCACCATCATGCAAAATGTTATTTGTAACAACATTTCGGACGAATCGTTGTATTCTAAAAATTTCAAAAGTAATGTGTAAAGGTTAAATTTAAAAAAAAGTTTTCTAAATTTTTTTATTTTTTATAGATCCTTCATCAGAATATTTTCATGACCAAAAGTATCACGTGGCTCAAGAATTATTAACTTGCAATTACAATGCATCAGCTGATTTTCCAGGTATTAAATATTATAGTTATTTTCTAAAATATTTTGGTTAATGCATGGCATAACTGTTGCAACATACACATGTAACTGACCTTTATGATCAGGTAAATTATAACATAAAAAAATTAAACATCAAAATAGTTTTGAAGATAAATGGCAGTTGATTTGCAGTGTTAGAACTAAAAAATAAATAATCTTAAAAATTGTGTTTATGCTGCAATGCTGAGTTCATGGGTTAAATTATTTATTATTAAATTATTTTGTGTTGCCAAAGTCGTTAAAACATTGGATGCTCTTGTTTCATGTCATGCCAATGATTATGTCATTAAGCTTTAATAACTTAAGAAATAATATTAAGATGCTCTAATTTTGAAGACTTATTTTGTAAGTCAATTTGTAACTTTGATTGAGCTTTGATTGAAATTTTTCAATTTGGTGAAATTGTTTTTACTTTGAATACTTAATGTTTTAATATGATGCCATGATTGGCAATTATTGGTTCTGGTATTGGTAACATCTTAGCAAGCCAGATCTGATGTTGAAACATAACTTAGTCTATAAAAATATTTACATTATAGAAATATCTCACTTGGACAAGCCTCTAACTCACAATTCAATCATTGATGAATTGTTTTTCTGGATCATAAAATTTCAATTTTCTCAAAGCTTGGTGACTTTTGTACTTAGTCTTTTGCCTAATGAGAAGTACAAGGTTAGTAGTATAGTCTTTTTTTTTTTGTAAAAAAAACTTTCAGGAAAAGTTCATATTTGCAGTTTTCATATTAAAATTTTGGTTTGTATTATTATGCTATCTATTTATTGAAAGTTTAATTAGATTTGACTTAAAGGAATATTTGGTATAACAATTTTATAGTCACTTCACTGCTGTTAAGCTCAGACTTTGCAAGCAAGATCACTCAAAGCTTTTTATTTAATATTTGCCTGTCTAAGTTGTTTGAACTAAATTAACAGAAAATTTTATGCAAATGATGACATAATCAGTATTTTCTACAGTTGAACTTTGTCAAAGTCTTCATGAAGCATTACATGTGTTCAATGAATAGCATATGCCTGGTAAATGAAAAGTCCACCATCTCAAATGCCATTGTTCACATTAGTGTCCAACTTCTGAGTGCCATGCATTTGGCCATCGAAACAGTGGAGAAACATCATCTGCTGCAGATTATGTTGGTGTGCCTCAAGAACATTATCAAGCCATCTCTCATGAAAATAGGTCTGTTGCTTTGTTTTGGAAATGGCACCTATTAAGGAATGATAATAAAATGGGAAATGGTTTTTTTGTAGTAAACAATTTTGAAATAAAATCAAAACCAATAAATGTATAAAATGTATAAACAATTAAGCCAATTATCATTAATGCATATTTCCAGCTTTTAAATTGTTATTATTTGATGTTTTTATTTTATTTGTGTGTAGGTTCGGTCAAGGCTTTAGTGGTTAATTGTTCACAAGGAAGCAATTTAAAGGAGCATTGTTACTGGCCCATTGTCACTGACATTGTGAATGTATTGTCTCATGAGCCTGTTATCAAATACTTCCTCTCAAACTTTTCACTTGTTACATCCTGGGCAAAAATTGTTTCTTACTTTCAAGGTGGTCATGAGGCATTCCACATGTCATGTTAACCATTTAATTCGATGTCTCGAATTGTAGGCATGAATATAAACAAGAAAGAAAAACATCACCACCTCGAGTTTGAACCCGAAGGATATTATCAGGCTTTTAGTGCCGAACTTGAAATTTGTTCGACTCCTCTTTGGACAATGTTGATGCATCTTAACAAGCCAGATCTCAAACACTTGACTTTAAATGTCATTGACATCTTCCAAGTCACGCTAGCCGAGTGGCTTGATGCTACAGAAGAAGTTAGATATCTTTGTCAAGAAAATAATTTTGTAATTTTATGTTATATTTTATTTCACTGATTTTTGGACAAGCCTAAGACTTTTCATTAAATTATAAGTTTATTGTGACAATTTTCTGATGCAAAAGTATGGATTGCTGCTAAGGGCTGGAGTGACTGGATAGTTTTATGATTCAATGGTAAAATCAACATGCTTTGATGCTTTGCAGGTGAAAGCAGATGTTATGTCATTCCACTATCCCCTCCACAGATATCTGTCACTGTTTATCAGTAATGCCATCCAAAATCAAGGACTAACCTCTGAAGATTTAATCCCTTCAGATGGGTTTTTGAAAAAACTCTTAAGTCATCCTCTACATTTGCTGGTACTTAGTTTTTATTGCATTAAATAATTAACCTGTGATGTTCCAGTGTGGCTTGATTAATTTAATGATTTATTTTTACATTCAAGGCTTGTTACAGTGAAATAAATTGCAACATGTGGATCAGAAATGGTCAGCAGATAAAAGGACAAGCTATGTTTTACACTCATTGGAACTTTGCTAGTTCTACAATGGATCCTGATTATTTTCTTATACAGGCAACATCCATGATTACTTTTTTTGGGTCGCTCTATTTGAATAACATGCTTTATTAAACTTAGGTTATTGCATCCCGGTTGGATCCAGATGAAGTTTTGAAGATGATATTGACAGAATACCATGTGATAGAAGCCCTTTCATTCATTATTTCCTCTGAAGAAAAGTCATCTCCTTCGCAGCCCGAACATGAACTTCCAATGTTGGAGTCCTGCTTGTTCTTTTTGGCCACACTCATCAACGTCAGGGTTCTATCAGGTTCTGTCTTTTAGAATGCTTTCTATGTTATATTAGAATAACATTGACAACGACAATGATGAAGAGTGATGCAATTATGATAGTAATGATAATAACAACAACCGTGCTTGAGCTGTGTGTGTCTGGTGTGATTCGAATTTATTAAATTCAGATATTTCAGCATGTGTTTGTCGTGAATTTTGGTCAGTTAGTGTCCCCTTACGTGCTAGGTGAGTCTTAATTTCAAAAGCAAAAGGGGAAAATGAAACTGAGAGTTAAACAGTAATGTGGATATTTTGTCTGGTCATTTTGCTGATTGGCATTCTTAGTTTCAGTACCCAAAAGTTAGTTTGTTCAGGTTACTGCTGGTTTTGGTCTGAAAAAGATAACATGGAAGAACCAGAAGTTATATACCAAATGTTAGTCGGAATGATATGTTCAAGAAATGTATATGTCGACATTCATAGTCCTCAGAACATCAAGAGCAAACAACTCTTTGATTGTGAATATTGCTATTCAGTGCTCCAGATGATATGAGGTTGAAGATCCACCAAAACCATGCAATTACATTGTCATTTCAGATGACCTCCTGTTGGTGTTTGCAACTGAAGTAGGAAGGCAAATTTTGCTATTTGAAGCAACATGAAGGAGCAATGGCAAAGATGGGATTGGTGATGAAGTGCGCATCCTTGCGAACTAAAATTAACATTGCAGGGAGATTAGAGATTGTCAACCCGTGGCCTTATCTCATTTTGAAGGATACAGAAATCAAAGATTTAAGTATTATTGAAATTTCTATCTGGGTGTTGAAATTTGAGCCAGATTGAAATACTCAACTATAGCAGAAAAAATTCAAAATGACTTACATTCTATTTCATGTGCCCTTCTGAAGCTCTACATCCTCAGAACTCATCTCATACCTGGTCTTGTCCACATTAAGCTTTGAAAAGATCAGCCTCAAATCTTTGAATGATACTTATGTTACCATCAGAAAAGCAGCTCGACGTTGGTTGAAATTACCAAAGGATTCTCCAAATGCATTCCTACATATCTCAGAATCTTTCAACTTCGGAAATGAATTTCTAGTATAAGTACCTGTCACATGTCACAAGTCCTAAAGCAAGCTAAAGAAAACAAAGACTAGTTTATGCTAGATGTCCTTGGGAGGGACCTGCAGCGATGGGGGAAGTCGAAAGGTTTGGCATCCCAGAGCTTGTGATGATGGAAAACATTGGGCAAAGCAATGGCAACAGCTCTGCATAAAACAGTAGATGGATATGGACTGTGGTTCTTTCCCAATACCAAGAGAGTGGCTAACTGATGGAGAATGGCATCGGATCAATGGCTAGAAATTGGTTTAAAGGCTAGAGCCAGTTTTGCAAAACAGATTGCGAGAATCGAGATACATGCTATTTACCATCTGTGCTGCTGATTGCTGAGTTAATTAGTAGTTGGGGCATATTGTGTAGTGATGAAGTGGATGCTGTCACAATGGGACTTAAGGGAATCCGTGTATTTTTTTTAGATGTTTATTTTTGTTGAAATTTGTTTGAAATGAAATGTTCGCAGTTGAGTTATGACTCCACCATGGTTGATGTTTGATAATGATATTTTTGATGTTAATAATGATGAAGGTGGTGGTGATGATAAAGATGGTGGTGAAGATGTTGTTGATGATGATGATTATCACTATGTTACCAATATGTTAATTATTAGATTCAATTTAAATTCTATTCAATAAACTTTCATCTCCTATTTATTTTTGGTAAGAATTATAGCTCAGGAATAAATTATTAATATTTAAAAATAGGGAGTTACTTTCCAATCACCCTGTAGTAGCTGAAACTCTCTCTGAGCTCCAGCAGGAATCCTCAGAGAGGAAACCCTTTCTTTAAGTGTTTCCGCCCTTGGATTTTCTGACACTGTCGGGGTCGGGCAGCACCCGCTGATCAGCTGGTATCGTATCAGTACCAAGCGATATCGACAAATGGACAAGCAGTCTTTGACGCTAAGTCCTTAGACTCATCGGCCGAGATCAGAGAGGAAACCCTTTCTTTAAGTGTTTCCGCCCTTGGATTCTCTGACACTGTCGGGGGTCGGGCAGCACCTGCTGATCAGCTGGTATCGTATCAGTACCAAGCGATATTGACAAATGGACAAGCAGTCTTTGACGCTAAGTCCTTAGACTCATCGGCCGAGATCTTTAAAGACTGACAAAATGCAAGATAACCACCAGCGAAGATGGACCATGCTGCTTATGTAGGCCTTATTTTCACGACTTGCCAGGAGTCTTGTTTTGGAAGCTCTCCATTGGTTAATGGGACAACACCATTGGCTAATGAAATTGGCTAGCTTCACTTTTGTACTAGCATGGCGATAAGTGCCGGCCTCAGAGGTGGGTTCTAACTCTAGTTTTGAAATACTGAGAATTCCTGGCTTTGATGGATCGATTTATGACCTGCCATAGGTTATGGATCTTTGAAGAAACTGGCTCTTGCTCGGCATCTCTGGTACTTCTTCTATCTGAGCATCTCAGCCGCACATTCCTCAACCCCTTTCCACAAGATTGAGTGACCCTCTCTTTGGTCATCACCTGCCTTTCCATCAAAATATTTTCTTTTCCTACCTGAGTTGCTGTATCTCCCTCTGTCTTCTGCTCTTGTATTTTGTTGCTTCCTCTGGACATTAGGATGTAATAACAATATTAATAATAATAATAATGATTTTGTTATTTGCCCGTACTTTTCTAGACAGATGTTGATGCAATCTGTGACGTCTTTGTTGAACTTTCTTTTTTCACAAGCCTTGTGCTAAAACCTGATCTAACTTCTTTCATGCTGTCTTTCCTATTGGAACTGGGAGATGTATTTGAAGCACACACAGACTGTTAAGAGAGTTGGCATCCTGCCTGGTGTCGCTCAACATTTTATCTGTCTGCTCACTTGCCTTTGAGCATATCTATAGTAAAAAAGAACAGTTTGATTTAAAAAGAATACTGATTGAAGAAGATCATTTTATTTTAATCTGATATGAGTGAATTGAAGTAAATTACAGATGTTTATTTGTTTCATTCAGGTGATATTAATGAGTTCATACCAAATGAATTGATCAACTTACTCTGTGTGGCAGACAGAACCCATAGCCAACTCACGTCCTCCATTCCTGACAGATGTGAGAGTCATAACCCAAAGTGGATAAATGCAATTGAGGCTGCTTTGCCAATGGTATGATTTGTGTTAGTTTCTACCCTTATTAATATTTAGCATTCCAAAATGACACAAAACACATTCATGTTGAATATCTCCATTCACTTGCTACCACATTAAGAAAGCCATGACTTTTTCAAGACATGCAATGCTTGAAAAAAGATTACAACACTCCTCATTTTTTTCAATAACTTAAGTTTAAAATATCATACAAAGCTCAAATTTGGAAGAAGCATATTCCTTTCAGAATGTAGCTCATATATTTTTTTGCATTCTTTAAGAATTAAGCACAAATTCCACAAATATCCATTTTTTGCACAGAAATATTATTACAACAACCTAAAAAAACTACATTAAAAATACATGTTATACATATTCTGATAGATATTTTTCAGGAGAATTCAAATATATAACTGTCCTGGTTGGCGCACACACAGATCTACCATAAAAAAATCTTCAAATTTTTCAAGCATTAATTAAAAATATTTCCCGATTTTTTAATTTTTTTTTGAATACTCGTCCCTGGCTGTTTAATCTTTCTTCTATTTTTAAAACAATCTGCACATTTTTATCTCTATCGGTTCATATTTAATTGCCTTGACTAAAAAGCCCTAAAAAGGTTATCACCTTGGTTTTACATAGATTTCTTAATGACAATTTATTGTTCGATCTTTCTAATAAGAAAGCAATGAAAGTTATGAAACAACCCTATGCCGGAAGCTGTGGCAATATTATTTTCAGGATGCAAATTGCATAATTTACAGGAACTATGTGCATGATTCCTGCTAATGGAATTAAATAAAATTTAATTGCTAAAATGTTAATTTAAAAAGGAAGTTATTGTTGAAAAGAGAGTATGTCATAACAATATTAATATTTCTGGCACTGTACCAACAACTCAACATCTTGTCATGATGTGATCAAATTTATTGTGCAGTGAATGTGTAATCTGTTCCAAGGCTTTTCTAATACCATTTAAGGATTATTTAAAAGCTTTGAAGGGATGTTTGATGTTCTGAACTGGATTTACAAGTTCTCCAACATTTGTTTTGTGTCAATACATGGCTTGTTTCATTCTTTGAATTCCTATATGACACAAACAAATTTACAATTTACATATTTTTTGAGTGCACGTAAAGATCCCATATGGATGTGTTGGCACTACAAGAAGCAAATCCGATTTAGTTCTTCCAATTGAGTGAGCGGGATAAAATCAGTTGATGAAACGAAAATTTTTCAGACAAAACTAGAATTAATTCAACAGGACTGTTGAAAAAGGTAAGTTTTAAGTGATGATTTAAACAGTTCTATTGTTGGAGCACAACGGATTTCAGTTGGAAGTGAATTTCATGTCCTGGGTCTGCAGACATGGAATGACCGGTCTCCCTGCTTGACTGTCCGGGACCAAGGAACAACAAGATGATGAGCCTGTTAGAAGTTCTGTAAAGTATTGAGGAGCACTGCCTGTGGCGGCCTTATAGACTAGAAGGAGGATTTTGAAGGTGATTCTATCCTCTATTTTTAGTCAATGGGGTCTCTCAAGAAAGGAATGATGTGATTGGAAGATCTTCCACCACAAATGAGCCTCACCACCGCATTCATGACTGCTTGAAGAGTGTGGAGAGTCTGGCAGTTGACATTGGCAAGGATCAAATTGCAGTAATCAAGCTTTGAGAGGATGAGCTGAACTATGAGGGACATAACAATTTTATGTGGGACTACATAGGTCTAGCCTCCTTGAGGTCACAAAGCCTGCAGCAACCCGATTAACGTGAGGATTCATCATCAGGGATGTGTCAAGATATGCCCTGAGGCTTCTGACTGTTTGCAAAGAGCTAATGATAACACCTGCTAGTTCTAGTAAGCTAATGGAGTTAATGCTGTTGCATCTGGCTGCAGATCCAAACCATATTGCCTCCATCTTGTCAGAGTTGGGCCATGGTCGATTGGATGATGTCCGTGAGACAACCTCCTCGAAACAAGTCAACACTCAACTGACAAGAGCTGAAACTCCTTCAAGATTGCAGTGGCCATAGATTTGGTCTGCGGACTGGTGACTGAAGAGGTCATGGGTGGTGATGACGCCTGCTGTGTCTGCAACTTACAGGGAAAAGAGAATTAGTCCCAGTTCAGAGCCCTGTGGAATGTCCAATTGAATGTACTGTTTAACGTTGTACTAGGATGAAGACAGTATTGTTTGACTTCATCCCGAGAGATATGTCTTGAACCATTATAGTGCTGTTTGACGATGTTTAGCAAATGTTTTTTCCAGTCTGTTGATGAGGATGTCATTGAGGACATGTCGAGAAGCAGAAGGAGGGAGACTTGACCAGCGTCCAATGCCATTAGGCTCTTAGGATTGCAGTTTTCATCCGGATGATATGCTAAATGCGTTTTGGGGAATAGCACATTGTTGAGATGAGTAAGTAGGCAGGTGAGAATGAGACGTTCTAGAAGTTTTGGGAGTATTCTGAGATTGGATATTGGATGGTAAGATGACAGTAGTTGTGGGTCAAGAGGCATTTTGTTTTGTCGATCTGGTCTGTCTGAACTGTCTGAGAGAAAGAAAGTGTCGACAGACAGTGCACTGGGGTACAATCACAAAAGGACTAGAAATAGTAGTTTGAGTCCGAGTTAGTGAATCAGAATGATAAACTCCGAATACTATCTAACTCAAAGTACTAACAGTTAAAAATATTACACTGTTCGATAGCCTTATTTCTAGCAAACAAAATGACACTAAATTCATAGAAGAACTCCTGACTATACTCGCAAAAACAGTTTTTTTCCAAAGAAATCACATTAGACCTCACAACCAACGCACTTGCTTTCCTACACAAATGCCCTCTTTAAAAATTATTTGATTTAAATAATTGGCAAACCCCCACTTCCTGAAATCATATCTCAATCTTTGAGCTTTTGAAATGTAGAAAGAAGCACTTGAAATTTTGAAGCATTCAATGCTCTTTCATTGTGGATATGGATGGGCCCTGCCAATGCAGTTTCGGCTCACATTGACTGTGTTGATTCATTAAGTTTCTACCAAATGCTATCAAATGACTAAACGTGGCAGAGCTAGTATATTAATGATGATGAAGGAGTATGATGTGACAATGTATGAAACTGCCAAATACTTTCAAAGGTATCAATTTTCAAACCACCTGTATTTGAAATCGGTGCAATTCCTCAGCAAGGAAAATATGTCCCTCAAGGTGGGTTCAAGAATTACTGGTAAATTTGTAATTAATGAATTCCATAAACAATAATTTGTTAAATGCAGCTGATGATGATAATGACTAATGCTAATGTATGATACATGAAGTTAGTTGAATTTGTAGCACATGTTTGGGTGGAGAAATACAATCCATTATTTGTAAAGATGAGGACTCTGTACAAAAAAGACTTCCAAGCTTCTTATGATAGATTCTGTGACTTGTATGAATTTCTGATACATTTAAAATATATTCTATTTTTCCAAATTATGAGATTTCTTTGCAGCATAAAACAACAGAATCTTTACAAAGGTTCATCAACTCTCTGGCCACCTTTCAGGATGCCTGAACCGTTACATCCTTCTTTGGCTGGGTTGTATCGAATTCTACACTGCAGTACCATGCATGCCTTGATATTTATGCTACTTTACAAGGTAAAACCATCTTTTTCAGCTTCAGTTCATGTCAAGACTGAACAATTCTTATTTATAGGCCTTAACAGTGAAGTCATTTCCAGAGACAATAATTTATTTGACAATACACCTCCTTGAACTCATTATTACTTTGCCTCATGATGCACCTGCCAAAGTGAGGATTGTATGGTCATTACAATTACAATTGTATTACTGTTGTGTTAAAATATTTAAATGTACCCAGAAGGCAGATCACTGTGTTGAGTTTAAAGACCAAATGTTTGCTTCCTGGTATTCTAGCAATGACATCTTTGAAAATGTTTTGTTAGTTATTCCCTCCATCACACTGAATAGGACAAAAGAGCACAGCGATGAGGACAATTGTTTGAGCAAATTCAACTTTCTGATGAAGGATGGAGGTAAGAATTTATATGTTAACTTTAATTAATTTCCATAATGATTTGTAATTTTTTGAACATTTTTATTTGCATTTGGTTTATGTGCTATTCCAATTTGATGATAAATTGGATACACTAGCAAAGTTGAAAATAATAGCAAATTTATTGCAGAAACCTCTAAAGCTGTAGCAGGGCATGAGATCTTGACCATCAATGAGAGTATTTTCACAATGTTGATCAAACTTTATGCAAAATTTTCAAAGGAACCTTATTTCCTTCAAGGTCTGAATTACAAGTTATTTGTAATCATGCTGTTGAGGCATAGTGGATGTGTTCTTGATTCTTAAAACTCTGAAACTGATAACAAACTAATAATTTTTATTATGAGTCTAACTACATCAATTGGTCTGCTTCAGTTTGTGGTTATGACTTTCATTAAAGTTATTTTTAAAATATATTAAGCAGTTGTGATTTACTTTAAAGAGCCTCCTTGCCAAACTTCCTTACAAATCAAACTTACTTTTTTAAAATTTTATTTGTTTTATTCAAGGTCCTTATTGGACCACAAACAGATGTGTAAGAAATAGCACAAAACATTGGATGCCACAAATGAGGATGATAAATTAAAAATTTAGTGTAGTTTAAATAGTGATGAACAAATATTGTGTTGTTTTTAATTAAGATTATGATTTTGAATGATTTATACTTAAATTTTTAGATAACATCAAAAATATAATTTATAATTTATGTCTTCTGTCCTATTTTATAATTTTTAATAATTTTGGCTTGTCCACAAAATACAGGACCTTTGACAGAAGAAAAGGAGTCTCACATAGGAGATGGACAGTTTATCATTAGAAAAGTGTTGGATAAATTGACTGCTAAAAGTGATGCCTGTGCAAGGCAGGTGATAGCATTATGTGAGATTAAAAAGAGTTCAGCAGGAACATCAGACAACATGCAGGACAGGTAAATTGCATTACATTATTGTGTTTTTCTAGGGGCTTAACTTTAGTTGTGGGACAACTACACTATAAGATACGAAGTGTAAAAGAATGTCCCGATGTGAATTTTTTTTGAGAAAGATTGGCCTGGTTTCTTTCATTATGTTTCTATTGCTGCTTCAGGAGGTTGAAAGCCAAATTGAGGCAACAAAGGCTGCTAAATGATTTTGCTTCAAAACAGAAAAAGTTCATTGAAGAAGTGATAAGTGGGGCAATTGTTTTGCATACAATGCAATTCATTCTCATCTTCGTTTAAAGATCATTATCGTTAACATCACAATATTGCAGCTCATGTGGATACTATCAAGTCTGAGCCATTAGAAGCTGAATCCAATGAATTTCCTGGGAAAATCTATGATTGCTGCATCTGCAATGTGTCCACTCCTTCCACTTCCACTCGACCGATTGGCATATCTGCTAGGATCTGCCAAACTTCAAGTACTTTTAATTTTTTCCTTTACACAATAAACAGTTCTAAATCATTTTAAAGCAAAACATTCTTGATATTTTTAGTTTTAGGAAGACAAAGAGTATCAAATTCAAAAAGTTGTCCGCTTTACTTAGCACAAATAGAACGTTTTAATGAGTTGCTTGGTAGAGATTCTCAGAAGGTATGTTTCTTGCAATTAATTTATTTGAGGCAAATTAAGGTTGAATGGAATTGGCTTTCAGACTGAGGAAACATTTTGGTTCAAGACACCATATCTTCAAACTTGTGGGCATTACATGCACTTGGATTGCTTCACTTCTTATTTCAATTCTCTCCAGGTAAAGTTGAATTACATAAAATAATTGTATGATATTTTGGGACTACAATATATCTAATGCTTAGAATAAAATTAAATTGTTTTGTTCTTTTGAATAGCAATTAAATTTATCAAACAGAATCAAAATCAGATGACTGTCCTTGTTACAAAAGGAGAGTTCTTCTGTCCCATGTGTAGGCAAATATCAAACACCATCCTTCCTCTCATTGAAGACAACTTTCCTCTGACTCGGTTTATTCCCAACTGTGAACTCACAGAAAGCAAACAAATTGAAGAACTTCTAGAAGTGAACCTACATGAGATGCATGTGAGTGCTTGGTTGACTTCAATTCCATAAAAACCCTCATTGAGTAATTACACTCAAAAGGAAAGCAAGGAGCTGAACCAGGCCATAAATTTAGCAATGGATGATCTTCAAAAAAATTCGTCCTACAGGCACCACGATCACTTCAACTTCTCTGCTTCAATGCTCCGGTTTGAACCAGTTTTCAGTTCATAATTTGTGCAGTGGTGTGATTTTGTTTTTTCCAATAAGAAATAATTTGGAGCTAAATCTTTTGAAAATCCGTTCAAAGAAGAAATTTTGCATCACTTCAGTAATCAGAAAATCATGCTTGTGTTAGTGAAACTGTGACTATCTTTGATGCAACTACAAATTATTTCTTTTGTTGCTTTTATTTGTTTGGTACAGATCCACTCTATGTTGTTCTTTCCAATTCATCTAAAAGGTTTTGTCCTGAGTATCTTGCTATTTTGTGGAGTTACATGACAACCAACAAGAGCAGGTTCAGAAATTTATGTTAATGAGATGCATTTTTGGAGGATAGTTTATAAGTTTTTTCTTCCTTCAGAAGTTACAATGAATTCAGTGATGCTCCAATATTATTGAAGGACATTTCAGATGTTTTTGTTCAGTTTTTGTTGGCCCTTCCATTCAACCTTGAAGAAAGTAAAATTATTGGAAATATTTAGGCCAGTTAATTTGAGCGGAAAAAACAAAAATATTACATTTTCAGAGCATTTTTTCACATTAGTGAGGGTTCTGTATAATATCAAGTTGATTCAACTTCTCGCCCACGTGGCATGCAGTTTAACTCCCTTTGAAATGTCTTATTGGAAGGAAAAAAACAGCGATGAATTGGGAAATGTGATGATGTTTATTATTGAAATTTTTTCTGTTGTTTCATCTAACACAACAGAGGTATATATTTAATACCATTCTGAAATATTTGATCTGAACCAAATCATTGAAATCTACAGGATGCTTGCTTGTCAAGGACATCAGATTTGGAAACATTTCTGATAGAAGGCCTACTTCCCTATTTACGAATTTCATCTATTGCTCACCACTATTTGTATAATTCCTTTAATGAAGTTTCTTCATTACCTCCTTGTTACCATGTCAGCATTATTTTATTAACGTGTAATTTTTGTTCAGTTAAATTCTTGGGGTGACTTACATAATCATGTCATATTTAGGGTTCCACACTTGTTGAATTTAAAGAATTATCAAGTTACTTGCATCTGAAAGTTGTGAAAAATATCCCTGGATTCATAGGTTTAACTACAGATGAAGTTAAACTTTTAGTGGAGAAGACCTGTAATGATTTTAAATGCTTATCTACTGGCACCACTCAGAGAAAGGTGATTTTATTTGTTTACAATGTAGTTAGTATTAATTAATTAATTATTATAACGAGATATACCACGCGATTCACAAGTCTCCGTCTCTAAAACTAAAATAAAACAACAAAACACAATAACAATTTTTACTCACATATTTATACTCATTGATATTAATTATTATTCACTGATTAATATTTTGAACAGTTGCTACAAAATTACTTGTTATTTGTTCTTACTGTTATTGTATTTTGTTGCACATTAAAGTAATTCAATACATTTGTTTGTTCTTACTGTTGTTTTATTTTAGTTTTAGAAACAGAGACTTATGAATCGCACGGTACATTAGAGAACGATCAAAATTTTGTTTCGGCACCGAGTGCTGACTAGGAATCGACCTGGGTCACTTTTTAGCCCGGGTTCAGTTACCAGGGTTAGCCGGGGTACAAAATACATGCTCAGATATGAAACTTTATAAAGTATTAACAGTGTAATTTTCTGCTTTTTTTCAACTTTTTAAAACTAATTCAATGCTAGTCATTGATGAATATCAATATTGAGTTATTTGGTCGTAATTACATCATCTCAAGACTCATTTGTACACATAAAACTTGTTTTTACTATTACTTCTTTAACTATCTTTGGTTATCAATCTTAATCAAAGTCTAAAGATAAATTCAGTCTTTTTGAGTCACTTGATTTTAGGATAGAATGAAAAAGATCAGTTCTTGAAGTTTTGCAAGGGTTTGCCCCTTAGAAAAGCTGAAACAACATCCTTGTATCCAGTGGTCATAAGATTTTTTGTCCCCCTCTTGGCCACCCCTTGGCATTTGTCGCCCCTGTTATGCAACTGCCTGTGTCTGAGAAGGCAGAGATAGGTCAAGAGAGCAAGTATAAGAAGAAACTTGTAGGTGTTTCAGATATCCTTTTCTGGAACTAGCTGGTAGCAGAGCGGCAAACCTAGAGTGGATGGATGAATACAACCATAGATAGTTGGACGGAGCGCCAAAATCGTGCGCAGCTGGAATCGGGTTAAGGTCGGGGGAGGAACCTCCCTCAAACGGCCTCTGACTGAAGGGAGAGAATGTTTGGGGTCGTGGACCATGAGGTCTCATTCATAAAAAAGCACAAAATAAAAAAATTTGGATGTGATCTGCAAAAATTAATAGCTATTATTATATAGTGGTTGGATGGATGGCCCATCTGCCAACCCAAGTGATAGTGAAGGTAGTTCTAAATGGCATTCGTGGTCAGACGTTTTCCAAAGAATGAGAAAACACTTCTGTTTCTTAAGTCTAAGTATTTTAAGAGCAGCTTTATTCCACAAAGGTGCTCCAAGTATCGGACTATTTTGTTTATTATGATGAATTGTGATGAGTCATCTTGAATTATTAATACCAGGCGTCAGTAGATGAGTCATTAAAACTTTGACCTTGGTGTGAATCCATTAGCTCAAATCCCAGCATCTCTCAAGAGCTTTTATAACTAACACCTGATGATTTTATTCCATCAAATGAGAGATTTTATGATAACTTGGATTCAGGTATGGAATAGACATTCGCATTTTTAAAAAATTATCTAAATTTTTTATAATATTATACATGTTTTATGACATTTCCCAGTGCTGGGGTTGCCAAAAAAGCCAGGCTAGGTCGATTCCTAGTGCTGACATTTTATCATTTTTGTCATCTGCCAAAATAGAAAAATTAATTTTTGGTTCATTTTCAGTCTCAGCAGGATTTAAGGCCAATACAAAAATAAATTTTTTTGTTTTTATAATTAAGTTTTTCTTGGTTGAATTTATGTTATTATTTACTACTTTTATATTTACATCAGGGGTCAGTAAACTCCAGCATAGCTAGTACTACATTCCATCCTAGCTATAACAAGCATTTCTGGGCCGAACAGCTCAAGTCAATCAAGAAATGCACGAATATTCATGAGAAATTAAGTACAGTAAAAACTGATAATAGGGACACTAAATTTTACAGCAAAAATGACTCTGTGAGTAGTTTTGCCCTATATCAAATATGTCTATGTTAAACCATAGGAAATAGTAAACCCAAATTATTACTTAGAAGATATAAGAACAAATACTCAGCTATTACAATTTATTAAAAAAACTTTTCATAGTTTTTTTGCTCTTTTCTCTGTTGCTCTGTTGTCTTCCAGATCCTGTCCTGACTCCTTGATAAATTCAAACGATATGTCATCTAATGAAGATGTTGAATTGGCATACATAAGGTCTTATACCATGCTTCTTGGTGGGAAGGTATTGTGGATGTAAGGTCAGGCTCGATGGCGCATTCTTCAGATTCATTTTCATTGATACAAACATCATTGTCATATGCAATTGCACATCCATCATCCAAAGTAAAAAAATTCCTGAAAGGTCATTTATGGAGGAAGAAGCTCTCTTGCAGCAATGGACCTATTATTGGTAGATTCTAGGGGCAAGCTAAGCAGACGCATTCAAATACTTTGCCATTGACTTTCTTACACCGACTTTTCTTTACTTTATTCGTTTGCTTTGACCTTTTCCCATTTCCTTTTAATCTCTTGTGGTGTTCAATATCTGATGTCAGCTAACCAATGTCTTTTCTGAGAACATATTGCTAAAAAAATCAGTCAAAAGTCACTTAAACACATGCCAAGCATGACTAAACAAGAAGTTTGAAATGTAGCATAAGCACCCACTTTTTTTTTAATTTCTTGTTGACAAGTTTAGGAACAATTTCAGGCATGCTTTTGTTAAAGTTTGACATTTATCACTGTCATTAAGGGTAAAATTGTATTACAAGTAAATTCGTTTTTTTGAAAAAATGCCCTTAGATGAGGTGTCCATATTGACAAAATTCAAATTTAAATAGTTTTAATTTGTTTATTTAATTTAAACAAAATTTATTTAAATAAATTTGTAAAAATATTTTTGTGGTTTTTAACCAAAAGTAATTTTGATTTTTTGACCTGCTTTCTGTTTTGGTTGAAATAATTCACTTTTTTTATCTCTAACATACATCAATACTGTTTCTTATGCTAATGCAGTGGGATGGCAAGAAAATGATTTATAATTTAATTTATCGCTCTCTGTTTAGCATCAGTGGTGCTTCATCATTTGTATACCACCTGACCATGCTTGGTTTAGGCCAGGTTGTAAATATGACCTAATATATTCATTAATATGATGTGTTTCATTCAATACAATTATAGGAGCTTGTCAGTTTCCTTGCTGGCAGATGGGATACACCAAGCCTGATTCTATTGCCAGAAGTATTTGATACTTTGTTCCAGTTTCATAGGAAGGAAGCTTGCAAGGATTGCCAAAAGGTTCCAAAAGAACCTTGCCTCTGCCTTATTTGTGGCAAACTCATCTGTTATAATGACAATTGCTGCTCAAAGAAAGAACTTCCAGAATATATTTGGGTATCTATTGCTGTTACAGTTTATCATCATCCAACATGTAGTCTAGTTTTCATCTAATTTCATCTTGCAGCATTCTGAAGAATGTGGGAATAAAACGGGATTATACTTAGGTATAAACTCATCGTTGGTCATCATCATGCAAAGCCACAGAACGGGTTTATGGGGTTCTCTGTATCTCGACAAATATGGAGAGGAGGATAAAAACTTGAGGTAACTTATCAACTTTTGGTTGTTGATATTTAAAATTAACATTTTGTTTTAAAGGCGTGGGAAGCCCTTATATTTAAATAAAGAAAGATACAATTTACTAAATCACATGTGGTTGACACACTCTCTTGATCAGCTTTGCAAGCAGTGGACAATTCATGGGAATTGATAATTGTTATCTGATGCAGTTTGGGATTTTCCCAACTCTACTAAAGACGTTATTTCCTCCTGGAAAACTCTGTAGATTTGAATAGCTTAAATTATGATATCATGCCTGAAGTTTGTTAATGTTACAACATGATAAAGTAGTTTAATCCTTCAATAAAAGTCCGGATTTGACTAAGCTTCTTGGTGCTATGTCTTTCTGTGGTAGTTTGTGCAATATTCTTTATTCACAGGATGTTGTGTTTAATATGGACATCTATTTGTTTACTTGCGTTTACTGAATCAGGATAAGGGTATCACCGTTGGTTTGTTGGATGCGGGCGGACCTTTCTTAAGAAAGCGAGGGATTTGCTTTTTCATAAATCCCGCAGGCTTCTCAATCGAGCTGCACGACCACAAACTGGATATACGAAAGTTTAGTCGGGTTTTGATGGGCATCGCATCTCTTAGGTCCAATGAAAATATTGTGGATTATATATTTTAATACCATCATTTTGTTTTAAATTATTAAATGAATAGAATTATATTATAACAAAAAAATTATGAACCTAAAATATATAAAACTTAAAATTTTATTTATTTTTATGTAATTACGGATTGCCTGTGATAAGAATAGCTTGGCAAGACCGCATTTATACTATTTCCACTGTTTGGATGTTATCTATGTTTACATGTCTAGATTGATTCGTCCCGCCAAGAAATGTTTCGTAAACCACCTAAAAAGCGTAACAAAAAGCAACGACTTCAAGGAGACTCCAGTCTGGTTATCGGAAGACGGAATATCGTTTCAACTAATTTGGATTCAAGGAGTGCTTATTCGAGTAAGGGTGCGCGGTCACAGGACCTTCCAGCCATAAAGTGTTTGGCTCTGTGCATATCTCTTAAGCTTTAAAATGTCTTATCTGCCCTAATGAAGTAAAAGCACTCACGGCATTAATATTTCTAGAATTTTCTATTTATAAGAAATAACCAGTGTGAAAATATTTTGAAAATAAACGAATTTTGAAAATAAACGAATACACTTCGTAATAATATGGTTTGCCACATAATGAAAAAGTCAACGCTTGCTTTAACTTTTAAGCTACTATTTCTTTCTTCTCCTCAGGATTCTCAAGACAGTTTTATATTGGAGGATCATACAGGACAGTGTAAAGTGATAAAAAGCGACACTTTAGCCTCTGGACTCAAGACTCCAGTCAATAGTGAGAAGCTTATATCAGTTTTATATTTTGACTTCAGGCTGATGATTACAATTTTAACAAACTATTTTGCAACATAATTTAGCATTGAATGTTTGAGCTCATGTGTTTATAACCAGGTTACATTATGGTCATTGGTGAAGTTGTCAAAAGTGGCCCCCAGCCCATCGTAAAGGGAATCAAAGTGCAGGATCTGAATAATGAAGAAGCTTTGAAAGTAATGTGGCCATTAGAAGTCAGAGACATGCAACACACATTCCACTGACAATTTATTAAAAGCAAAGTAAAGTTTAAGTAAAGTGTATTCCAGCAGCATTGAAGCATTTTAGTAACCTGGAGAATAAAATTTTGTTTAATAGACTTAATTCTGTGTTTATCAATGTTTTTAAATTCACTCACTCCAAGAAATCATCAACATCCATGGTCCTGGATCTCTTCTCCTCAAAACCATTTGATGTCAAAATATTTTTTACATATTCATTTATGTTAAAGCTTTGTGGAACCTCCTAAACAAAATAAATAAGCAATTTGCTTTGTAATCACCAAAAGATTTGAAAGGAATCAATCCCCACCATATTTTTCATGGCACAGTGTCGTTTGTAATTGCTTTCCATCATCTGCAACACATGATTTTGCCTGAAAAAGAAAAGGTTACATCTGTTCCTATGCTGTGATCTGAAAGCCAATACTAATGGATGTTTCTCACCCAAACTCTGCTCTCAGGGTTCTATTTTTCCTTCCAAAACATATCCTTGCTAGTCCATCCCATTCCTGTGTTTCATTCCATTCAATGTTTTTGTTGAAAAGATAAATATTTGTTGAATTAGAATTACTCACGTACCAGAAAATTCACAGGAGGGCGTGGATATCTCGGTTCCAATCTGATCACACTCGAATCAACTTTTGGTGGAGGTCTGAAGTTATTCCTTCCAACCTTAAATTTAAGTCATTTCAATAGAGACAAATGACAAATTATGTGATTTATCATTTCCACCTTCATTAAAAGATCAACTTTTGCATAAAGCTGGACATTAAGGGAGAGTCTGCAATACAGCTTGTCTCCAGGCCTAGCTGTGAGTCTCTGGGCAAACTCTTGTTGGAACATTAGAACTGCACATCGGAATCGCTGTTTGTGCGTGAGAAGCTTGATGATAAAAGGTGACGATATCTACAAAAAGGTTATAAAGTTGAATCTGAGCTATTGCCATGAAAATAGCTTAGTATTTAAGTATTTACTAAGCGATTACCTGATATGGAAGATTGGCCGCACAGACATCAAAGTAAGGCAACTCATCGGCTTTTATGACGTCTCCATGCATGATACTCAGCTTATGTTTAAGAGGTCTGAAATTATCAAAATGTGATGAAAATAGTGAAGTGGACTCTCATTATATAATAACCCACATACCCTCCCAATACTCTCTTCTCCAATTCAGCTGCCATTCTTGGATCAAGTTCAAAAGCTGTTACCTGAAATGAGGCTCTTAATTAAATAAAAACTGCAGTTTAAGTAGCTATAAACATAATACCAACATGCTTAGCCCTTTCCAGGAGCTTCATTGTCAAATTTCCTGTTCCTGGTCCAACTTCAAGCACTTCGTCTGTGGGACGAATTCCTGCCTTTTCAACCATTGAGACAACAATTAAAGGGTTTTTTAAGATATGCTGCCCTATGCCTGTGTTGAATCTCATGCCTATAAAATAGCATAAAATTATGAAATCTATTACTGTACATAATTGTCTCATCACATTATAAACCTTGCTTAGTTCCATTTTTGTCTAGTTTTCCCTTCTTCTGTGACTTCAATTTATTCACCATATTTCTCTTAAAATTCTGAGTAATCAGGAAATAAGTGGGGTTGGTCCATTGGCGAGAAAAAAATCATAAATGAAATAAGAAACTCAAGTTAACCACCATATATGGCAGTTATGAGCTGCCATTACAAATAATTTTTAAAGTTGCACTGTATAAATTCATAAAATTATTTAATTAGTTAATGATCTCATTATTTAACGAGTGAAACGACAACACACATATGTTGAATTCAAAAATAATGTTTCCACATAATTACATTTCACAGAAATTAAGGATATCCTAGTAAAAATTGAAGTTTCTTAAGACGGCAAGACTTTCATATCGACCATAAGTAACATCATCAATTCTTAATTAATTAGGATCTTAACCAACTTTTTCATACAACCGAAAATAACCGCAAGCGTAGTGTGTGATTATCCAGTTGTCGATAATGAAGTATTTAATTGTAAGCACATCAAAAAATTAAATTGCTTAACAATTAAAAAAGTAAAAATGTATGTAAATATAACTATTAATAATAACAGTCTTTAAAAACTTTTTATAAATCGATTGAGCAAATAATTGGAACGATAAATTATATTTTATTATTTTAAGATTCGATATGAATCACCACTTAATATCACGTGTTTTAAGTTTACTTTAGAAGGTAATCAACCAACTTCTGCTTTTGTACAATCTCCTTTAGCAAAAAAAGTTACGGAATAGATTCGAATCTTCAAGTCTATTGTATCCTAGCTTAGGCACCGGCATACTTCTTTTTCGCCAGAGAAGTTATAACGCCTTCCTCTTGAATTTAGACTAGTCTTAAAAAAGACTAAAAAATGTCATCTCCTCATGTTGTTGCAAGTTGCCCCCTTTTAATTTTGGCTAGAAGCAAAAAAGTCATATCAAGTTGTGTGAGGGTTTGGCCCTTTGGAAGAAGGTGGAATATCTTGATTTTCTCAGATAATAGTTACAGAGTCGAACGATCGTACTCTGGGCAGTCCTAAACAGAGTTGTCCATGGCTGAAAATCGGTTTTCCTAGGTCGATGCAAAGTTTTTTGAAAGTTTGACCCTGAGATTTATCGATCGTCGTAGAAAAAGCTAAACGGAGAAGAGACTGTTTACGTTTCAGTTTGGATAAGTGGTATTCACGGTATTCCAACAGTTTCCATGTTGGCTGTTTCTATCGCTCTTGCTTCAATTACATTGGGCTGCAATAGTGGGACTGTGAGCCAAGTTCCACTGCGGGAACCCTTACAGGGTAATAAGTTTCTGAGTAGCACGATAACAGCGGAATCTTCAGTCTGAGTTTGTTAGGTGAACGGAACATTATTGAATATTTGAGGGGCTTGGCTCAAAATTTTAGTTTATAATTTGATCTTGTTTTAAATAAAATATTTTAGTTAGTTGCAGTTTCCTTTATGACGTAAGCGTATTATTGGATTCTTGGAGTTGACAACAGACTGGCTGAGATTGAGGTTTTATTGGGAGGAAACGAGGTTTGAGATGTGCTGTGTATAATACAGCACAATGTGCTAAGGGGAAGCTGGATGTTATTACTGGATCTTCACTTCCAAGTTTCTAATTAATGCACGTATTAAATAAATTAATGATTTTTGACTTATATGTTATTTCCAAACGATGGATGCTACAGGCACATTGTACATGCAATATCTTTGTAAACTTTATTTTGAGAGGGCTATCCTCTACATAAATGTAAATGCAACCACTTATTCTTAATTTTTTTTGGGCGATGAAATTTCCGGAAATGAATTTTCTGGCGAAGAATTTTCCGGAGATGAATTTTTCGGCGGTGACCCCTAAAAACCGAGGTTACGAGCTGATCATTAATATCTCTAGACCTCAACTTATTTGAAAATGTTTGGTAAAAAGTCCTCAATAAAATATATAGAGATAGAAAGGCATAATTTAAGAAAAAAAAGATTGCTGGAAGAGCAGGGTCGTCATTTACAAAAGATATATCGCGCAACTTGAAGAGATAACTTTTTTGTTTTTAACCAAAACTCGTGGGGCAACAAAATTTAGTTGCTGTGACAGAAAGTCATATAACAAAGTCATATAAAAAGATTAGTTTTAGGCAGTGGCGTCCCAACTGTTCTTGCCGCACCGGGAGGTCATAGGATTTGTCGCCCCCTCTTGGCCGTTAATAATCCGTTAACCTCCAAGTTTTGTTCACAGAGAGGACTGCCAGATGTGTAAGCCTTGACTGAAGAGAATTTTTTATTTACTTAAGTTTGGAGAAAGATCACAGTATTAGGGGCAGAATCCCCAAGGTGGTATCTCTGTATGAAGCTCAAAAGTTGAAAGGGACCATCGATTTTATCGTTTCATAAAGCTTCCACAAAATACTTCAATCTCTTACTTTCGGCAGAGAACTCTTATGTCTCTTTGTCTTCATCAACTGCGCCAATCATAATTATCATCAAGAGGATTTGATGGTGTGAGAAAGGCGTATTTGTTTGCAAGATCATGAACTTGCTGAAATCTGTTTCTTCAATGGACATAGTAAAACATTTTTTATGTACCCCTCAAAATGCCATGGCGGACCACTCCTACGCCACTGGTTTGAGGTAATTATTAAATCAATTAATTAAATGTACGTAAAAATATTTTGAATAATAAAAGACAAGTCACTAAGCATTAAAAATACTGTTTGAAGAAAATATAAGAATTAATTGACTGATAATTTGACCATAAGTAGAATTTTTCCAGAGTGCTTGGAACCTTTTTACATGGCCGAAAATAACGTTTTCAATCGAAAAAAAAATTGGCAATATTATGAAACATCACAGTGTACATATAAATTCCAAATTTGGCTTTGATCAGTTCAATATTTTGGGAGTTATGATAAAATTAAGTAGTGCGTGTAACCTTTATACATTTGTTGCACTGTGTTACAACAACGATCCAATCGAAACACCTTCTTGGCTTAAACACTATTTCTTCAAAGAAACCCTCAATATTGAAGTGGTCTTGAAGTCTTGTTTGATCATACAATATCAACCATATTTAAATTCGGAATCATTATCATTATTTAATAATAATAATAACCCACTTTTGACCTGAAGGCCATCCTGAAAAAGAACGTTAAGTGCTGCAATAATGTTATTTGATGGTTTTAGATGTTAATTTTTTTTTATTGTGAGTACACTTTTGTTTCTTTCTTGGTCGGTGGTTCACCTTCCCTGCTCTTCCTGTCCACAATTATTGACCATTCAATAATTATTAATTTAAATTCGATAATTTTGTTTTTGAGCATCTCCTTTGAGCAGCTTAACTTACTCATCCAGTATTAATTTATGGTTATCAAGCAATTTAACCACGAGAATTTTATGGATGCTATGCAATAGTCACTTATATTAGTTATGCAGACGCCACATCGCTTTTGGTCATCCCTAGTTTTTGCTGACTTTGTTATTCTCAGACGTTCTGCAGCGCCACGTAGATTTAGTTGATTTTTTGAGGGTCTTAAGACTTAATCCCAAATCGGATTATTTCTTTTTGAAAGAGTTTTGTAAGTTATTACTTCAATGAAAATAAAAGAAATTAAGCGTACCGCCAATGTGGCCTGGTCTCCGTCGTTCCGACATCCAACTTACCTAGCCGCGGCGACTGCTGCACAACAGCTTGATTCTTCGTTTAGGTAGGTAAATCAATTCTTATTTATGAGTCATTGCGCGTTTTGAAATTAAGTTTGTCTCTTCGACATTAGAAAATAGTTCTTATTTGCATCACGACATCCTTATTTTTAAGTTACATATCGATAATCACTTCAACTTATGTGGAATTTTGATGATTGCTTAACATTTGTTTCCTTTGATAAACCATTGCAAATTTAATTTCGCAACATTTCTAGTACTTTGCTATCAAAATCAAAATTGTTTTTTCTAGCACAAGTGCTTGCTTGGAATTATTCAGGCTTGACTTTGATGATACCACTAGTGAACCTAAAGCTTGTGGGTCTATTACCACTACTGACAGGTGAATGAACGAATGTTCTCTCTTTTAATTTGCTCTGCTGGGACCTTTCTTTTGTACAGGCTTCATAAGTTGGTATGGTCTCCTGGAATCAAAAGTCCTAATAATTCAAGTCAGCCCGATTTTTTGATTGGCGGTGCAGAGCAAGGAAGATTGTTTATTTGGAACCCAAAGAATATTTTCAGCAAAGAGGAACCCCTAGTTTATTTGTTGGACAAACATGTTGGAGCTGTTTCTGCTCTTGATGTCAATCCATTTCAGGTTTATTACTGTTCTCAGTTAATTAAAATATTTGGCATCTAATTAATAAATGGACAAAAAAGAAAAGAGAGGAATGACAGATTTACGGTTTTTTCCATCTTAGGTTAATTTGCTGGCATCTGGAGCAGGGAATTCTGAGATTTTTATTTGGGATCTGAATAACCCTGACAAGCCCATGACACCTGGCTCCAAGGCTCAAGTGGGGTCCTCATAAAGTGATTGACACTATGGCTTTAAATTGTTTTGTATATTTTTGTTGTTTGTTTGTTTCAGCCTGTTCATGATGTTGTAAGTGTTGCATGGAACAAGCAAGTTCAGCATATTCTTGGTTCTTCTCAAGATGGTAATTGCATTGTTTGGGACTTGAGGAAGAACGAGCCAATTATACAAATCAGAGATAGCATGTCAAGGGTTATTGAATTTATTTGAAAATTTGTCAAAAGTAATGTTAAGTGCTCATTTCTTAGATTTCAGATGAAGTGCAGTTTGGTTTGCTGGCATCCTGATGTTGCTACTCAGCTATGTATTGCATCTGAAGATGATCACACTCCTGCTGTTCAGCTGTGGGATCTGAGATCAGCCACCTCTCCTGTCAAACAATTTGAGGGGCATAGCAGGTTTGTTTTTCTATTTTTGTTAAGCTGTATTTTAACTTAGCAAATAAAGATTTAGTTTTGGATTATAAATTTTTTCTGACTATATGAGAATAATTGCATTATAACTACTTATTTTTAAAATCATGTCTAAATGGTTGTCATTTACCCTCACAAATATTAAGTTACTTATCTCTGATGGCACTGTTAATATAATTTCATGCAATAAAGCTAACAGACAACAACATTATGTGATAGCTAGTGGAAGGTTAAGCCTAGATATGTTAGAGATCACAGAATCAGGTAGAAATGCATGTTTAAGGCCTTAGGATAATTTCAATGAATTGCTGTAAAGGAACTTTAGTTTTGTCACAATAACTTGCAGGGGAATTCTTTCTTTGGCCTGGTGTCCTCAAGATTCCGGTCTGCTACTCAGTTGTGGCAAAGACAACAGGGTCTTGTGTTGGAACCCACATTCAGATCACCGTACGGGGGAGGTCGGTTGTGATGACGCTGATAATGGTAAAGGATTTAATTTCAATAAGGTTTTTCTCTGTAGATAGTGTATGAGCTGCCAAACAGCAACCAATGGTGCTTTGATGTGCAATGGTGCCCCAGAAATCCTGGCATTATATCAGGTTGTTCATTTGATGGACATATTAGCATATACTCTATAACCCAAGGATCCCATCAAATGACTGACAGGGTTAGTTACCTCAAAGAAAGATGTTCAAACCATGCTTCTTGAATATCATTTGAATGCTGTTTTGTAACTAGAATATAAATAAAAATTCCATGCTATGAGCACATTTAAACTCTGCTGGTATATATTTTGTTTTACAGTGATTGATTTGAGGGTTTTTTAGAGAATGTTGATGATATACTTAATGTTATTGGTCATTGTCTAGTTAGTCATCTGTCTGAAATCTTATAAGCAGGTTGTTGATGCATTTGCTTTGGATGGCACAAAATACTGTTCTTCTCCAGCATTGAAATCTGCTCCAAAGTGGTTGAAGAGGCCTTGTGGGGCTTCGTTTGGGGTTAATTTTGATTACATTTTAGTATTTCCAATTAATAATTTTTAAGTTTCAATCTTTTAACTGCAGTTTGGTGGCAAACTTGTGACTTTCACAAACTCAAAGGTGTCTGGGAGTTCTGAACAGTGGAAACCACAAGTAACCTTCAGTCAAGTTGTCACAGAACCTCTTTTGGTGATGAGAGCATTAGAGTTGGAGGAATCCTTAAACAATGATAGTTTGATATCTTTCTGTGATAAGAAAGTTTCCGAAGTGGATGGGAGCGGGGAGGGAAGGAACCTTCAAAATGATGCCGAAGTTTGGAATTTTCTTAAGGTTTGCCAAAGGATTTTATTTCTAATTTAATATTTCATTTAAATTCAATCATTTTCTTAGCTTAATTGATTATAACTGATTTTGAAAAAATGTTTAATGACAAGTATGATATTTGATATTTGAATAATAATAATGATGATGATGATAATAATAATAATAATAATCATATTAATAATAATAATAGTAGTAATACTAATAATAACAACAATAATAATAATAATGGCTTAAAGTGATTTGTATAATTTACTACTGTCAACCCAAATGAATTGCAGGTTAGTCTTGAAGCAGGCTCTCATGAAAAATATCTGAAACTCTTCAATACTGATATAACTGAAAATGAAGACCTCAAAGAAGAATCCAATTTAATGGTTCAAATCACATTTTGATTGACAAATTATGAAATACAAAATTACATGCAATTTATTATAAACATGTAAAAGGTATACAACGTAAAAGACTTGAAACATTTTTTTAGGCATTGGATGACAAAAATTCACAGAAGGGTTTATTTGACTCAGTTGAAAAGCATATGCAAAAGCTGCAACTTGGGCATGGCAAGGGATTTGTTCCAATATTTTATATTTCTCAAATAATTTTGATATATCCCTGATTTTGATAGGGGTTGATATGGTTCCAGTCATATCATCCTTTGTGCCAATCAGGAACAAAATTTGGCCAAATGTTTTTAAGGCCAGTAATTATTTCTGGTCCTGGACTGGAGGGCAACATTTTTAAATTATTCATCTTTTTGTTTATTAACAAAATTTATTTGTTTTGAAGTAATATTGCTTAATTTAAATGTACTAAGTAGCTTAAAATTTCATCAGATGCAGAAGAGTTGTTAACAAAAGCTTTGGTAAGAGCAAATTTTGAAGAAGCTGTAAATATCTGCATGAAAAATCAGTTCTTGAGTGAGGCACTAATGCTGGCTTATGCTGGTGGCCAGAAGCTCTTTCTCAATACTCAGCAAGCTATTTTGAAGATGAAGAATTCAAGGCTGCATAAGGTCAATGGATTTGTTTTGCAATAATCTTAACGTGCTTGACAATATATTATTGGAATATTATTGTAGTTAATTTCATCCATTATGGATCATAACATTGAGTCCATTGTGAGTTCTTATGAAATTTCAAAGTGGAGGGACATCCTTCTTATCATCCTCACTTATTCTTATCCAGAGGAACTCTCATCTCTTTGCAGTAAGTATTTATTTCTATTGTTCATGATTTTGTAAAGATATACGGCTTTTAATGCATTTAGGTAATTATACTAAAGTTAAGAATATCATTTGTTAAAGTTGTTTCTGCATTTCCAAATGACGTTAAACAACTTTTTTCAAGACTCTTTGGGGAAACGACTCGAAGATGAGGGTGATCCGGTGCTTAACATGGAAGCTCAGTTGTGCTTTATTGTTGCTAGCAATGTCGAACAACTTGTCGCAAATTTTGAAAAAAATGTGGATTCTTCATCTCATCAAAAGCTTCAGGTTATTGATTTATTGTTAAAATAATTTTTGATTTAATATATCTTGATTTTTTCCTGTTAAGTTTTCAATCACTTAAAAGTCATCAGAACATGAGGTTGATTGATCTGTTTTGGCAATTTCAGCCACCTTCAGAACCTCATTCCTGAATTATTATTGTACATTTTAACTGAATTTAATTCAAATTCGAATTTAATTGATTTAAAAAAAGTGGTAACAAGTGAAACAAAAATTAAAGCAATACAAATTTGAAAGTTATGAGAAATTAATCGTTGATACAAAATCATCTATTGAATTTAATCACTCCTCTTTGTATGAGAAAGTTACTTTTATTTCTAAACATTTTATGTGCTTACAGTGTTTTAGTTAAAGATGATTTAATTGATCACATTTCATGGGACAGGATGTAATAGAGAAAGTCACGGTTTTACAATATTCCCCTTCAAGTATGAACAAGAATGCCTGGCATGGAAATCTACTTGCTGAAAGACTTTCTGAATATGCAGAGGTTCTTGCAGAACAAGGTTGTGCAATGGTAGCTCTGAGGTATTTGATACCCCTGAACAATGTTAGGTTCAATATTAATTTGCAACTTTAAACTTGCAACTTCAAAAATCAAAACTAAACGTTTTTATTCTTGTGACTTTAGTTAAAGTCTGCACTATTGAAAGATCGTGTCTTCAACTCACTTGGAAGGGAGTATGCTTCCAGGTATCAGCCCCCTCCAAAACCATTCCACGTAATCGACATCAAACCACAGCTTGCAGCACAGAAACCAGTCCAAATTAATTCACAGTATTCTCAACAGTATCATCAACCGGGATCTCTTCTGGTATATTTTGTGGAAAATTAAATGAAGTTTTGGGCAATATTTCATATCGTTACAGGTACTACTTTTCTCAATTGTTTCAGATTCACCACAAACCAACCACAAATCAAACAAATCCAGCTTTATTGGCATCCTCATATACTGGCAATATGAACCCTAAGCATCAGCAGTCCTTTCTGTCCAATCAGCCTCCTCCACATTATGAGAGTAATATCTTAAATCCATCAACAGGTATGTTTCTACTAAATTAGATGTTGATTAATTGCAATTGTTGTGTCTGTGATGTTCCAAGAGTAGAGTTTTGTTGTTGTTGTTTTGAGTTTCTTTTCCATTATATTAAAAGTTATTTTGCCTTGTTTGGTTGTGAGTTGTCTGCTTTCAAATTCGACCTACAAATACAAAAGCAATGATTGGTTAGATTACTTCTTTAATATGCAATATTTTTAAATTGCCACATATTTTATTATTTAAGCTATTTTATAAATTAAGCTAATAATAAATAATAATTTCATTTCCAGGACAATTTTATTTACCTCCTTGTCATCCTTCAGAACCATTGTACAAGTTGGCACTTGTTCAAATCCATTTTTCATCTATCATTGTTATTTTTATTCAGCATGCTGGTATCACCCTGTTTTTAAAAGTTCCAATTATGTTATGTATATTTTTGAAGAACTTAGCAAAGGAATTGTTTAATGATTTAATTTTATCAAACATTATTTTTTAATATTTCAGTCCAATGACTCTCAATCCCCCGAGTTCAATCGGCCATAATTTTCCTCCGGGTTAGATTCATTATCATAAGACGTCACAATTTACCCTCCTTGCTTTAAATTAGTGAGTTCTTTTCCAGGGTTTGGCACAAGCAAGCCTGCTCCTGCATGGAATGATCCTCCTCCATTAAGTGGCAAACCTTCCCAGGTATGTGATCTCTTTATCTATGAGGATTGATGATTATACTTCACCGAAGTCATGAATGCTCCTCCAGGTTGCCATGGTTTCATCAGGTCAGTCATACCAAGGGAAACTTTATGATCCTCAGGACTTTCATGTTGAACAGCCTCAGCCCCTTCCTCAAGTCCAGACACTTTTTCTTAAAATTTGCTTTCAAAGGTCTTTTTGTGTATTTTTTATCTTCTTAATTTATTCAGGTGCCCAAGGTAGAAACTCAGAGCCACCTAGCTCTACCTGAAGAGCACAAAATTGTCAAGGAAGTTTTTGATGTGATCATTCGAAAATGTTATGCCGGGGCCGAGAACTTGGTGATTCTATCATTTAATTTGAATTATTTTATTCTTTGCTCTGCATGATTTTGTTCCACTACATCTAACCGCAATTTAATTTATTATGTGAATCAGGTAAGGCACTTTTTGACATTTCAAGATCCTTTTATTATGTATTTAATTTTGTGTGGAAATGCTAGTTAACTCAATGGGTTCTTGCGTTTGGCAATAGTAATTCATCTTGCACACAACCCAGTCATGCCTTAATCTAGTTATGATTACCAGGCCAATTAACACATTCACAACCCATCCAGACCAGGGAAGATCCTCAGTTTAGGGCACTACTTAAATAATACTTTTCAGATACTGTGATAAGTGCTCAAAAGATTGGCTAACTCAATTTAGATTCTTTAGAACATTGATGTGAAACACAACTTTTCTCAACTTAGATTTGGAGGTTGTGATTGTGAAACTTTATAAAGCTTATTATCTTACATAAGGTCACAAAGAAGAAACTAGATGACATTTCCAAGAAGCTGGAAGTCCTGTACAGTCGTCTATGTGATAGAAATGTGAGTGCTTTACATTACCCCCATGTGAAGAGATTGCATATCTATTTAGCATTTTTCAGGTATCACCATCAATAGCAGCAGGTATCCACCAAATAGTCTCCTGCATGCAACAGTCAGACTATAACATGGCGCTGGCATACCACACACAGATTGCTGGTATGGGCAACTTCAGTGAAATCAGTAGCTTCTTTCCAAGTATCAAGATTCTGATCCATACAGCATCCCAACTCAAGGTCCAGCTGTGCTGACCTGATTTCAGTCCTCTTGACACTCTGCTTTGGATTTTTAATCATAAGTTTAACCAGACTTCTAGACACCTATGGATGGTTTTCCCTCTAAAGCGAACTATGAGTGAGCATGAATCTCATTCTCCAGTGTGAAAATATGTGACAAACTCAAGCTCATTTAATTTTAATAAACCAGGATTGGAAAAATAAACAATGTCATTGAAAAAACCCAGAAGTATACAAGTAGTTAGAACAATGCAGTTTGAAATGTATTCTATAAAGGGCAAATCAAAATATCTTAGCTCCACTAATTGTGAGGAAATGCCACTTCTCAACCTAATTGAAGTGGCTTTGGACATGTTGCATAGCCTCTTCCTCTCTGTTGTACCCATCAAAATTCTTCTTGCAGATAGGACATTCAATCTCATTATCCATGTGATTTTCTACATGATTTGTAATGGCACTGTCTTCGCATCCTTCAAACGAGACTGAGCAGAACGGACAAAGAGTCAAACCTTCCAACAACCTTAAACCATAACTTGTTAAATTATAAAATAAAATTAAAAAAAAAAAGCAATTTTCCTAACTTGTGGTCCTCAGAACCTTGGCTTGGAGTTTGTACTTTCATCTCAGTATCTAAATAAATGCAAAATTTAGTGATAACAGTGACAGGCATAGAAGGGGATCTTTTTCAAACCTCTTTCAGAAGGTTTCTGCTCCTCCTCACATATCATCTCAGTATCAGTCATCTGCTAAACAAATTATTTTTGATTAATAATTCTGGAAATTTGCTCATTTCACAAGTGTCCTTTCTGGAAAACTTACAGAAAGGATTCCCTTAAGCCTCTCAATTTCTTTGTCCTTATCATCAAGCTTCCTGTATAAGTCCTCTCTTTTTGCCCCTTCTTTCCACAACAGTTTCTTGTATTTCCTCAGATTTTCTTTGAGAGCATGAACATCTTAATAAAACAACCCAAAACAAAATTACTATGGTGCCATGACCTTGCAACAAAACATGGGTAATTAAAATTTCCCATTAAAATGGGAAATGAGATGCATTGTAGCTTGGATGCTATCAGCAGTGCAGGTATTTTGAAATATGAAATACTTGTATGAGAATGTTACAATTTTAAACTAAATTTCAATCTTAAAAATGGCAAATGGTAAAAAGAAGGTATGAATGGTATTGATGCTCCTTCAATAGGAACAAAAAAACCAATTCCACAAAACATTGCAAAATGGAAACATTTACCAGAAGAGGTTTGGTCATCTATGTCCTTGAGAGAGTCGGTCTCTACAAATTATTGTATTAAATAATATACTTCAAATACAAATTCATATATCTTGATCTTACTTTCCACAAGCTGGGCTTTGAGAGCTTTACACTCAGAATGCTTCTCTTTATAAGCCTGTTGGCACATAATTATCCTCTCTCTCATGCTTTTGTTATCATTGCTCAACTCTGAATTTTCAATCTCCAACTCTTTCTAAAAGTGCACTTGGTTTAAAAATATTTTTAAATTACTAAAAAACAGCTATACCAACTTTTTCCAATCTCAATGAGTTACAAGCTTTTTGCATTGTCTCAAACTTCTTTGATAAGTTAGCATATCTTTCAACAAGATTCTGCTGTGCTGTTTGAAGGGCAAACAGTGATCCATTTTCATCCTGTTTCTTAACTTCAGCCTCCAGTCTTTCAACATCTTTTGTCAGTCTAGCACACAAATCCGCCACAGATGAAATTTCCTAAAGATTTATTTAACATTAATATCTGATCCCTTAAAGACCACATGTTCTTAAAAATACAACCTCCATCTTGGAGCGAAGTGCACATTCCTGCACAGAATGTCGCTCTTCAAATTCTTTTTTCTCATTAGAATGCAAAACTTCCAATTCATTGATTTTTCCATTGAGTGACTTCACTTCATTCTGACAAATCTGCAAAAGTGAATCATTGCAAACACATTCATGCCACAATCCATACTTAAAAGATTGTTACCTCATGGTCCAAGAGTGTTCCTTCATGAGCCATTTTAAGATTCAAGACTTCCTCATTTAACATCATCTTGCAATGTTCAGCTGCACTTAACTTATCCTCAGCATTCTGCAGTCTTTCCAACAAGTTTCCAATCAGATTCTAGGACAATCATTAGAGATTAAAAAGTGAAAACCAGGTAAAAAAAAACAAAATAATATTACCTTGTCTTCATTACTGATTTTAGCCAGTTCATTATGGACCTGCTTCAAGCTTGCAAGTTCCATAGTTATCTGCTCAATCTCCTTTCTATACTTTCCACATTTAATTTCCTCTTCTGTAACTTTGAATTTCAACACTTCTCTCTCTTGAAAGGTTTTCTTCAATCCAAATGGAATTAAAACCATTAACATTTCAAAGTTAGTGATAACAAGACATATTTTGTAGAATCATTGGAATTAAACCATAATGTGACATTAAATACCACAAAATAAATTTTAAAAGACCTTAAATTCTTCCTCCATGACTCTGATAGTCCCGTTCAATGTATCCTTCTCAGTTACCAAATTTTTGATTTTCTCTTGAAGGCTTGATATGTACAGATCATTGTCGTCAAGACGTTTCTCCATACTGTGCTTCTCCTAAATCGATAAATGATGCATTATTCCAATATAAATAACTCTTAATAAATGACCAACTCTTCTAGGTTCGCACAAAACATAAAACAAATAAAAGATGAACAAATGAGAGAAATGTCATAAAGCACACCTGTTCCAAAATGTCCAACTTCTCTTGCAGACCATTGATGCAGTCCTGCAAATGGCTGTTATTCTGCTTCTGTTCAGACAACATTTCACTCTTTTCCTGCCATTAAAAAGTGATCGAATCGATTAGAGTTTGCAAGTCCCGTTTATACATTAATAGCAATCTGGTCATATTGTTGTTTAGAAATAGAACCAGAAAGTTATTTACTATTCAATTACTCAATTATTCTCAAACCTTAAGTAAATATCTCAATTCCTCTTCTCTCTCCTTGCTCTTTTGATACTTTGATGACCAATCATGTTCAGCCAGATGCAAAACCTCAATGTCACATTCAAGAATTTGTATTTTCTAGAAATTAAATTATTTAACATTAATAAATTTCATTCATCTTTAAGATAAAACTGCTTCAATAACCTCTCTCAAGATTGAATTTAAATTCTTTGCCTTCTCTAAGTTATCTTCAAGGAATGAAGTTTTTGTCTTTACAACTACTATCTCATTGTTTTCATCCTCATCTTCAACCAAATCATCCACCATGATTGATTTAAATTGAAAAGGTGTACTTGCACCCTGAACTTGGCCAGACGATGTCACATAACAGAACTGGTAAAATTCACAATCATCCTTCGGCAATCTTTTTGCTTTAAAAAATGAATGCATCATTATGTCATGAAAAAAGACCATTAAGCAACTTAGCATCCTAGAATGCAGCTTGGCTCAGAGCATGTCATTCCTGCAAACGACGGTAGTCGTTATGTGTCATGTTAGCAACCCAGTTTGCTGCAAAGCACCCTGGAGATGCAGCACTATGCAAATGATCAAGTGCCCCTTATGCTTAAGCATGACACTTTATAAATAAACATTAACTAACCAGGAAAGACCACTTTGTTTTCATTGTCTGAACTCCTCTCAGTATCATTTGAGTTTGGAGCCCATTCATAATAGACATAATCAGAATGTGACCTCCAGCCTACTCTGTACAATCCAATCCAGTCATTGCTATTCACCTCCAAATCACCTGATATACTGTAATGCACAGTGATATCTGTATTGACAAGGTAAGATTCCTCAATCTTCCTAAAAATGACATGAATGGAAGGCTTGTTCACCGGGCTTTTTTGTTCAGTCATCTTACAATTGCTGAAAAGCAGATCTCTTATCAATTTTTGTAGCAGAATTAATCGACGATTACAGAATGGAATTCTAGTTAATAAAATAATTATATAATATATAAGACATTTATGCATAATAAAAGCTTAATCTTAAGGACAATATCAAAATTCTCATCTGTATGTTGAATCAGCTGTAGCTACTTAAGCATATAACAACGAAGTAGCATAATAGACATAAATCAAATAATGACTTATTCAACAAACCTGTTCACGAAAATTAAACTGTGAGAATAAGAAATCAAGCGAGCAAAGGTAATAAAATACACTAAACCTTGGATGGCTCTGACAACATACGCAGATAAAGACGATTCATAATGTGCAAAATTATTTATACATTTTTAAATTAATAAAAATTTTAAAAATGTTATTAATAATCAATTTAATCAATATGGAACAAAACATAATATGAAATTAATTTTAAATTCAAATTTTTACAGCTATAAAGATATTATGAAGATGCTTTTGTGTCTATTTGGCTATTCAAACAAATTTATTTTATTATTTATAAAAATGTTTAAAACGTTTTAATTTTTACCTGTGCAAAAAAATATTCCAATGGCTTCATACCTTGATAACATGTCGGACAATTGAGCAGTGGCGTAGCTAGGAGGCGGATGGGGTACATATCTCCCCGGGCGACATGTTGCAGGGGCGCCAAAATGAGGTTTACAAATAAGGCTTTTTAGGTTCGTATTATATACAACATGATGTTATAATAACTGAACAATGTTAATAAATCGGTCACAAGATGACTGCAGCGGCTACACCAGGCGTATCATATGTCTGCCACCTACTGAGGACGAGTCTGAAACACGTTGGAGCGCACGATCAGAAGCTGTTAAAGCTATCCATGAAGGACTGGATGAACTATAGTAGGACTGCCAGACAAATTATCGGAGGACTAAGCTATGGACGCCTAAACCAGAAGTGATGCAGAATAGTTACTGGCGTATTAAATTTTAACTTCATAGTTTTCTGAAATGCCATTCTTGGAAAATTGATCGTGTTCAGAAGCAAGATCAAACAACTTCATCTTCAGATGAATATAATTTGATCTTTGAAATGGAAGTATCGGACTCTGTCTCAGACATTCAACAATCCGAATCAGTAGAATTACTTGGAAATATCTTTACCATCCCAACAGTTGAAACCAGCAACAACAACATAAATAAATGCAAATCTTGCAAAAAATGTATTGTTTGTTCTCCAGAAGTTTAATTTGCATAGTCTTGCTCAGTGGCGCAACTAGGAGAGACCCTGCAATTTTTCCAAATCCGATGAATTTTTTTTTTGGGGGGGGGGGGGGTAAGGGGATTTAACTGGTTTGAAACAGAAGATAGTCAAACTCATTAATAAATTATTAAAGATACAACATAAGACTGCAGACAGAAGATAGTTAAACTCATAATAATAATAATAATAATCTGACGCTATGCACATGGAGCTTTATAAATTAATTATTATTATTATTATTATCTGTTCTATCTTTAATTCTTTAATAATTATAATTGGCAGTTTTGATTTGAACAGTTTCAAAAATTTTTCGACTGCGTCAGGCTTTCCTCCCTTTTCTAAACTTGAGCCCCCCAGCATTTTTCGCTGGTTGCGCCACTGGTTGTAAGAGAGAAAAGTCATAATCATTGATGAGGGAGTTTAAATTGATATTCTACAGTTGATGAATAATTTGTAAAACGAATATGGTTTTTAAGGTCAGTTGATGCTAAGTTATTGATAATAATAATACATTTCTTAAAGAATTACTTCGTTTTACCGAGACAACAACTACTGTGTCCAAACATTGTGGAAGATGTTCTTCTGAAAAGTAAAGATATTGTGAAAATGGAAACTCGCAGTTTTTATGTTGTTTTGGAATGAAAAGCTGAAGTCTGTGATGTTCGTTGACATGCCAGTAAGTCTTCGAATTATGCATGATTCTATCCGCTACGATAGGCAAAGAGGTTTTCAAGTCACTAAAACTAAAGGATAGAAGTTGATCAACCTAAAATTGTTCAAATTTATAATTATGCGTGGAATGGGTGGAGTGGATTGCATGGATCAAAAGCTGGCGTGCTATATGATTCAGCATAGAGCAAAAAAAAGTTGCATTGGTTTTAGATTTTGCATAGATTAAGCCATCCAAAATGCCTTGCAACTACATTGTCTAAAAAAGACACTTCCTGATCATAACTGAGGTCCATTTCTTCGCAAGATTGTGCAAGTTTACATAAAGCTTGACTTCTTCAACACCCCAAAAGTTTTAGATAATGGGACTACCATCTTCTTGATTCTCACATAAACGCTGAGTCTTCCGTGAAGTCTGTATTACACGTTGGACCATCCAGATCACTCGACGATGTTGTACTTTAGAGATGTAAAGAAACATGTTTTTTTGTCCGAGATTTTTAGGTATTTTTTTTTAGTTTTTGTGTGTGTTTTTATTGTTTTTATTTTTTTTTTAATTTTGTTGAAAAATGATAGTTCATGATTAGATAAACAGATTTATTGTAACATAAATAAAAAAAATACAATACTACATTAACAGTGCTGATTTAGCTCAAGTTCTGAGTCTATTTCAGCAAATTCACTGTCTTCATACTTCTCAGATTCTTTGTCTTCTGCTTCAAAGTTGTGATTATCTCTTGAGGTACAATAAGCTGTAAGCTTTTTTTAAAGCTGTAAATAAAACAAATTTTCTAGCCCTATTTGTGGTGAGTCGGTTCCGTTGATCATTTTGGAAAAATGAATATGCACTGAAACTTCTTTCGATTACAGCGGTTGTTGCAGACAATGACAAAATCTTAGCAAATCTTTAGCAAGAGGTCGTGATAAGCATATCATCCTTTCCACCAGGTTATTGGTAAGACTTGCAGAGATGACTGCCAAACAAACTGTTTGGCCCACAACCCACAATTGGATCGATAATTTGCTGAATCAACCATAACGTCCAACTCACAAATACCATCAGTGTGTTTTGCTAAATTACTCACAAGCTCACATGTATCATCGATATGCTGATATCGGAAATTTAGGACTTTTTTAGGACCTGGACGAATAAACGTTCGCATGTCTAAATTACTTACACATGATTTACCACATTTTCCACCTTAAATTTGAACGATGCAACTCATCGACACCAAAAATTACTAAAGAGAGAACTACCTCTCAATGTCAATCCATAGACAAGTTTAGAAATGAGTTCTGTCACCTTCTTCATTGCTCGGAAAAACTCGGACTGTCATTGCATTATTAAATCCATGATTCATAACATTTATTATTTTAGAATCGCATATCAAAAAAATTCCAGCTGTTTCAATTCTTGAAGATATCAAAAAATGATTTATCATCGCTTTTTGGCTTTGCTTTTAGGTGAATATCAATACGCCTTTGACACTTGCCGTTCTAAAAATCAAATTAATAAATTACAAACAAATGCACAGATTGGATGCAGCTTAACGATTACCCTATCACCATTCTCGAATAATTGCAATTCCGTTCTCAGTTGAAGGTTTTCATTCACTAATTCCTAACAAAATAAGTATTAATGTTTACTAACATAAATCATTTACATTACTAAACGCTATAAAAATTTACTTCGATTCTAGTCATTTCCTTTTCAAACTCTTGCTTAAGGAGGTTCTTGGTAAGTTCGGCTGCTGTTATTTGACTATCGGCTATGTCACGCTGTTTCTTTAACAGTTTATTCTTAAAAAAATTAATTATAAAACGTTTACATCGTTTAGCAGATTAAATAATCGACTAATCACTAAACAACCTCCTTAGCTTGGGCATCGCTGAGCTCTTTCAATCTCGAACACTCTTTTTCCAAATGTTCATTTCTTTTATGAACCTCATCATTATTTTTATTTAGCTGTTGCAAAATTATTTTGTGATCCTGATACTTCTCCTACAAAAATGGCACAAGTCGTTATGCACTGCGTTTCTCCGAAAAAGAGAAATTAAATGTCAAATAAGACAGAACTAAATATTTCATCTAAAAGTCGAGACAACAAATTAAAAACACTATTTTAGAAGATTTGATCTAGATTAATCTTACCATGATTAATACCATCTTGTCATTCGAAATTCTAATGCCACTTTTATAAGCGTTATTCTCCTTTCTCAGAATACTAAGCTCTTCTTCCAAGTGAGTAATATACTTGCAATTATCGCTGAACTTCTTGTCAACATCCTGTTTAATTCAAACATAAAACGTGGCATGTTGTAAAACTGAGATTTAATTGACTTGTTTTACATTCCTATAAAATCAATCCGTCATTATTTCCATGCTTTCAACGAAACCTAAGCAGGACCTCGAGACTTCCAGATATCTTGACAGAACTTGTGAGCAGATTTTCTCGAACACTTACCTCAAAATCATCCACCTTTTTCACGCATTCCATAACTTGCTTTTCCATGCACTCGCGCTGCATACGAAGTCGCTTGCATTCTTCCTCCATAGCATTCAACTTCTGCTTAGAAAATTAATTCAAATTGAATTTGGACTAACAATTAACTTATGAGACTAACGAGTTTGAGAGAAGCATTGTTTTTCTGAGATTCTTCTAGTTTGTTTTCGAGGACCATTGTTTTTGTTTTGACGATAACGCCATCTTCTGAGTCTACTTCAACCAGGTCTTCAATTATTTCGTCTTCGAATTGAAACGATGGACTCACGCCAATCATTTGGCCGTTGGTAGTCACGTAGCAAAACTGATAAAAACATCCATCGTTTGGCGGAAGTTGAGATGCTGACAGCAAAATTTTGTTCAGTTTGTAAGTGATAAAACTATCTTTTCAGTTGAAAATTTTACATTACCTGGAAACACAACTTTGTTCGAGATTTCACTTCCTTCGACAAAGCCTGAAGGATAAGGCGCCCACTGATATGAGTAAAAGTCGCTGTGAGTGGTCCATCCGACTTTAAACAATCCGATCCAGTCGCGAGATTGGACATGTTGGTCCTCAGAAATTACAAATTCAATAGCTACGTCCTCATTGACCTTGTACGATTCTTGTACATTTTGGAACGTCATTCGAATCTTGTCCATATTCTTAAATTTTTCTTTTCGTGTCAATAAAATTTAAGTTAAAATTTAACAAGTTTTTATTTTGTTGAATTGCGGTATAAAACGTATTCACCAAAATGTAACAATAAAAACAAATATTTATAATTATAATTTGAGATAAAACGCCTTATTTAAATATGTAATTTCTGTGAAAGCCGGCATCAAGCAACAATTACGCTCACCTGTTGTTTATGATTGTAAGAACTAATAGCGAATTTTATGCGAAAGCATCCTAAAGTCAGAAGAGAGATAATTAAAAAGATATTAATAGAGATATTTTTAATAACTATATGTTATTTTAAAATACTTCAAATTATTTGAAAATTATTCGCTATGACAGCAACATTATATTTAATAGTTAGAACAAATCAAAATAATGAATAAAATTTTCAGTTAATGCAATTTAATTTACAGTGATTTTATACAAAATAATTTAAGTAATGAAATGTAATATACTCAAGAATTCATTTGATGAAATTAACATTTATTAGTACTCAATCACTTTCGAAAGAAAAGAACTATTTTATTACTCTGAATTTGTCAATATTCTGTTGAGGAGATATTTTAAGCAACCTTTTAACTCGTTCCTGAGAAGATTGAAAATTATTTAATTCTACGGCGGCCCTTTTTAGCAAGCTTTTTGACTTTGTTATGCTTTTTTTAGTTGTACATTTTAACGTCGTTGCCGATCTCGATAAATCATTCATTATTGGTAATGCTATGTAATAGTTAATTTAATATTAGCCCTTCTTATAAATTTGCCGCACAGGCTCGTGCTCCTACTGTAGAGGGCGACCGATAACAGCGCTGGAGGTAGTCCTAGCCAGTTTCTGGTGCATCGGATAACTTTCCTCTCCAGTTTCTCGACCACTGACAAATCAATCTCATAGATGGTTAACGACAAGATCAGTCTTTGAAGGAGCACGAACTGGAGCAACCACACTTTGAACCGCCCTTGCAGCGGTGCCGTCTCAATCGCCTGCAGTCCCTTGAGAGGTTCGTTGAAAACCCTTTCAAGACTTTTCACCGGTTCTTCGCATACTGTTGGAATTTGCGGTTCCGCGCATCTAAGAACAAGTCCTGTAGAATTTCTTCCTGACCAGGGCGAGACTTCTGGATTTCGCTGGCTTGAAAGCCATTCGACACCACCTTAGAAGGTCGCTCAATTTGTCTAGGGTATTTTGGACAATCTTCTTCCTGTTAATGATCAGAACAGTGAATTCCATGAATGCCTTGAACAATGTGCGCTTCTGGAATACGAGACCCGGCTGTCTTCAGTAGGATCTGGATCGCCAGTATACTAATAAGGAAGGAGAAATCATGCATCTCATAGCTATTCCAACCTCTAGAGCAGGGGTGGGCAAACTTTTTGACTCGAGGGCCGCAATGGGTTCATATATTGGACCCGGGGGCCGGACCAAGAGTAGATGGACGGTGTGTATGTGTGAATTAATATAAATTAAATTTACATTTGTAACATTAAATGTTTAGATTAATTTAAGGTAGAAAAGCATAAAAAGAGTTATTTTACAAAACTTTTATGCAATCTTTAATAAAATAGTATCTTCAATTTTAGTGGGAACAGTGTTGTTGGTCTCCCTTTCATTAAGGAATCAAAGTCAGGCGTTAGCTTTGTTGTAGCAATTCGCAGAATAGATCTGAGGTGTTGATCAGTTAACTGGTATCTGTGACGGTATTTATTGATCTTCATGACGCTGAACGTCTGTTCACACATGTAGGTTGAGCCAAACAAGGCCCAAATCTTCTGTGCCATCCCCCGGAAATTTGGAAAACAGTCATCTTTAAGTGAGGCATAGAACTCTTTTAATGGAAGAGAGCGGAAATTCTCCTTTAAAATTGCATCAGATTGACGATCGATTAGTTCCAAATGCACTTCTTGTGGGGCTGTTTCTGGGTCTTGTGACAAGGAACAGGCCACCAGCTGAAGTGACTTTTCAATTTTTTAAAAAACTGAAAACCGACGGCAGAATTCTTCATGCAGGTCATTCAGTGATTTGCTATATTTATTCACATTTTGGATGGTCTTTTCCTGTGTGGCTAGTATGGGAAAATGAGAGAAGATTTTCTTTGAAATTTGCCTAGAAAAAAAGGTCAACTTGGCTTTGAAGGCATTTACATTACTATACATGTCGTGCACATACAGGTCTTTTCCGTGTAGCTTAACGTTAAGCTCATTCATATGAGAAAAAATGTCAACAGCAAACGCAAAGTCACACAGCCAATTCTTGTCGCTCAGCTCTGGAAAATCATCAGACTTCCCCTTTAACTCCAAAAATGTATCAATCACTTCTTTAAGATCCCACACTCGTTTAAAGACTTTGCCCAAACTCAACCAGCGGACACGAGACTGGTAAAGCAAGTGGTGGTCTGCGTCGGTTTTCTCCAGAAATGCAATGAACTGACGGTGCTGAAGTCCCTTTGCTCGTATGCAGTTAACAAGCTTTATAACTGACTAAATTATCTAGTGCTCCGCGGGCCGGCTTGAAACGGCCGCCGGGCCATAGTTTGCCCATCCCTGCTCTAGAGGCACCCACCTTGTAGTATACGTTTTGGTGGAAACATCATGAACCTCTTGGACTGAAATGTCCGCGTACTGGTTAGACATCACGAACTCCGTGAACCTCGATGCCACGATAGAGAAAAATCTTTTCCCTTCTACATTCAACAGCGATATTGGCCTGAATGAATTCAAACCATTTGAGTCTTGCTCCTTTGGAATGTAGACGTCCTCTGCCTTTTTCCACTCATCATCGATCGTAGCCATCGACCACGCTCTCTGAATGAGGGATTGTAGCAGGTATAATGTTTTGGGGCTTTTGTATAGGAGATATGGAATTCCGTTGGGTCGGTTGCTAGCTTTTCTCACAACTCCTCACCTCCTCGAGCGATGGGGACGCTAAGCAGCACAGTTGCGGTTTGGAAAAGTTCGTTGGTCCGCGAAAAGTTCCCGTCATATACAATATTGCATTTATTATAATTAATCCGAAATTGTATTTAATTTACAATTAATTTTAAAATATTAATATGACGTTGAGTTGTGATTTATTGCTTTGGAAATTATGTCGAAGTGTAAGGCTATAGATGCTTTTAAGTAAATCCTATACTACGCTATTTCAAGGAAACCCTCATTTCAATGTCGATTTATGATTTTTAAAAACACTGTATGTTCAAGTCAAAATGTTAGTGATTTTAAAAAGCTATTTTGACGACCATACTATTGTAATTAAAGGGTCGTACCATTCGTCTATGTTTTTGTTGATAACTTCCTTATTTTAAGCGGTACTTGTAATTTTTTAGGGGGGTATGGTGCTTTTACCATATAAATAGCTTTTTGTTTGAAATGAAGTTAGTAACTCCCTGAGTCGGAATTTATTAGTTTGAAATGAGTCTTGCTAACCTGTCTCACAAATCTACCTTAATTTCTGTGCCGTAAGTTTTAACGATAATAATTTAGCTCAAGATCATTAAAATGTTTGTAATATGGGTTTCCAGAGGTTTTCATGAATCACTTTCAAGAGATGTAGCAGAAGAACTCTTGAAGGGATGTTCTCCTGGATTATATATTATTAGGAAAAGTCTTCACTTCCCTGGAGACTATACTCTCAGCATTTCAGTAGAAAACGCCATTGAACACTATAGGATTAAGTACAATAACCAAACAGACAAAAAGCCTTTCACTATTGATGATGAGACATATTTCAATAATTTTTCAGAGCTTGTGAAGGTTAGATAAAATTTCTTATTTGTTTTGTTATCACTTCTGTGGCACCACCTTTTGTTTTCGAAGCATTACACGAAAGATGCTGATGGCTTGTGTTGCAAACTGACTTTACCACTAGTACAAATTGACAAGGGATTCAAATGCAGTATTTATACAAATGGATTATTGATCCAAAAAGACGATCTTGTATTTCATGAACAAATTGGAAAAGGAGAGTTTTCAGGTAAATTTATAAAGTTGGCGATCACGTAAATGTTTGCTAAACATGCATTTTATTAGTAATCATTAGTTTTATCTCATGTCATTACAATGTCAATAATGATTATTTCATTGTCTACTAATCAATATAGATTGATGTGGTTCATAAATGAATCGTTGTTCTACCAAATTTTTATATTCGTGATGCTTGACTTTTCTTAATAATTAAAGAGTCCTCATTCACAACATAGATTAATTGATCCAGCGTAATTGAATGATGATATTACCTTTCAGAAGTTTTCAGGGCCGATTATAAGGGCTCAGACGTAGCAGTGAAAATTATTAAAAACAAGGAACTTGTGAATTTGTTCATGGATGAAGCCTTAGTGATGTCGTCAGTTTTGCATTTCACATGATCAAATTTTGCAATTGCAGAATAGTGTTAACTATATGACATGATATTGCAATTGCAGAAAGCTAAATCACTCAAACCTAGTGCATTTGAAGGGTGTTGTAGACTCTGTCGATTGCTTGTGCATAGTTACAGAGTACATGGCCAAGGGAAGTCTTGTCGACTATTTGAGAAGCAGAGGCAAGAATGTCATTACGGCTCATGACCAAATCAAGTTTGCAAGGTTTCTTTAATTTCTACAATTTTATTCCTTTCTAGGGTTTAATGTCATTATTTTATTTGAGGGATGTATGTGCTGGGATGGCATATTTAGAAGAGAGGGGTCTTGTGCACAGGGATCTTGCTGCTAGGAATGTCTTGCTACAGGACAATGGCATAGCAAAGGTCGGCATTCGTATAGTTTGGCTTTACATAAATGTGAGAATTCTATTAGAAGTTGTTACTGTAGTTTAGTTTACACTTACTTATTGGCTTATTAAAAATATTAATAGATATAATAATATGACATCAACATTAAGAATGATAACAATGATTTGCCATTGTTTATTAATATATGACACTGCTTAATTTCGGACAAGGTCTCAGATTTTGGACTTGCATTGCACTCCGATTCAGACATGACGACCGGAAGTAAAATCCCTGTAAAATGGACTGCTCCAGAAGCTCTAAAGAATCACGTTATTATTTGTTGTTTATTTTTATTTATCTAACTCTTATTGACGGCTGATAAAAGGCTTCGTGATTGTTACTTGAGATGAGCTCACGACCAAATCAAGTTTGCTAAATGTTACTTTTAGACCTTCTCTTGTAAATCCGACGTGTGGAGCTTTGGCATTCTCCTTTGGGAAATATATTCTTTTGGGCGAGTGCCCTACCCCGGAATAGTGAGTGTCTTCTTCTCAGATTGCCTAATGTTTTATGTACTGAACTAAACGTATTTGCAGCTACTGAAAGATGTCCTCTCAAAACTTGAGGAAGGACACAGAATGGATCCACCTGATGGCTGTCCATCACAGATCTACAAAATCATGACCTGGGCTTGGTCCTGGAAGCCTGAAGATCGGCCAACTTTCAGAGAAATTTCCCTAAAACTGGTTGACATGTGCTCCACTGCTGTGTGAATCTGTGACTTTGATCTTTCTCTCATATCTCTGGTTGATTCATATTAATATTTTATGTTTTAACATCTTACATTTTATTTGCAATTATCTGTGGCAAAGTGCAGTGTTCTGCTGGAGATCTCTGTGTTTGTCATCAGCATTGTAATGATCATGACACGTTTGTTACAAAAGGTTCTCTATGAATTATTAATATTATTGATGCAATCCTACTACTTTTAATTCACTATTTAATCCACATTTGTAGCTTGTTGATGAAAACATTTTAAATTATTTTCAATTTCTATTGTTTTTATGGATCTTTCAATCCATAAAATTCGTTGACTGGTTCAAGCCAAAACGGTGGACAAATTTTTGGTCACATCTTTAGATAAAAATTTGCACCTGACCATTCCTGTGACTCTCCATCGACTGAGCATTAGTGCCAATCTTCAGCAACTTGGAAAGGGTTTTAAAAGCTTATATAATAAACCACTTGCTTCGTAAAAACATTGGGGAATGTCCTGCATCTGCCTGAAAATTACCCTTGCCAATGATTGCACTTAAATACTGAATCATCTGATAAACTAAAACTAGAATTTGATAATTCCCAAACAGCATGAAACATGAGTCAAATAAATAACTGCCATAACAGGCATGTTCAGAGAAACCACAAGTCAAGATTTTGGCACTACTCAAGCAGAGAAATGTGCAACAAAATTTATTGCTTTCACTGCATGCTTTATAATCAATAATCATCATCTAATGAGTCATAAATTTAATTCAATCTCAAATAACAAAATGACTAAAATAAAATGAAACAATAATAAATAGGTTAAAGGGTTTAGTAAAACACAAGACATTACAAAATTGACATGCAAAAGCCTTTCGAAACTAACTCAGTTGTTACAACTCTTCAATAAAGTCAGTTGAAAGTGGGAAGCCATTACAGTTTTCATTGTAGCAAAACATAATGAAAGATTTGCATAAATAAACAGGGAACATGATGTGATGCTACTCAAGTGCAGGTAAAGGTAATCTCAAGCTCAACAGAAAGAAGGAAACAGCACAAAAGCAAAGAATAAGTGACTGAAGACATAGGTGTGGGATGATAACAGGAAAGGATGTGACATTCAAAGTTCTGTTATCACGGGGGCCTTCAGTCCAATTCGTTTGGTTGGCACGGCAGGTTTGATGACCTTCCTGGCATCATTATCATCACTCATAGATGTCGAGAGGCTCGACGACTCATCTAGCTCGAAGCTGGATTTATCCTCCTTCAAAAATTAGTTTGTAGTTATAAAAAAAAAACAACCTGCATTTATTTATCACAGTAAATCTGAAACAAACTAAACATTGACTTCAAACTTTTTTTATATTTTTGGAGATAATTTCTATTAAATTTTGGCCAACACAGGCAAGAGCCAATCCACAAGCCCTTGCAAACCATAGAGAACCAACAAAATTTGCAAAATTATTAGAATATTAAGTTATCAATTACAATATCAACTGTGCAACACAAATTGCATCAACCTTTGTGATTGTTGAATCAGTCTCAGAGGTAGGAGTGACAACCTCTTCATGAAATCTAAAAAAAAAAGAATTAAAAATGCCTCAGATGAAATCTTTAAAATAATTTTCATTTACATACTTAAGATTCTCAAGTTGATGTTTAGTGCCTGAACTCAATGGCATTGTGCCTTTTTAAATCACATTTTTGTTGGTAGTTTGAACATCATATGATGAACACATCAAAATGTTGGTTTAGAATTGATGCCACAAGCAACTAGCAACTTTAACTCTTTTACATAACTCTAACAGACATTTTGATTAAACTATATGAAATATCATGGTGGTAACATGGTACAGATATCACAACCAAAATCAATCATATTGCTCAAAAGCATCAACAAACCTCTTTTCAATTCTGAGTGAAAGTGGCATAGGCTTCAGGGGATCTGCAGTTGAAAACATTAAGGAATTGACACAAACTAAATAAAATTTTAATTATCATATTTGAAAGTAATAACTTTATCAAAACAAAGATGAATTATTATAGATGATTATTAATGATTAATACAGAAACAATCTAGAATGTCATCATACCTATCTGATTATTGGTAGCTCTTTGCACATTTGATTTTGGATGAGCACTCATGAACTTCAATTTATCATTAATGAAAGTATTGACATCTTTGTGCTGCCTGTCTGCATTTTCTATGGGAGCATGAATCAAAATGCTTACTTAAATGACGACATGTCCATTGAAACAAATGAATTGTGATGAATGAATCAATTTCCATGGTTTATACAGGAATTTAGAAATTAAAATTTAATACTATTAGGGACCTCCTAACCCTTTTCTAGGACAAAAACTAATAACAAAAATAATGCTGTTTAGATTTGATTTATTCAGTTTTTATGAATTAGACAAAGTAGAAACACAAAATTCAGTTCTTTAGCTCTCCTTCTAAATAGTCAATTTCTTCCACTTTTGCTTCACTCTTTTCTTAGGCTGTTTGCCTGGACCTAGAAATCCATGTTCGTGATTGTTGTAATGTTTTAATGTCATTAGCTCCTTCCTCAACTTGATCATGTCTTCTGCTTTTCAATACGTGCTTGTAACTGCCTATCTCTTCTGCCCTGATGCTTAAAAATGACCCAGGACAGATTTATCAAACTTGAAATTGATCATACTTCCAACACTGTTGATACAGTTTCTTATCCTTCTCACAGTTAAGCTTTTCTCTTTTTTGATTTCCACAAATCAAACTTATTTATAGAAAAGCGCCTCTCCTAAGATGCCCGATCATGACTCAATGCCAGCAAATCCCTCATCGTCACATCAATTAGCAAACACCGCTGGGAAAGCCTCAAATTGAAATGCATTGAAATGGTTCAGTTTCACATGGTAACAAAACTGTTCATCAGTTCCCCTGCACAATGCTATTTTTTAATTCCATGAGCATGTACAACTGCTGCGAGTCCCAGTTTTGAAATGCCAAAGTTCTTTTTGCAAGCTCAACAATATGATGTGGTATTCCTTCTCAACCAACTCCTCTCTTCATTATTGAGCTATTTGCTTTTGAAAACACAACCCCATAATTGGTAGTGCTATCAACGCTTTAAGAGATAAAACAGACAAGTGAATGAACGTAATGCAACACTTAATTGGCTGCGGTCAGGTAAAACGAAGAGACCGAATTCCCACTAATTGGTCAACAAACATTATTACTAAATTAATTCCAACAACTTAATAAAATTTTAAGACTTTTTATTATTTGTTTAAAGACTTTAAGTTTTTTTAGGACTTCCCTAATTTATAGGACTTTTTATCATGAATTTCAAACAAAACCTTTCTGAGGGAGGTCGGGAACATTTCTGCATCCGTTCGTTAAAGCTGATGCTTTGTTTTTCGAGGAAGAGATGGGATTCTGTTCAAAAAAGTAATTTTACTTCATAAAGCCAGATAATAACAATCATTAAGTGAGATAAAGAATCAAGATGCAGAATTGTAAAAGTTGAAGGACTTATTCTAGATAAGGAATGCTTATCAGATAAAGATTAGGTCTTTTTTGCAGCCAGTTTAGTATTGAAGTATTTCTGAACATTGTTTTCATAGATACCTTGATGAGGTTGTCGAGTCTCTCCAGAGCAGAAGAAGACGGGGGGTGAATACTTCCAGAATACTTTCCATCATCTTCATTTGAACAACCCTCACTGAAAACAAATTTAAAACTCAGCTCATTGTTTCTAGTGGGGGATGAAAAGAAACATCAGACTCTTTATGAGAAGGCCTCCTGTCATAGTCCAATCTTCTTGAAAATCTTTGACTAGGTTTTCTTTCAAATTTGACAGTGCGACGAGCCTTGTTTAGACTAGCAGTTTGAAATTCAGTTCTACCACTGCAATAAATAAAAGCTAAGGTTAAGCAATGCAATATAACATAATATGATATTGAAATGTCTACCTATATCTGAATCTAGAACCCATACGAATGAAACCCTGCTTAGTGGGAACTTGTTTGTTTGAGGCTCTCATCCTGAAGAAGGAATGGTGCTCCACAGCACACTTCCAGAGATGCTTGCAAGCATGTTCGTTGGGGAGTCGAAAGAGAAATGAATGTTCCTGCTCCCTGCCCTTTATTAATTTAGTTCATTTACATCAAATAAACAAATGGATTTTCAAAGGTAATCATAACATGTGAAAAACTAAAACCATTTGTTAATCAAAAACTGCTTACTTGGTCATTGTCCTCCACAACAACCAAAAACAATTTGGTTTTCTTGAACTGGAGTTTTACTATTTTCGGCCTACAATCATGAAATTCCGATTCATTTCAGAGCATAAGAAAGTGTTTGCACAAAAACATTCTACCAAAAAAACAATCCTATTTTGTTGCTTCCTTCAAAAATCAGAATTCCAGTTGGTGTCAGACCTAATGAATATTCATTGTTGTCTTTGCCCTTTGAAAGTCAGACAATTGATCAGCATTAACAATGTAATAAACATTTAAGAATAGCATTAACAAATGAATAAAACATTAAAAGATGATATTAGCAGGCTTTTATTATGGTTAAAGGCACCTCACTTGAACAGAATGCATATCAATTCCATAAAACTCCAGCCACTTAGCTTTGTTCAAATAATTCAATTCTGCCTGAGCTGGAGTGAGACCTCTGAAAGACAACAAGCAAAAGTTATTTTTGCAAAGACTGCAGGAAACAAGAGTAATTATGTCAAAGTAATGTTATTTACAACTAATATTTCTGGTTTCATATACCTGCACTCTTTGAACTTCTTCAGTATTTCTTGCTCCATGGCTTCTGTTTGATTTTCAACAAATCTGAATTCAGAGATGAATCCTGGATTGTGAACTTTCTCATCATAATCTCCAACTTCAGCTAGACAATTTCATTAAAAAAAGAGCTTAATTAAAAGTTTGTGTCTTAGCAGGCATTCAAATGTTATTCAATTTAAGGTTGATATTTGCCAGAAAAATAGATGATCTTGCAAGATTTTCTGCATTTAAAATAATTGCATAGAATTGTTGCACATGAGCATTAATTTTAATAAACATAAATGAGCCTGAATGAATACGCAAAGATAAAATAATAGCTGGATGATTCAAATTTGTTTTTGTGAAGATTTTTTTGCTGGATAAAAAAAGATCACATGTTAATGACATCAACCATAGCAACAATTGGTTCTGATCTGAATTAAACCCGCATTCATCTATTCCTCGATGTCAGGAAACATCAAACTGTTTCAACTGCATTTTTTTCCAAAAATATAAGTGCTTGCAAGGAATCTATCTGGGAATGGCTGTTATAAATGATTTTCCAATGATCTTTTCAAAAATGGAGTTACAGAGTAGGGTAGAGTTCAAGTGATGAAACATGAAACTCTCCCAAATTAGACCAGAGGATTATGAATGTGGAGAAATTTGACACTCATGAATAAAGAGTCCCTTGCACCAGATGATTCACTCAAACTTTCAATTACTTAATTCTTGGTGCCTTAAATGCAAATCATTTTGCCTTAATATGAGTGAGTGAATAAAAAGCAAGTAATAAGGTTCAAATATGAGAAATACTAAACAATTAAAAATGAATTTATGAATGTACTTAGTTCCAAACTAATACCAAAGAATATTTTAGAACTAAAATATTTTAGTTTTTTGGTTATTAAAAATCAGAATTTAAAAAACTGATAAGAATTCTCACATTGAAGAGCAAATGCTGCCAACTCAACACAAGTGTTAAAAGGACATTCAAGTCTCCCCTCAAGGATGTCTTGTTTCAATTGGAGGAAGAATTGATACCTGTCGATGAAAAACAAGCAACATACAACAGCAATTTGTCAAACATAACAGCACTAGAATATGTAGAGTCTCAATCATGAGTTCCCATGAAACAATCAGAGGATTGCATGTCCACCAGTTCAACAGCCTACCGAACGCCCAACATACCTGGTCAACTCCTCGTGCAAATTGATCGGCTCACTGGCATAAAACTTGACTCGAAAATTGAACACATAAGCAGAACCAACTGAAGATGAAAATTTTAAAAATATCTCTGTTGTGAATTCAAAACACAAAACATTTATTCAACACACCTATGTGTTTCAGCTGTTTCTTTATCTTCTTTGATGGATCCAGCCAATGCTGAGGCACAAAAATTGAAATCAATCAAAGACTGTTCACATCACCTCAGAAATTGGCTTAAATATGGATACCTTCACATTGAGACTATCCACAAACTGGAGTCCAAAATAGTCAATTTCAATCAAATCAAGATGCAGGAAAACCTTCTCACAAAGAGCTGAACCAAGGGAACCTTTCTGAAAAGAAAACATCATGCATTGCCAAATTGTTTATTGAGGCATCTGTTATCAAATACTTTTGGTTTTGGAGCACTAAATATTACCTTGAATAATAACTAATAATAATAATAATAATAATAATAATAATAATAATAATAATAATAATAATAATAACGATAATAATAACGATAATAATAATAATAATAATAATAATACTGAATTCAAGCTCAAGGTTAGGATGACATGCTTCTTGGCTTATAAAAGGTGAGTTAATTCTAATTAACCTCCATAAATTGTGAGGGACTCAGCATTGTCCCATCTGAAGCTTAAACAATGTCAGACAGGGCAGGCTGCATGGATCTAAACATGCCCTAGAGGCATTTGAAGGCACAGGCTGTGATGATTCACAGGCCTGCTAAATATTGTAGCCTTCATTCCCACAGGTTATGTTTTTAGTTCCCATCAACATGATAACCATAATAAAATAAAACTGTGTGTTACTGCTTGTTACAATATTGTAAATATTGCCAATAAAAATGAGGTTTTTGTTAAACAAAACTTGCAATGAAAATATGAAGAGATCATGCAGTGATGAGAAACAACAAACTTCAAAACAAGGAGCACGCTATCATTAACACAAACCAAATCCAAGAGACATGTACTACATTTTAAACTTACAAATCACTTTTGTTCTAATCATTCAGTTTTCACGAGTGTCCTCAGTAAAGCTAATCAAAATCCAAATACAATAGATTTATTGTCATCCTTAAGAATGTGATGTCCAGTCTGAGATACAATATCATATTAGAATGGCTCAAAGCATAAATAACAGGCATCTGATGTGCAAGCAAAGTATTGCAACTCACAATGATCATTTGGGTTTTTAAATTATGTAAATCTCGAAAAAAGGAGACGCTTATAATATCTGAACGAATCAATGACGAATGCAATCCACGTTGGTTAATTTCCCGAAGAACGTTATGTCAAAAGGAACGACAAGTTGTACCAAATAAAAAATAAGAAATTGCGATTGAGCCTTTCATACTGATTTGAACCTGTTGCCATATTACGATAAATGCCGTTTTTAATTTAAAAGTAAACTGACCGGCAAATCTATTTTCGTTTCACTGCCGTCCAAAAGATTTACTTTACATTGAATAAACTTTTTCTTCAATAAACCATCCACTACTGTATTGCTCTGCTGACCGTCTCGACCAGCATTTCTTCTCGTCATAAATCGAAAAAATTTAGACATGATTTAAAGCTTTTATTAAATCTACGCCAAACAAGTCTAATTTCATAGGCTAAAACAGGTTCGACAAAGTAAATGTTCGAAAAATAAATACTGCAGTGATGTGGGTGTCAAGTGTAATTTGATAAACGTATTAATTTTCTGGAGAATTAGTTTCAAAGTTATTATCGAAAACTTCTCAACTAATAAAAAATAAATAAATGCTAAAATAACCATCTAAACCGTCAAAAAATATTAAAACTATTTTTAAAAACATTTAAATATAATATTTTCAAGTGTTTTATGCTGCGATTACATTTTGTAACAAAATTATAATAACACATGAATAAATTAAAAATTTTTATGGTTTAGCTAACAAAAGTTTAAAATGTGTTATCTCAAGTATTTTTATAAAAAAAAATGAATTTGACGCCAAAAGTTTTGAATCTTCGTTTTTTCCGCCCACTGAAACAGTCACATTGCGAAGCAATTTCAATACATTAGTATGGGGGTCGACAAACTTCTTTTCACAGTGGGCCGGATAACTTACAAAATGGTGAGCGCGGGCCGCATAATCATTCTATGCAATACTTGCAAGCTACGAAAGCTCTGGGAAACAAGACGAAAAAATATGCTTGCCATTCTAATTATTATGACGGGGTGCCGAGTCAACGCGCTGTAGTAGCCAGGACTAGAGATGTGAGCGTCAAATATTTCAATTGTTTTATTACAAAGTTCTTTTTGAAATATTTCAACACAAAACAATACAAAAAAACCAATTGCAGATGGGATTGCCTTTCTTGAGCGAACATCCACCAATGAGTTTTGTCGCAAAATTATTTAATGAGCTTACCACCCATTTTCAAACATACTCTCCAATTCATTCACGTCTCTTCAACTTTCTGCACAAGAAATAGACTAATATAAATAGGATAAAGAATGTTCTGCTGGAGAGAAAAAGTTCTGCCTGAAAACGATAAATAAAGTAGCTAACTTGCTAGATACTCTCACCATTGATCAACATCATATCGATGAAGAAGACTGATATATGTGAGATTGTGAGTAATTTAGCAAAACACACTGATGGTGTAGGTTGGACGTAATGGCTGATTTAGCAAATTATCAATCCAGATGTGGATTGTGGGCAAAGCAGTTTGTTTGGCAGTCATCTCTGCAAGTCCTACCAATAGCCTGGTGGAAATGATGATATGCGCATCACATAAAAAACAATTAAAAAAAACAGAAACAACTCATAAAAATCACATAAAAACCTCGGACAAAAAAACATGTTTGTTAGCACTCCGATTTCCGTAACATTAACATCAATATCCTCCGCTCAACGGCGTATCAAGGGCATTTTGAGGTAGTACGTAAAAATTAATAAATTTAAAAAATGACCGCCCCTTTTCTCCAGTTTTTCTGTTGTGTCCTTTGAAGAATCAGATTTTTATTTGGCATTTAGTATAACGCTTGATGTACAACATGTACGAGTCATCAATGAAAATCACTACATTAATTTCTTAGAACATTTCGTGAAATATTAAATGACGTCACCAGAATCACCAGATTTTATATTTTATTTGTGAGCAGTCTGAAGTTTCCATCCATTTTGTAATTTTCAGAATCTTTGTGTGATTTTTCAAAGAAGGTACCGTAATGAAGAGAGTGAAGGAAAGTGGCGCGTTATTTCATAGAAAGAGAGTGCAATAGACAAATCCAAAAAACTCTGCTCTGAAATGTGTATATGCATGGAGCGTCAAAACCGAAAAAAGAAACGAGTGGATGTGAAATTGGTACGAAACGCTGGGATTTGACGCTGAGTTGAAACGGGAAATGCTGTGTGTCATCGACAGGTTGACTGAGGAAATATCTGGCAAATTTCAGCAAGTTCATGGTCTTGCAAACAAATACGCCTTTCTAAAACCATGAAACCTGTTTGATGATAATTATGATTGTCAGTGGTAACCAGACTATTGCTCAAATGGCGATACATACACTGTTACTCACATAGATTATTGCGCACATGGGCAATTTCTCACACTGACAGTTGCCTACATAGGCATAAATATAAATACAATTACATAGTTACACATCCATGCTCTACAAAAGGGGCAGACGTGACACAAATTATCAATTTATTGGATTTATTGATTACATAATTGAAAGATTTGGTGGACACAATTAGCTGATGAATACGTGAAGTTATTGAGGTACCTTGACCTATTAATGATAGAACATTAGCGATCGTTTTCATTTAAAACTCTGTTATCTTTTATAGATAAGCTAAAATTCTAAAATTCCTCTCATCCTTGCAAAAATGCTTATGAAATGTTTTGTTTCTTTGGACAGCATAAACATCTCCAACAAATTCATTGTGTGGATATACAAAGACGAATGGACAAGGTACGCATGGCATGACGATCGAGGAAATACAGGAATCTTGGTATGTCATAAAATGTGGCATGTGTTGAGAAATCGGACAACTGTTTGGTTTTATGGCTCTGTTCGTATGCATGGACAAATCGTCGAGGCTTCTGGAATATGTTAGTGGGTTTTCTTTTGAAACTTTACAAGCTTCACACAAACAAATGGAATCTCTCAGTGTATCAGTAAATTCACTCTTTTCTTCATAGGTCTCTTCCTCCGTGACACGTTGCACCTACAATAAAATGTAATTAAAAACAATTAAAATCTTTCTGACGTTTCAAAGCCAGACGAGAATTGAAACTCACTAAAGTGATTTGGCGCTGCGAAATGGCAATCAAATAACTTTCTCTCCTCAAAGTGCTACTTTCGTCTTCTTTTCCTTGCAAACAAAATTTATTTTTGATGAAGGACTGAACTCTTGAAATCATCCGTGTCATACTCTTTTTTTTTCTATGTCCATCTAAAGACGAGATTTAATCACGAGTAAATAATTTAAAATTACACAAATTGAGTCGGAACTCACCCATCTCCGTCACTTGATTTAAAGAAAGAAAATGCTATCGAACTTGGACATGTACTTAAGTGCGTATGTATTCCATATGTACAATGTTTATAACATACGTTTCATAATTCTTGCATGATTGTTCAATAATTGATCTCGTTACGCAGCACGCGTTAATCTTAAAAGCATGAGTTTTTTGCAGGGTTTTAATCTGGAACAGATTTAATTTGCTCAATCAGTTTTAACTCAAGACAGATTGCGAAATTAAGAAATTTGCAAAAGCCAATACCTGACCAACTCAATAACAACTTCACTGGTTGCTAATGGTACTCATTGAGTTCATATTCAGATGAAACGATGATCCAACAAGATCAGCCAAATAAGATGCTGTGAAACCTCATTTGTTTCTGTATTCATTCTATCTTAGTAACACGGATTATACATGTAAACAACACAGCAATTTATTTTTGCAATATAAATATTTCGATTTGAACTAAAATCTGTCGAGGTCGGGGGTAAAATTTCTTTTATGTACTCAAATATAACACTAAAGTGTAGTTGTTGTAGATTGGGGCCAATAACTAATTTCATCATACATCGTATTCCTGCTTTTTTTTGAAATTTATTAAGCACAAGCCACTATTAATGGAGGCGGATTTTTTAGCAGATCCAGTTAAACTAAGCAAAAGAGTACGGAGATGAACTGGACTCTATTTTTTCAGATGAAAAAAATTTAAATTTGGATGATACAGATGGCTATGAATATTATTGGCACAATGTCAGAGAGCCACAAAAAACATTTTTTAAAAGGAATTTCGGAGGTGTCTCAGTGATGGTCTGTGCTGCCATTCCTCTCGTGGTTGATTTAAATTCGTTTTCTTAGAGGGGAAGCAGAACTCACAAAAATATGTTGAAACAGTGGATCAGTATCCCTTTCCGCTCTGTGATAAATTTGAAGATGATGAAGTCATTTTTCAGCATGACAATGCCCCGATGTACAATTTAATTTTTCACACGTAAGTTTGGGTATTTCCAGTTTTTCCTGAAAATTGCACGAAGTATTTGTCGGAAGTCAATTAATTTCATAAGCATGTAAATATAATGTCTTTCAGTATATAGTGTGAAAAAATGGCCTATTCTGTACACAAAAAGTTATTGTCAAAAAACATAACTGGGTCAAGTTTTTGCAACGCACTGTATATATATATTTCATCAAGATATGCTCTATTAATATATAATTTAATTGTCGTATATATATATATCAATCAGAAGGTCGTGATCTTGTCTTGATCTCATCTTGTTGCCCATACACTTAAACAGAGATAATGCAAGCCAGCAACTCATGCTGTTGTTACTATGGCAACACGAGGTTATTAACAATTGATGAAGTTCCAGTTCAATAAGATTCATTCTTGTTTCATAGTTCCTATTGCACTGATATGGTTTAAATATTAAAAATAAACATCTGAACGAAATAGTCCGCGTTCATTCCACTTTTGAATTTATTTTTTTATTCCAATAAACTCAATTAACCATTTGAACTGGAATAATAGAATAATTATAAATAGATTTAAAGCTAAAAATGTTTTCTTCAAAACAAGAGACCGACAAAAGAAGTTTAACGTCAAGTAAGATTTTGAAAGCATTTTATCGTTAAATTTGAGTAAACCTGAAAGAGATTGTTCTAAGACTCAAATAAAAACAAATAATTTTTTTAAAGTAATTTGAAATTCCGCAAGCTTAATAATTCTGTCTGGACTTTCCATGAGTTGCTAACGGTTTCGAGAATGTTTTTTTGTGACTTGAAAATTAATGTTTAACTAAGTTAAAATAGGAAATATTATATAAATATTATAAATATTAATTTAAAAAAAAACACTGCAGAGGCTTCAAAAGTCTTTGCCTTCTTCGATACGTCAGAAAGTGGCTGGATATCCGTGGAAGATATTGGCGCAGTCTTGAGATCAATTGGATTCAATCCAACAGAACAGGAAATCAATGAAGTGCAGGAAAGTCTCAAAGATAAGAGTTACGAACATTTGTAATAAAATTAATTACTGAATAATTTTTATTATAACGTTTATTTTGCTTAACAGCAAATAACGACGAAATCGAATTTCAAGCGTTACATGATATTGTGAATAATTTTGAAAGACAAAATGATTCTTATCAAGATCTTCTCGAGGCATTTAAAACTCTCGACTCAAATGAGACAGGTGCTTCAGAATAATCTTATTATTGCTTCCATGATGTTACGTAATAATGTAGATAACATCATTAAACATGATAAAACAAGCTAAGAAAATTAAAATTAATAATAGTATTATACTAATTATTAATTAACAGAATTTAAAAGTGTTTAGAAAATTTGACCGAGTAAATTATCAGGTTACATATCGGCTACTGAACTGAAGGAGCTGCTGATGAACAATGGAGAACCACTGTCCGAGGAGGAAGCAAACCAGATGCTGTCGAGAGCAGAAGTTGATAGAAAGGGAAGAATTAAATACATAAGTGAGCCGAAATTATTTATCCAATAACATACGCAGTTGCCCTTATATTTATTTATTTGATTAAAGTCCATTGCATAACTAGGAGAGTGCCCTTGGATGGGGCGCTATATAAATAGTGGATACATTAAGTGCCTTCACATAATCCAAATAATCTCAGTTATGCAAAGGACTATAATCAATTAAATAAATAAAAATAAAATAAGTGCCTTCACATCCTATCCGGGTACAAAACCAAATCAAAAATTTGTCTTATTACTACTATAAAGTTACTCCTTTAATATGGCCTACTTAAATTTTACAGATTTTGCACAAATGATTGCAAAAGAAGACCTGTGAGAGCATCTATGAGTTTCTTGCAATTTCTAATCACGAATTTAATGAATTAAACTAAAGTAAACATTATTGATAGCAGTTGAATGTAAGGTAATTAATTCAAATAATTTAAAAATATTTTTAATATATGTTATTGTATTTAATTCTGACGTGAGTTTAAACAAGAAAATTGCTGTAATCGTCATTCTTAAGGTGTGTTTCACCTTTATAGTTTCACCTATTTGTTATTTATACGAAACTAATCTCACAAATTTATGTTATCTGCGTTCCGACAATTAATAGGATTCTGTGGTGGTCAAGCAATTCAACTCGATACTAGATACACAGAAACCTCAACATTTTAAGCTTTTTTTTATCGATTAGTAATAGTAATGTTTTATTAACGTCCGTTGTGATTAGTGATAATATTCAATATGTTGTAAATATCGGCAAATAATGGCGATAGAAGATATCCGGAGTTGACATCTGATGAGGGGAAAGGTTTCAAATTTCAGGTGAGGATGAATCTGAGAAGCCGAAACGTTTCAAGGGAAATAGAAATAGAATTGTTGAAAGTCCTCTGAGGACATTTGTCGGAATAGAAACTCTTATTATTTACATATTATGTGTTTATGGCGTCGCTTTCTAACGCGTTATATTATACGGTAAAATAAAGAGATGCAATGCCCAATTCTCCTTATAAAATGTTCTGACACTTATGGAAAGTCATAACTAATAATAATACAAAGGATGAGCAAAATCAAAAATGATATTGTGGTTTAAAACATTTAAATGAATTGATTCAAAATATAAAAACCAATTACGTGTTTCATAAAGCTGAATTAATTTTACATCGTTAATATTCATGTGCTTCCTGAATGGCTGGAAAAGCGGATCTCTTCTAAAAAACTCTACCTCGAAACGCTTGTTCCGAAAAGATAGGATGGAATAACATAACATAACATAACATAACATAACATAACAATTATTTATAGTGGTTAAGAAGACCTGGATCTGTGTAATAACCACTCTTTTTAGTCCTAATATCCGAATTTACTTAAGTAAATTTTGAATTTATCTATTGTGATAAATCAGCATGGATGGTTTCCTTATCTAGTTTATTCCATAAGGAAACCACCCTTGAATTGAAATAATTGTTTTTCAAGTTTCCCGAAGCCTTCCTGTATAATTTACAATCGTGCCCTCTAGTAGAAACACTTTTTGTGGCTTCGAAAAACTGTTCAGGCAAAAGGCCTTCCCTTCCCGATAAAATTTTGAATGCCTCGATGAGGTCCCCTCTATTTCTTCTCTTTTCCAGAGTCGTTAATTTACATCTATTTAATCTTTCCTCGTAACTAAGCTTTCCAAAACCATCTATCATCCTGGTTGCCCTTCTTTGTACTCTTTCCAACATCTCTACATCCTTCCTCAAATGAGGGTTCCATACTTGCACACAGTACTCAAGGTGTGGCCTTACTAATGCCTTATACAATCTCAGTATTACATCCTTGTTCCTGCTTACTACTGTTCTCTTTATCATTCCAAGTACTCTGTTTGCTTTTTTAGCAACTTCCATGCACTGTAGAGATGCTTTTCCATTGTTCTGCATTATTACCCCCAGATCTCTTTCCTGATTTGACTGCTTCAGAATGCTTCCTCCAAATGCATATTCGACTTTCGTGTTTTTGCATCCCATATACATAATGGAGCATTTGTTTACGTTGAAAAGCATCTGCCAATCTTCTGCCCATTTGAATAACTTGTTAAGATCTTCCTGAAGTGTATCTACATCTTCTTGCTTGCTGACACTTCTTGCTACTTTGGTGTCGTCAGCAAACTTGGATAACTTAGATCTTATGCCATCATCCAGATCATTTATATATATGCAGAACAGTACAGGTCCAAGCACCGATCCTTGTGGGACGCCGCTAAGTACTGGTTGCCACTCTGAATAAATTCCTCCTATGCCTACCTTCTGTCTCCTATCTGTCAACCAGTTTGTAAACCAATGTAATAGTTTGCCTTCAATCCCACATGCACCGAGCTTTTTTTGAAGCCTTTGATGGGGCACCTTGTCAAATGGTTTTGCGAAGTCTAGGTACACTACATCTACAGCCTTGTCATGATCAACCCACTCATAAATTTCTTCAAAAAACTCAAGTAGGTTGGTAAGACACGATCTGTTCTTAGTAAAACCATGTTGGCTCTTTGCAATCACATCGTTTCTTCCAAAAAAAGTTGATACAGCCTCTTTGATAATTCTTTCCATTACCTTCCTTCCATTCTTTCCTGATATTTTTGTTTTAAATCCTTAAGCTCTCTTTCCTCTCCAGATTTTATTTTTGTCATTTCTCGTAATTTCTTCCATGCTTTATACTTAGCTCTTTTGCATTTGATGACCTCCTTCGTAAGCCATGGCTGTCTTTTCTGAGTTCTGCCTCTGCTTGGGATATATTTATCTACAACTAGATTTAGCTCTTTCTTGATTATTGCCCAAGCTTCTTCTACATTAGCAGATTCTATTTTTTTAGCTAGGTTTGTTTTCTCTAACTCATTCCGTATTTTATCATAGTCAGCCTTAAAAAAGTTTTTAGAATCTAGGTTCTCTTTTTTTAAATCCTCGTTGTCTAAATAAATGTTCCATCTGACAACTTGATGATCACTTGTTCCAAAGTGTTCACCAACTGTTAGGCCTTCCACTAAGTTCTCATCTGTTGTTAATATCAAATCTAATGTGTTTTTACCTCTTGTGGGATCAGTGATGTGCTGGAATAAGAAGTTATCATTTGTTACATTTATAAAGTTTATATCCTCAGGTCTTTCTCCTTCTAAAGTGTTCCAGTTAATATGGTAGTTAAAGTCACCCATTACTAGCATAACTTCCTTACTGGCTTTGTATAATATCTCATTTAGTCCAGTATCCTCTTTAAAATTTGGTGGCCTGTAGCAAACCCCTAAAAGAAGTTTGAATTTACAATAAATATCACACCATAAACTCTCTTTAAAGTTTTCATTTTGAAATTCCTTTCTTTCTATTACTTTGATATGATTCTTAATATAAATTAATACCCCTCCTGCTCCATGTCCATTTTCTTTCTGTCCCTCTCTGTCTTTCCTTAACATCTCATAGCCATCAATTGCTAGCTCAGAGTTTTGAATACTTTCTTTTGCCCAAGACTCAGTAATGCCAATTATATCTGGCTCCTCCGTATCGACAATTAGCTCGAGTTCTGTCCTTTTAGTCTTACTAACTATACTTCTAGCATTGGCATAAACACATTTCAGAACTCTTACTCTGTCTATATCCTTACTTAAATGATTAATTTCTAATCTTACCTCCTCCTCAGCTTTTCCAGCTTCATGTTGCCTGGTTGGCCCTTCACTCTGAAAATGTAGTCCCCCGACTGATCTTCAGCTTGCTTTTTCTTCGCCTCTTCCAACAATTTCTTGCATTGCTCTCTTTCTGCTTTAGTCAAATCATGGCAGACAGAGATGCCTTTGAATTTGCTTTCTGCAGTTTCAGTTTCAGTTTCTAGGTTTTTTGATTCTCTTTCCCTAAATTGAATCATTAGTGGCCTTACCTCCTTTGTATCCTTACCTATCCTGAATACACTTTTGATGTCACCACTATCACATTTTACACCAAGTACATTGTTGATGAAATGCATAGCAGTGTCTCTATCCTCAGTTTTCTGTTCTGGCTCACTTTTAGCTTTGCTTTCTTCGAGCCTGTACAGTATAATGTTGTTCCTTCTCTTTTCTCTTTCGACTTCCTCCTGAGCAATGGTTTTTGCTGTACTGATTTTTTTGTCCATAACTTGTACTCTGTCTTCAATTGTTTTCAATTTTGCATCTACTCTTTTCTTTACAATTTCTGTCCATGCAAGACCCTTGCTTTTAGTACCAGCTTCGGCTGTCATGTCAGCCTCGACTGAGACAAGTAAGCTCTCTACTTTCTCCTCCAGCTTTGAAACTTTATTTTCCACAAGATCTCCTCCTACTTTGCCGCTTTCTATAGTCTCCAACTTTTTTTCGAGCAACTCGATTTTGTGACTTTGTTCCTTATTGATACCTATGAGTTGTTCGAGTCTTTCGACGACGTCTTTCATTCGCACACAGTTCTTGCAAATTTGGTTTAGATTCAAACCCTCGACACTTCCATACATTTCGCATTCTTGGCATTTTTTAAAATCTTTAAAACTTCTCGTAGTCATTTTAGCGAAACTTTCACTAGAGCGATAATACGTAATCTAGAGCATGTACTATAGGACAGGGGTACTCAAACTTTTTTTGCTTGGGTCCACAATAGATTATTTTCAGAAAGGTGGAGGTCCACAAGGGTCAAAGTCATGCGAGCACTGATTAGGGAGTCTGGGGGAGCGTCGTAAGCATTTGGAAGAGTTTGTAAAAAATCAAGCCTGCTTTTGACCACCTGCAAGCCTGTGTTTTTGGATTTTGTCTCCATTCTGGAAAGACATTTTCCATATTTTGTTTCTTTTAATGAACAATATATTAGTAATTTATTTTATTTTTTATCATAAGATTTGTTAGATTTTTAATCTTAAGATTTGTTATTATTGTTGACTAGTCGATAATATTTTAAAATTTTATTGTATTTAGTTATGTTTAATAAAAAGTAATGAATTAATATTAAAATGCTGTGTTAAATTCAGTTAAATTTAATTCTAATAGATGAACAATCTACAAGTGTTAAGTCAGACTTTTTATTTAGTGTGATGCATGGAACTGCTTGTCCTTCATGACTTCTTTGATATTTGGAGAATAGCTAGTAATTGCAATTCTCAAACAATTTTCAAGATGTACATCAGTTAATTGACTTCGATTTTTAGACTTGATAATGTTCATAGTTGAAAATGATGATTCACAGGTGTAAGTTGATCCAAATATTGTCAGAACTGATAAAACCAATTTCTTGGAGCAAGGGTATTGACCCTCAATTACAAACTTAGACCAGAATTCAGAATTTTTTAACTTTTTAAATTTTTAAATTTATTTTTTTGGAAATAATTGGAGGTCCACTTAAAAGCTATCGGCGGTCCGGATTGTGGACCGCGGTCCGCAGTTTGAGTACCCCTGCTATAGGAAATGATTGCAATAATTTAACAAATGATAAATTCCTGCATGCTATTTATAGCTGTCTTAATTTAATTATGATTAAGGCAACTTTTTACAAATCCAATCCAAACATTTGTTGTTGAGATTCCTCACTTGCAAATGACTTTCATTACTTGCAAACAACGCAACCAATCAGAAGTCTCATTAATATTCATACGTCGACAGAAATTAAACGCCGACCACTTACAGCTTTACATCATTCAATTACAGTGAAAATTCCCACAGAGAACTTGTTAACCATTCTTTGCCTAATATGACTTATGTTTATTCAACATGTTCCTCGGCATTATGCAATAGATATCAATTTGTTGCCACATTCGATGAAGTAATATGCCGTATTACGTCACATAAGTCACAAAGATTCTCCACTAGTTATTGCGCATTGGAAGCATTTTGACATTCAAAGATTTCCTTGAGTCGATATAAATTTATTTTCTGCTCCTGTTGTATAAAATATAAGATTCGGTTCGATAAAAGAGAAAAAGTCACATCACCAAAAAATTTCAACCGTTTCTCGATCTGAGATCAATTTCTCTTTTGTGAAGAGAAACGCAAGCTTCGGAAGTGTTTCAGTTGTAAGGTAATACAACACAAATGGAATGTTAAAGAGAAGTCGGAAAAAGAATGCATATGAATATGAACAGAGTTATAAAACGCCTATCAATAATATTAGCTGATTATTGAAAAATATCTTAAACGAAGTTGTAAAGCTGTTGGGTTTGGAGCGAACAACTCATTGAAAGTTTTATGGCATCACCCCCCACCAGATCTACTTCCTTTGCACCCCTCGTGTCCGGAAAGCACAAAGAACTGACAATTTCTTTTAAAGCCCCTTTTACGACCATGGCATTGCTTAAATGCTCGAACAATCAATTACAACTTATGGATTTTTGAAACATCCAGGAGACAAACGTGAAAATTCGTGAGTTGAGGACATTTTTAGGAATTTTCTTGTCGTTTATAACAGCAAGATGTCAACAGTATTTCAGTGGAAAAGGATCAGCTTTTCATGACATTGATGAACAGGGTTTAACATTTCGCAATATTTTGAAGCAAGTTAGTTCTAAATTGCTTTGCTATTTAGTTGCATATGAAGCGTTTGATTTAACTTCTAGCATATATTTTATGGAATTACTCATGAAATTACAAAATACTTTACTATATAAATAGAATTTTAAACAAAAGTTAGCATTATTTTGATTGATTACTTTGCTCTCATAAATAATGTTGACTAAATATGAGCGAGTTTAATTTTTCGCATTTTTGTGACGTCATTATAAATCAACGTGTCTCTCAGTGGCATAGACTCTTAAACTGCTGGATATTAGAAACTATTTGAAATGTTTACACTGCAATATTTTTAACCAGCTTCAAACCAGATCAAGATTGTTTCATGATAATGTGTGATCAGGATAGGAGCATCGACAGTTCATCAAAGGACTTCTCACAAGATGACCTGGACGAATCGACTCTCAAGCGTCCAAAACGCCTTACGAATTCTATCAGTGCCGAAACAAGGCGCACCTTGAATGACAGAGAGAGAAGAAGAATGCACGAATTGAATGCAGCCATGGATTCTCTCCGAGAAGTTCTTCCCGTTTCAGAAGAAGAACAAAACTCCTCAGGCAAATTGTCGAAGGTGGCAACACTGAAATTAGCACGTAGACACATTCTAGAACTGCAGTATTTTGTTAGCGAAATGAGAAAACTTCCAAACAACGTGCTTAGGTTACTTCCTGAAGCTCCTGCATACAAAGTCCAACCAAGCATAAATCATTCCTCAAATTGTTTTTGTATGCGCTGCATATTGTCAAAATAATTTATTTCATTTACTTTTTTTAGAATTATGTTTTAGCAAGACTTTTGTAAATAACTTTTGTTGACCTTAACTTAAGCAATTCTTCTTGGGAAGAATTCAAAAAGCTTTCCAAACTTGGCAAGCCCAGATTTTCATTAAATCGTCATTATTGATTCGGATTTAGTTGAATGCCTGTTTAATTCAATGGTAACTTCTATTTAGGAATTGACCAGGGAATGTTGTCAATCATTTAAAAAGGGTTTACACTTTTTTAAAATGCGAACATGTATTCCATGTTAAAAATCCAAGTTATCATAAAATCTTTCATTTGGTGGAATAAAAGGTATTAGTTATATGAGCTCTTGAGAGAGGCTGGGATTTAAACTTCTAATAGAGTCCCTGAGACTCCTAGCAAGGCCAAAGTTTTAATAATTCGTCTATCGATGCCTGGTATTAATGATAAGTCAAAATAACTCGTCATAATAAACAAAATCGACCCATACCTGGGGTGCCTTTATAGAATAATCTCGCTGCTTTTAAAATACTTATGCTTAAGAAACAGTAATGGCAATCATTCTTTGGCTAACGTCTCACATGAATGTCATTCAGAAGTGATTTCATTATCACTTTAGCTGGCATGTGGGCCATCGATCCATCAATCCACCCATCCATCCACTCCACGCCTAACAGCTCGTTAGGACACACTGTCCAGAAGGAAAGAGTCATCCGAGACACCCATACATTTTTTAATAACTGTCCTCTTGTTCTATATCTGCCTACTCAGATACAATGATGTCATTTCAGCGTTTTCCAAGGGGCAAACCCTCGTAAAACTTTAATAAAAATGTTTTCCCTTCTATCCTAAAGTCAAGCTACCCAAAAAATCTGATTTTCTCTTGAGATTTTGATTAAGGCTGATAAACAAAGATAGGTAATGAAAGAAGAATAAACAAAAGTTTTATATGTGCAAATGAGTCTTAAAATGATGGAATTATTTAGCCAAATAGCTTCATTCATCATTAAATCATGCTAGCATTGCAAATAGTTTTAAGATAGAATGATATAATAATGTCTACAAAAATGTATAATATCTTTTTATTATTATTTTATCATATTTTATTATTATTATTATTATTGATTATTTTTTTATTTTCTCGGCCATTAACAATATAAATCTTTCAAAAAACCACTACGAAAGATTTAGTGTCCGTAAAAGGGTTCGAGATCTCCCTGGTCATGTGAATTTAAAAGTAAAAGCCGTAGTATAAAATGTCAATTGTATCGAAGAGCATCAACCATTAATGTTAATGAGAGTTCGAGTTATGGACGTCTTTTTTCGATAGCACCTGTGAGTCATCCATATCTTGTAACTCTGATTTAGAACGGCAGTTATTATGTTCATAAGGCCTGTTCTTCATAAAGCCGAATTCCTTCCAAAATTCAAACGATTCTCCAGCTGCAAACAAATGCCTCAACATTTGGCAATATCTCAGTGATTGCTGGAGCTCTTCTCAGCATACAAGTGTGAACATCTTGAGTGTCATGTATTTCATGACTTTGTTGTTGTACACTCGGTCTAGGTTGAAGACGTCTGAGGCAATTCATCGCACGCTATTCATTTCCATGTACATAAATCGGGTATTTTGAACCCCTGATTTGTAAAGATTCGGGGCTTTACTTTTGTCTCCTTTTATCAGTTCGTTTTCCAATCTTCTCATGACAAAATTATGCCTCTCGTGTCTTGCGACATCGCTTCTTGGACATTTCTGGATTATGTGCCCCAGCGACTCTAAGGATTGAAATCCTCATCGCACCCTGGGAGCATGCTGTTCCATCTCGAAGCAATACAGTGCAGCAGCCCGGATCTTAACGCATCTCGTATATTGATTGGAATGGATTCTCGGGACCAACTTTCTTGGTCAATGATCTCAGTCCGTAGCCATCTACAGTTGTGTAAAGTCTCTCCAAAGCTGCCGCTTTCCAGTATTGTCCTTACTGTTTTGTTCCAAACTTTCGAAATTCTCTCATAACCAGAGTGCTGCTTCTGAGAACATCAGTAATGTATTCATCTTTTCGACGTCCTATCCCCAGATATTTGTACATATGTGATATATCGATTGCTCTGATATCATCGGATTGTAATTTGATGCAAGTTGTGGGATTGACTATTCATCGTTTCTCTTTGCAGTGGGCTTCAGTTCTGAGTGCTATGCATTTGTTTGTATTGATTCTTAGTCCTGCGCTGATACTTGCACTCTCTAATTGTTCCACCAGTTTTTTCATTCCGATGTCCGTTGTTGACATTAGATCGTCGGCTAATACAACGTAATTGCACTTAATCGTCGAACACCTGCAGGCCGTAAATCCAATCGATTGGTCCAATTCGCTCGTTGTCGTGTCTATGACCGCATTGAATAAGTAGGGGGACATCGGGTCTCCTTGACGGACTCCTCTTTTCCCTTGAACTTTTCCACTGAGACCCTCCTTGATTTTCAGATAAACTTCACTTTCTTTCTAGAGTTCTGCTAGATACTCTAAGAAGAGTGGTGGAGTGCCAAGTCTGGCCGTAGCTCTAAGGATGGTGTTATGAGAACCGGAGTCGAAAGCTTTAGTGACATCAACAAAAATCATGTTCAATTTTTGGAGCTGTTTTCTCTTTTTTATTTGAGATAATTGATTTAATCAGAAAGAGATTTTGTACAATGCCTAGCATGCGATGAAACAAGCGGGCCATAATCAGATCCACTGTAATAGGACGATAATCAATCGGACTGGAAGCACTTATTCTTGGGAATGAAAGTGACTTATTCCCGTCTTAAATGACACAAGGATATTTTTGTTAATAGCCAGAGAGACATGTAGACGGCCATATCATTATAGTTGAATATTTTAAGATGTCTTTTTTGGAAGCCTTCACGACCAGGGTAGCTGTCCTTCAGTCCCCGGAATGCAATTTCTACATTTCATCTGGTGATTGAATCCTGCATTTCTGTTGCTGTGTCATTAAAAGGCCTGTCATCTTCCACCGATTACTCCTCGAGGATTGGACCCCAATAATCTGCCAATTCCGTGGGAAGAGTGCCTGCCTGGATTCCATATTCTTCCTTTAGAACAGAATGGGCTTCTGCTGTGGGATTCTTTTGGAAAGGATTTTGTAGACTGACACAGCATTTCTGCCGTTCTAACTTTTTTGTTCTCTTTTTGTTATCCGGACTTTTGATTTCTGGTACGTTCTACATGTGTTTTCTGATTTATTTCTGACTTGACTGTTGTTCTTTCTTTGTAGCCTCTCAACATGATTTGGTAGCTTTTTTTGTTTCTTTGATCTATTGATCTTTTGCGGAATTTGATTAGATGTCCAATTTCATATTCCTTGTTTATCAATAAGATTTTCTCCGTTCTGTCCAGTGTCTCGCTTATGAGGTCCAGATGTATCATATGATATCTCTCAACCACAGACTATTTTAGTTTTATTAGACTATCCAAGGAGACTGTATTGTTATCTAATCTCTTCTGTTCATCAGACGCAGGTGGTATCCAGATATCTCCAAATTTTCAGGATGTCTCAGAATCACGGTATCCCGGAAGGCATTGCTTAGAAGGTTCTTGTATCCAGGCTTGTTCCCAATTCCCTTCTTATTCGCTTTAAACTCATATCCAGAAAGTGTCTAGAGAGAGCAATGTCGATTCTCTTTCTTTCTTGATTATTCAGTCCAACTTTGGCTTTGGATATCCTCTTCTACAGCTCGTTTGAATTATTCTCATCAATTGTTTCCAAGCAATCCGAAGGCTAGGACTGCCGGCTAATGGCGTTTGAGTATTTTCCAAAGAACTGCTGACAAATAAACGCCGAAATCTCCAAATTTAATAAATTCTTAAGAGCATATTCGACTGCACCAGTCAACAGCTCGAGATTTCATATTTTATTATTATCATCATCCTCATCGTCGTCATCATCGTCATCGTCAAACATATCTTAACGCTCTAAGTGCTAATTAAGCCGGTTTATCCATCCAGCAAATTTGTTAGATTTTGTTCTAATATTACAACTTCATCGTTTGCTCTTTTTTTTTAATTTACTTATATAAAACTTTCAAATGTAAAACAAACAATTCTTAAATGAGGATTTTGTGTGTCTAAATATAAATATTCTATCAAGCATAAATTTATAAAATGTCCGGAATTAAAAAATAATAATAGCTTTATTTTGATAGCATAGTTTAATATTCAGCCTTTTATAGGAGCAGCGCAACCATTCCAACTATCGCAACCGAATGGGCGAACTTGAGTTTTTCGGCCTTATTCGGCTCGAGTTTTTTTAGACCTTTTGAGCTTGTTTTTCGTTCTTGGGCTTTTGCGACCATAGCGGATTCTTTACCAGTAGTAGCAGCTTTAGCAGTAGCAGTGGTTAGTGCTCCTTTTTTACTCGACCATTGGATCTGCGAAAGCTTAGGGTTGCAGTAGAGGTCGTCATTTTTTGCTTGATTTGCTTCGTAGCAGGATTCTTCAATGAAGCACGTGTTTTCCTTGAAGCAGTCAAAGGACATTTACTAAGCACCAATGCTTAATGATGGAAATAAAACTTAAAATTAAGTTTAACATATTATTTTAAATTGTAAAAATACTATTTGGAATGCAATTATCAAGCGATTTTACGTCTAACTTTTGGTCTGCAGCTAGTGTCCTGGCAATCGAGGCACGTACCATTGTAAATAACAACCCTTAACGAGTTGCTTTTCAAATCCGTTTTTCCGTTATTGAAAGTATTGTATACAGCAAATTTCCTCTTACCACTATTACTCTTTTCATTAAAAGTTTCGTTATCAAGAACGCATTGCAAATATCCTGGTTGGAGGAGTTTCGTAACGACTTCAAGTTCTTGTAGTTCACCAGACTGCATGTTGAAAAGTACAGATTTAAAAATTTAGAAATTTGTTTTAAACAGTTACACTGTCCAAGTGTTTACGTCATAAATTATGACCTTTCCTAATTTATTACTGTCACACCACTCGGTTAAATTTTCTCGTTTGCTGGGTGAGCATTTCGGCCTCTGCTCAGTTTAAAAATATGTAAATATTCACTGGTGCTATGATAAGACAACTAAATGAACATTCTAATTCTACCATTCCAATCCCTCATAGCTAGGGCCACCGAAAAGTGGGTAAAGTGCCTGGAGACCCGGCATTTTGTAAGCATGTCCAGGTTTAATTTTTTTTCTTTTTTAAACTGATGTGACGTAGAGGTCCGAAATTTCTGCCGGCTGTTACAACTAGGTAGATACCTGACCTTGGACATCATCTAATAATATTTGTTTCGCTTTTCCAAAATAAAAATTGTACTATTTGATTGTCAGAAAGTGTTCACCCCAAGTGGTGTGCAGCCGAATGGGGGATGGAAGGGTTTCCTTCTTATTTTGATTGGGGTGACCAATAAATCCTCGTGAAATCTACCTCGGAGTAAATAGCGACGATGCATTTTAAGGAGGAAGTATCTTGCGGGTCGCTGACTGTTGTTTCCACATTAAAAATGTAGCACGGACGTTCAGAAGGGTCACAAAAGTTATTTTCTTGAGCCATTGAAATTAATGGATTTTTTGCCAGGTCAATTCCACAATGAAGTCCAGCAAATCCTGCAACAAACAATCGTTACGTAATCATGTCCTTAATCTTGCTTAATGAACATTCAGTCTTTCTGATAAGAAAGATGCTTTATACCAACCTTCCTTGCATTTACAAGTCCCACTACTACAAGTTCCATTATTTTTGCATAATGGACAGAATCCATTTTCTAATTTGTTTAACAAATTCATGATATCTTGAGAGCCAGGACTGTATTTATCGTTGATAATTTCAATTTGACTTTTTAATTTCTCCACACAAGAATGCTCAAAGACGCGCACGTAATTTTCAGCAACGTCAACACTTCCTGAAAACTAAAGGGAGCAACCTCAATGATTATTTATCCATGACACGCAACACATAAGATAGTAATGCTCAACCCAATATGATACAATGGAATTGCAAAACACATTTGTGGTCTGATTCATAGTTAACATTGTAGTAGTATACATTAGGGCGCCATAATCGATCTGCAGCCCTAATAAAAATTCATGTATGTAATTTCCATTTTTATCATTATATACCTACTTTTGCACACCCCTATATAGAATACATCCTGAAAATTCGGAGGGATCGGAGATGCCACCTGCGTCTGATGAACAGGAGGGATTAGATAACAATACAGTCTCCTTGGATAGCCTGGCAAAACTGAAACAGTTTGTGGTTGAGAGATATCACATGATACATCTGGAAAACGAAGAGCTCTCTGACCTCATAAGCGAGAGACTGGACAGAACGAAGAGAATCTAATTAATAAACAAGGAATATGAAAAATGGACTTCTAATCAAATTCCACAAGACATCAATAGCAAGAAGCAAATAAAGCCACCGAATCATGTTGAGAGGATACAAACAAATAACAACAGTCAAGCCAGAAATAAATCAGAAAATGCATGCAGAACATATCAGAAATCAAAAGTCCGGGTAACAAAAAAAGGACAAAAAAAAGTTAGAACGGCAGAAATGCTACGCCAGGTTACAAGCTCTTTTCCGAAAGAATCCAACAGCAGCAGCCCATTCTGTTCTGAAGGACGAATATGAGATACAGGCAGGCACTCTTCCCGCGGATTTGGCAGATTATTGGTGTTACGTAGCTAGCACACCTGTATGTGCCTAAAGGCTAGTGCCTAATTGCGAAGCTAGAGAGCGGTTCGTTTGGAGTTCTGGAGTTGCTACATACAATTGATACGAATTAGTTAAAAACTAGAAGACGTGTTTTGTTGTAAATAAAGACTTTTAGTTTCGCTGTTGTTTTCATTTATACAAGAGATACAACAAGTGGCGCAGTCGACAGTTGTTTCTGAAGTACAAGTCTACGAGGTTTCAATTTCTGTCACGGTTACTTTCGGTTAAAGAAAATGTCGGAATTGAAAGAAATTGTTCAGTTGTTTGCTGAAATGTTGGCGAAACAAACAGCAGAAAGTGAAAGAAGAATGATACAAATGCTACAAACTTTTCAACAAGGAAATACGACGTCTTCTATACAAAAGTTCGAGCCTTTTCAACCAGAGAAAGAATTATTCAAGGATTACATCAAAAGGTTTGATACATTTCTGTTGGCAAATTCAATCGCTAAAGGCAAAGCAGCCCAGGTTTTTCTTACAAACCAAAGTCCAGAAATATATAAAATGCTTGAAACTTTGGCTACGCAATTGCAACCGCCCAGAAATGCAAATGACATGAATTACGAACAAATAGTCTTGAACATGGAAAAGTTATTCAATCCGGCTACTTTTGTAATACGAGAAAGATACAAATTTTGGACTAATGGGAAAAGAAAACCAGGTGAGTCGGTACAAGAGCTCGCAACTCGGATTCGTCAAGGAGCGGTCACGTGCGATTTCTCGAGCATTACAAATCCATTGGACGAGGCGCTCCGAACAAATTTTATATGCAGCATTCAAAATGAAGCAGTTCTGAAAGCATTGTTTAGAATCCCAGAAGAGGAACTGTCTTTTGCTAAAGCAGTGGAAGTGGCAAATGAGATTGAAGGAGCGGCCACCGTGGCCAAAGACACAGTATACCATTCGACTTCGGAGTCAATTCAGGCTATTCAGTTGAAACCGGAACAGATAGCTCACGCCAAGAGAGGAGAACAGACTCCATTTCAAAGAAAAGACATTTCAAGCAAAAGATACGATACCAGCAAAACATTCAAGCGAGACAATGCACACCCTACAAAGCGTTACAATTGTTACAGGTGTGGTAGTGCGGAACATTGGGCCGACAAATGTAGGAAGACTGGTGTTGTTTGTAATTTTTGTGGAAGGAAAGGCCATTACGAAAGAGTGTGTTTCCAGAAGAAACCACGAAACGTCGTGCAAATAATCAAAAGAATGCATGATAATGATCCGCTTTTACAAAAGATACAACTTGGCAAGAAACTTTATGAATTCGAGTTGGACAGCGGTACACGCGACAGTTTTATTTCGAAGACAATATGGACCGAATTAGGCTGCCCAAAACTCCAAAGAAATCCAACTGAATACAGGTCGGTTACAGGTGATGTCCTACCAATTTACGGTTTGTTCAAGATTGACGCATCCATGCCAGAGAAGGAAAACATAACATACATAACATTCAACGTGACTCCAAAACAACTGAATTTGTTGGGAAGAGTCGCAATGTTACAGTTGCAGGTAGACTTGAGTAAAAAGCTTCAGGAATCTCAGAGAATATGTCTTGTACAGAATGAAGAGATACATTCAAACTTGAATGCAAACGACGTCCAAAAGAAGTGTCGAGATCTCTGCCAGAAATTCGAGGAATTATTTCAGCCAGGATTAGGTTTGCTTAAAGATTGTGAACTGGAAATCAAATTCAAGGAGGAGGCCGTGCCGGTGTTTAAGAAACCAAGGACGGTGCCATTCGCTATCATGGAGGATTTGAATCAAGCTTTAGAAGCTGGAATTCAGAAAGGAATTTGGATACCAACCAAATTCAATGATTGGGGAACTCCAATTGTACCAATTCGGAAGAAAGGATCGGGTTCAAAGGTCAAATTGCGTGTGTGTGGGGATTACGCTGTCACAGTAAATTCACAGCTAGAAACTCACCGACACCAAATGCCATTACCCGAGGACCTTATTAGGAAATTATCCGGAAGTAAATTTTTTTACAAAAATTGATTTAGCGGACGCCTACAATCAAATAAAACTGGGTCCCGAGAGTCAACGACGTCTTGCCCTTAGCACACCTAGAGGTGTATTCCTACAAACAAGACTTCCGTTCGGCATAAGTTCAGCGCCTGGGTATTTCCAGGAAATCATGGATAATTTGACCAGTGACCTACCTGGAGTGGTGGTATATCTGGATGACATACTAATAGGAGGCGCGACCGAACAGGAACATCTACAAAATCTAAAGAATACACTACAGAAACTACAAGACAGTGGCTTAAAATGTAACAAAGAGAAATGTTGTTTTGCACAAGAATCTTTAGATTATCTTGGCCATACATTGTCAAGAGAAGGTGTTGGTCCTGGAGGAAAAGTTGATGCCGTAGCTTCCATGTCCAGACCAGTAAATATTTCGGAACTGAAATCGTTTTTGGGTTCGATACAATTTTACCACAAATTCATACCAGATTTGTCTACGGTTGCTGAACCCCTGTATTCTTTGACTCGCAAGAATATCAAATGGTTTTGGGGACCGAATCAAGAAAAATCGTTCAACAGATTGAAAGAATTACTGCTGAAACGAGTTCAACTGGCCCACTTTGATCCAAAGTTACAAGTTGGAATTGCATGTGATGCATCCGAAGTAGGTTTGGGAGCAGTATTATTTCACCGTTTCACCAGATGGATCTGAAAGACCCATATTCAACGTTTCAAAGCTTTTGTCCGAAAGCCAAAGCAAATACAGTCAAATTCATAAGGAAGCTCTCTCAATAATATACGCAGTACAAAAATTCCATCCATATCTCTACGGCAGGAAATTCATCTTAGTGACTGATCACAAGCCACTCTTGGTTTTATTTGATCCAAATAAAGCAGTGCCAAAACTTACTTTGAATCGGCTGACGCGCTGGGCCCTTATACTGCAACAGTACAATTATACAATTGAATACAGGAAAACGTCTGAACACGGGAACGCAGATGCGCTAAGTCGGTTACCTTCGGGTGAAGATAAAATATTTGATGATGCAGAGAAGGAATTGGAATTTTCCAATGTCTGCACGATTCAGACAGATCCTTTGGAATCTGGTTTGTCGCCCTGTGAACTGCTAAACGGCAGACAAATACGGGCGAGAGTCGATGTCCTTCGCCCATCTCCGTCGCTCCTGACAAAAGAAGTAGCTCTTACACAAAGAAAAAACAAAGAGCGATTCGCGGTAGGATCGCCTTGCTACGCAAAATACTTTGGACCTCATAGAGATCGACAACCAAGATGGGTACCGGCTATAATTCAACAGATTCTGGGTCCAAGATTGTTTGTAGTCAAATCTTTAAGGCAGGGATATTTGTGGAAGAGGCACATTGATCAAATTCGCCACAGATACGGTGTTGAACAGGATGCTGATCCTGGAGATCCAGTGGTTGTACATCCATCCCTGATAGGGAAACCAACGTCTGAGCGACCAAGACAATTACAAGAACCTACGCCAAGAAGAGGGCAAAGAACGATTAAAGAACCCAGACCCGAAGTACGGTTCCCTTCTCCGACTATGCCACGAAGATCAGAAAGAATTCGTCAGCAGTTGAACCGACGACTTTTACTGAAGGGGGAGGTGTTACGTAGCTAGCACACCTGTATGTGCCTAAAGGCTAGTGCCTAATTGCGAAGCTAGAGAGCGGTTCGTTTGGAGTTCTGGAGTTGCTACATACAATTGATACGAATTAGTTAAAAACTAAAAGACGTGTTTTGTTGTAAATAAAGACTTTTAGTTTCGCTGTTGTTTTCATTTATACAAGAGATACAACAATTGGGGTCCAATCTTCGAGGAGGAATCGGTGGAAGATGACGGGCCTTTAGAAACGATTAATGACACAGCAACAGAAATGCAGAATCCAATCACCAGATGGGATGTAGAAATTGCATTCCGGGGACTGAAGGACAGCTGCCCCAGCTTCCAAAAAAGACATCTTAAAAATTCAATTATGGTGATCTGGCCGTTCACATGTATCCCTGGCTGCTAACAAGAATATCCTTGTGTCATTTAAGACGGGAATCGTCACTTTCACTTCCAAGAATAAGGATGCTTCCAGTCCGGGTGATTATCGTCCTATTACAGTGGGTCCGGTTATGGCCCGCTTGTTTCATCGCATCCTTGGAGGAAGAATGTTGTCATCGAGACAAAAATCATTCCGACCAGGAGATGGCATTGCACAAAATCTTTCGAATTCAATCAACTATCCTGTTCTCTCAACAGCTCCAAAAATTAAACCTGACCTTTGTTGATGTTACGAAAGCTTTCGACTCCGTGTCTCATGGTACCATCCTCAGAGCGGCTGCCAGACTTGGCACTCCACCCCTCTTCTTAGAGTATCTAGCATAACTCTAGTTAGTCTAAGGAGTTGAGGTTTATCTGAAAACCAAGGAGGGTCTCAGTGGAAAAATTCAAGTGAAAAGAGGAGTCCGTCAGGGTGATCCAATGCCCCCCCCCCCTATTCAATGCGGTCATAGACATGATAACCAGCACATTGGACCAATCAATTTGAATCACGGCTGGCAGAGGTTCGACGACTAAGTGCAATTACATGGCATTCGCCGACGATCTGGTCCTAATGTCAACGACTGACATCGAAATGAAAAGACTGATGGAACAATTAGAGAGTGCAATGAGCGGCGCAGGTCTAAGGATCAATTCAAACAAATGCGCTACACTCAGAAATGAAACCAACTGAAGAGAGAAAAACGCTTGATAGTCAACCCCATAACGTATCTCAAATTACAATTTGAAGATATCAAAGCAATCGATGTCTCACAGACATAGAGATTAGAGTCCGGAAGCAGCCAGCGTCGATCGGAGATGAGATTCAAAAACTGCGCCATTCAAGAGCACCAATAAAACCTTGCCAACGCCTTTATATTTTAAAAGTTCACTTGCTACCAAGTCTAGTCCATAAACTTACCTTTGACAAGGTATTCATCGGTTCTCTGAACTCCGCAGACACCGCGATTAGAAGGAAAACAAGGCATTGGCTACATCTTCCAAAGGATGTCCCGAAACCATTTTATCATGCCCCCGTTAAATCCGGAGGCATAGAAATTCTTCAACTTAGGAAATGGGTTCCTCGTCTTCGAATGAATAGATTAACAGAAATTTTCTCCGAGACAGGCCGTCATAAGGATGATTTCATGACTGATGTTCTCAGAAACATCTCAGAAAACTCTGATTATGAGAGAATTTTGAAAGTTTGGAACAGCAGAGGCGAAAATATCAAATCAGGATTGGAAAGCGGCAGCTTCGGAGAGACTGTACAAAACTGTAGAAGGCTACGGACTGAGGTCATTCACCGATGGAGTTGGAATGAGCGAATGGATTTCAGCTGCGGTCCCGAGAAATCATTCCGGTCAGTATATCAGATGCGTTAAGATCCGAGCTGCTGCACTATATCGTAGGCTTAGAGCTTTAAGATAGAACCCGCAGGCTCCCAGGGAGTGCGATGAGTATTGTCAATCCTTAAAGTCGCTGGGGCAGAAATGCCCAAGAACTGATGGCGCAAGACACTAGAGACATAACGTTGTTATGAAAAAGTTGGAAAACGAACTGTTAAAAAGAGGCTACAGAGCAAGAGTAGAGTCCCGAATTCCTACAGATCAGGGACTCAGAATACCCGATTTATGTGCATGGAAAGGAAACACATACATAGTGTGCGATGTAGCCCTCACCTCAGATGTCTACAACCTGGACCGAGTGTACGACAACAAAGTACTGAAGTATGACACTCAAGATGTTCACGCTTGGATGCTGAGAAATGCTCCAGAAAGCACTCTGTGATTGATGCCAAATGTTGGCGCGTTTGTGTGCAACTGGAGAGGGGTGATGTCCCAAAAATCGTTTAGATTTTGGAAGGATTGCGGCGTCACGAGGACAGGCCTTATGAACATCGTAACTGCTGTTCTAAATCACAGTTACAAGATATGGAGGGCTCACAGGTGCCACCGAAGGAAGTCCACATATCGAACTCTCGTTAACATTAATGGTTGATGCTCTTCGGTACTATTGACATTTCAAACTACGTCTTGTTCTTTTAAACTTACATGTTCAGGGAAATCTCGAATCCTTTTGCGGACACTAAATCTTTCGGAGTGGTTTTTTTAAACGATTGATATTTTTAATGTTTGCATGGCCGAGATAATAAAAAAAATAATAATAATAGTTTATATTTAAATAACTTCAATAGCCATTAAAGTTATCTTAAACTTTCGTTTGTTCAAATAACGAATTGATTTTCGGACCTTCACACCATCTGCACACTTTTGGATTATTGCTTCACTGTTACTCTGACAGTCAAAAAAAGAGTTTGAATTTTGTATAACTTTGTTGCAGTGGTCTAATGCCTTTTGTTGGTCAATATGTTCTGAAGGAACCATCTTTTAATTGAAAATAATAAAAATTGAATGTTAATACTTTTCTTTTGAAAACAGTGATCTTTTGTATTTAAACCTTCAAGTTGTCAGTTTTGTTATCAATGGAGGCGAATATATATCCAAGTGTAAATCCCTGAGCGGACTCATCAATGGTTCTTTTCAACGGAACTTCCGAACTCCCATGCTGCTGAACATACTCCAAATCACAAATGTTTGATAGTTTGATTAAGTTCTCGTATGCTCCAGAAGTTTCCAATTCACAGGTTGCTGGAGTATTTTTTAAATTGCATTCGCAGGAAGGAAAGTTAAAATCCTCGTTTACACAGGAAGGTAATTGCTTTTGGAAAAAACTTTTAGAACTTGAAACCCTGAGAAAGATAATAGTTACTATAAAGTTAAAAAAAAATTAATTTAATTTAAATGAAATATGACCCACTTAAAGATAGCAAGATTTTCTGGAGCTGATTTTGCTGCACAAATGCCTCCGTATTGCTCACGTTTTAGTCCGTGTACAAATACGCTTAGATAAGTTACATTATTTGTTGAGTAAGGTAATACATCAATTTGTATTCCAGATGCAAGAATAATCTGCATAAAGTAGAATTTATCGCTTCAGCATATGTGATTTCATTTCTTTAAAATATGGTTGTTGAAGATCCTCTTCATCAAACAAGTTAGTTAGCTTATAAGTTTAATGAGCAAATGTTCGGTAGATTAAACTGAATAATTGATACTAATATTTCTGTGAGTTTGTAGTATTTCAAGGATCTGCTAAGAGATTTTGGAATATGGTATAGAATCTGGAGTGAAATTTGGAAGATGATTTGAAATGCTAAAACCTTAATTTTTTGTAAAACATTGTATATAAGGGTACAATAATGCTCATAAATTTACTCAATATAAATTTAATTACAAAAATTAATTAATGTGTCGTCGTCTGGGTTACTTAGCACTATCAATTCTATAAAAAGAAAAATTAACACGATTAAAGCAGTTAGATAGAGTAATTAAACTCTGAAGATTTTACTTGATTTTACAAACATCTTGAAAGCACTTGAAAACAGAGTTTAATGCATTGTGAAATCTTTCACAACAGATTATTGTTTTGAAAGATCTTTCAACTTCGTTATGATACCAAACTCTGATCGAATCTAACCCAGCTGTCTTCAATGTACTTGGAGAAGATTTAGGTTAAAATTTCAGAAATGTCAACAGTGTTGGTTTTAAAATTGAGTTTGGCTTGAATTTGAAGTTTGAAGTTGGGATGTTAAAATCCATTGCTGCACTGGATTTTGCGCCAAGCTAATAAAGTTTGAGCAAAATTTTGTATAATTGAAAACCCTTTTCCAGATGAAGATTGGTTCGGTGAAATTTTGATTTCAAATGTTTAATTAAATATTTAAATATTTAAACTAGTCACAAATGGGCCACGTGACACTTGTCTACATGCGCAATTGTAACGTGAGCAAATGTCATCGAACCAAGCCTTTGGGATGATGTTTTTAAGAATTTAACAGAATTTAACTGCAAAAGCTGATCAAATTATGATTGAAAACAGATAATTATTTTACAAAAACTCAAAACATTATAACCCTCATGTACATTAAGTTCTTTGTAATTGTTAAAACATTAGTTGACTTCAGTTACTTACTGTAAAGTCAGTCTGTTTCTTAACAATATGGGCTCTCGCATTAACATTGTCTCTCATCAGCTCCACTGCTAATGGATCCCTTTTATTATCGCATGAGTTCACTCCAACAAGATTGTTACCTGAACATTTGACAGTGAATACAATTTTTGCATAATTTGCGTAATTATTACATTTTTTTCTTGCCTTCTCTGGCCAGCACTCCACAAATACAAGCAACATCCCCAAAACACGGAATTTGACGAACTTGAATCTACGACCAAAAGTAAAATTGAAAATAATTCACTAATTAATAAATCATTAATTACAATTATCAAAATATATCGGAACAATCCAAATATGAATGTAGTTCTGCTTTTTCAGAAAATAAAGATTTAACTTCGAATTAAGCTATTATAAGATTAAACTTAGATTCTAAGTTTAAGTTTCTATCAGTGTGGTGCAGTAACCAAGTAAATGTAATTCGTTACTTTAATTAAGTGCTGTAGTAATACTTTTTACTTGTAACAAAGTACAGAAAAGGTTCAGTACTTTTTACTGATCAATAAACGGAACAATAATGGCCCATGGGCCTTTTCTGATCACGATGTTCAGATTTGAAACGATGGAAGCCAAAACTTGTAAGTTTAAGTGCCTGCTAAGCAATAAAAAACAAACTTGAAGAAACATGTATAACGCGTGCATAAAGGAAACGAAGAGTTGACAAGAAATACACGTAAAAGAAAAGCAGGCAACGACAGTTGAACGAGTTGAATACTCCTTTACCAGCTAGTACAGCTGTCGAGCGTTTATTCAGCTGTTCCGGTCTTAACATTGAGCAGCCGTCGGACTAGAATGAGTGATAAATCTGTTTGAGCAGTGTTGTAAAAAGTACCGCATTTCAGTAATTGAGTAAAAGTATAAGTAATATCTCAAAAATGTACTTAAGTTAGAGTAAAAGTATTTGTTCAAATATGTACTTAAGTAAAAATAAAACGTTACGGCAATTAAAAGTTATTTAAAAATTAAAAGTACTGAAGCCGCCGTTATTGGGATCGTACATAATTCCATATTACCTAAATATCTATGTATCAATTGTTATTAATTCCGTACATATTATTATCTACTGGTAATTAACTAATGGTAACTGCTAGTCATTAAGTAATTAAGCAATAACATTTGAACTAACGAAAGTTTTTTCATTCTTTATTTACAATTATTTATAATTATTTTTATTATTTATTTATTTATTTAATAACTTTCAACTTAACTAAGTTCTAGTCCGACGGCTGCTCAATGTCAGATATGACTGGGGAACTATTGTTTCGGTGAAATTTCTCTTTTCGCTCCCACAATCATTGTCTACCTTTCTCTTACGTGCACTTTTTGTCAACAATTCATATTTCGAAACATGTGCTGGATGCACGTGTTCAATATGTTTCTTCAAGTTTGACGATGAACCTTCCAATGCTGAATACATAGTTTTTTTTTGTTTGCACAGTTGCAAACTTATATGATTTTGCTGAAAAACTTTGCTTTTGATTAAAATCTGAACATTGTGTTTAAATATGGCCACGTGTGCTCTGTCATTGTTCCCCTTGTCATCGCTAACTATGTTCAAATTGGCTTCCGAGGATTCTGTACTGCGATATATATTTATGTACTAAAAAAACTTCGGTATTATTAACCCAAAAACTGTGATTTAACGACCAATTTGTTAAAAAATAAAATTCAATTAATTTATAATTTTATTTAAGTTACTTTGCGTTATGCCAAAAAAGTAACGAGGTAAAAGTATGACCAAAATGTAATTTGTTACAAGTAAAAGTATAGAAAATTTTCTGAAATTGTTACAAGTAAAAATTACAAGAAAAGTAATTAATTACAGCACAACACTGTGTTTGAGGACTTGGTTGTGTTGAAAGTTAACAAGCATAAGTGACTGTATTTTCTGATTATACATTCAACGAAACTAAATTAAGAATAAATACACCTTCAGTAGTGTCAATGTTATTACTTAATTACTAAAAGTTGGTAGTTTTAACAATCAGTCCAAATCATCTCAGTCATGCAATGGACTATAATCAAATAAATAAATAAGTTTTAACAATCGATTCCTAAGGACAGTGAACTTTAAGAACGAATTATGGAATTATGTATGATTCCACTAAAAGCGGTATGAGTACTTTTACTTTAAAAGTAAATTTTAAATGCCTTTTTTAACGTTTTAATTTTACTTAAGTACATCTTTTAACAAATAGTTTTACTTAAGTAAACTTTTGAAATTCGCACTTAAGTAATTGAATTGCAGTACTTTTTGCAACACTGGTTTCTACCTCGTCGAAAGTTCGTTGTAATTTAGAAATATTTCACAATGCAAAGAGGAAAGACGCTGTGACGTGGTTCACTCTCGGGTATATCCATGCTGCTCAAAAGAAATGTAAAGCTTTGTTAACGACAACAAAAATGTAGCTAACAAATTTGAAAACGTCTCCAACAGAACTACTCCAGCTATCTTCCAGAACCGCCCACGCCAGACGCTCCTCTCTACATATAGTCTTAATGTGTTACGAGCTGATTGAAGTCCAAATCATCTCAGTTATGCAAAGGACTATAATCAAATAAATAAATAAATACGAGCTGATTGGTTCATTTAAAAAACAAAATGCTGACATCAGCTCGATCAGTTGAAGACAATCGTGACAGACACCCATGAAATAAATTTTATAATTGTTCGCACACACATTCATCAAATCGAAGGTATTAGATGACAACTATATATCTCACTTGCATTGTTCTGTGCGCGGTGGACAACAGATCGAAATTTCCATTAGCGTAACCATCAAACTTCAGATCACTGTTTATGATAATATGGCTACTCTTACGATACGCTATGATGAGAGCATGTTTAAAAATATTCTTGAATGAAATCATTAATTTCATTGCGACACTCACTAGAATGTTTTAAAGTAAAGAGTTCCAATTGCCTGGCAGATTGGCATTTTTTCTTGGTCGTTAACGACTACCTGTATCATAGCTGATAAGCATGTAATATGCTTAACATAAATAAACTTTAAATACAGCTTACTTTTATTGGGGCAAGCGTAAGCCCTTGGAACAAAACATCTTTAATTTCACTTTTAAAAGTTTTAAAGATCATAAGCTTTTGGCTTTTTAGTGGACCAGGCGTGGTTTTTGCCATGATTCGAACAACAGAAGAAGACTTAGATTCAGATGACAGATTGAATGTAAAGTGACATTTGTCTTGCTTAATGCCTCTTTCATTAAATGCAACCTCCAGGTCCAGCGTTTTCAAAGTGCACGATGTAGAATTTAGGCAGTGAGCCGCAGTTATAGGGAAGGTGCTCTGAAGACTGACAGCGAAAGCTTCACCCTGTTGAACACGTATTTCACTTAATCTGTTGCCCTTGACATCCTGCAATCATATACCACATTAAATGCAGATTAACTGTTTTAATTTTGGAAAAAACCCATTTAAATATTGTCCAAACTGAGCATAAAAAGTAAAAAAAAATAATTAAAGAAAAAGATGTAAGCATTCGAAGTGTGGTCCTCACACAACAATCTGGTTTAGAGTTTGGAAATATCAGTTTCTGGATTTGTTCAGAACATCTTGACGAGCAGAAGATTGACTCAGAAGGTAGCGTTCCTGCGAACGACGGTAAAAACAGCAGTCGTTACTTGTCGTGTTCGCGACCCAGCTTGCACCGCCACAAATCGCCCCTGGGATGCGTGGCCCCTGACGCTTACTATTATGGCGCTATGCAAATAAACATAAAAATTTAAAGAAAAACAAATAATCAAACGAATTTATCTCTAATTAACCCAGTAACTTATTTCCTCTCTTTTAACACCATCTAATAACCTTTCTCAGATCTCTTTGCATATCTAGGCAAATCAGTGGATCACGAATGAAAGAAAATAAGTTATAAATAAGTGACTGAATAACTTCAGACCCAAAAACAAAAAAATATTTTGATGGGGCTGGTAAATGGCAGGTCTCTCTCCTCCTCCCTGATTATTGAAAGTAACAAAGACGGTAAAAGCATCTAGTTCAAAGTTGGTCTCCCCCTTTTCCTGAAAGAAGCTGTAGAAATAATGTGCCTGTTTTATAACAAAAGGTAAAATTGAATTATACCTTAAGAAATATTTCTATGATGTAGCTAGGGCTAACAGATAAATCCGACCGCTGTGAGAATGATCCGTCATCGAAAGCATACCTAAATTGAGCTTGACATTTTATCTGTCAATATTTGATCATAATTAATACAATTGCATTAATACAATATTGATTAATAATTATCAATACAATTAATACAATCTTAAATAATATAATTGTACAATACAGTATATTGTATATTCTTTATTAATTATATATAGATATTAATTGTACAATACAATTAATACAATATTAATTATTGTACAATTGTATTAATTAATTAACGTTTATAGATTTTTATGTTTAAAAATACCATTTTGCCGATATGTCCGATCAAAGCTGATTCGCTCATTACAACTGTTGATGTAGGATAATTTTCGAGAAATCTTCCGGGCGTATCTTTATTTAGCAGAAAGAGTATTATAACTTGGAGCTTGCCTTTAGTAGAGATTTGTATGCCTTCCCCATCTACATATATATCACATGGTATGGAAAATGCAGAAGCCTTGAATGTATCTACCATTTTGGAATCAGAAACATAAGGTTGCCCAACAGTCACGGTTTCAATTATGGGAAAGGCTGGAGTGAATTAAGGTTGTTTTAGTTCAAACAGATAAACGTGAATTCCAAAAATTTATTGAGGGCAAAGAATTATAATACAGTCGAACCCGGTTATGTCAAAATTTGGTCCATTTTTACAAAAAAAAATTTAGAGTGTCAAAATTCTCGAGTCGTTTTGTTCTAACGCAGCTTTGAAAACTCGTGCAAGCAGTTACTAAATACTAGCCAGTGTTGTGCAGTATCGAATTACATGTAATTCGTTACTGTAATTAATTACATTTTTGGTAATTTTTACTTGTAACAGTTACACAATTTTTTTTTTACTTTTACTTGTAACAAATTACTATTTTCGGTCATACTTTTAATTCGTTACCTTTTTGGCACAAGACGTTACAAAGTAACATAAATAAATTTTAAATTAGTTTATTTTATTTTTAAATTTTATTAAAATTCTAGATTGTTATTCTTTGGTTCGTTCGAAAACCTTTCTCTTTCCTATCATCGCTCATTTGTTATTGTTGTTATCGCCGGTCGTTTTTGTTAAATCGGAAATTGTTGATTAGTCATACCGAAGCGTTTTTAATATATAATATTGTATACATGTAATAATATAAGATTTAATATATCGTAGTATGGATTCATTTGAAGCCAGTTTGACTGTCGTTAGCGAAGATAAGAGGAACAAGGGTGAAGATAGTCCGTGGCCGTATTTGAACAAAATGTTCAGATTTCAATCAAAGGAAAATTATATAAGTATGCATGCCTACTCTGTCAACAGAAAAAAAAACTATATGTTCAGCATATGAAGGTTCTTCATCTAACTTGAAGAAGCACGTGGAACGCATGCATCCATCAGAAGTTAAGGAATATGGGATATCTGTTGCCACCGGTTGTCAAGCTTCATGAGAAAATGTTAGCCAAAATAGCATCTTCTAATGCAGCAATGGTGAACAATGCTGAAAGCATCTCATTCATCTGATGCTGACAGTGTTGAAGACAGTTTCTTCAATTGCACAAGGTCAACTGATATTCTGATGCAGTATCTTCAAGACCGATCAGATGACATGAACATTATTTATCCAGTTGAACGCTCCTCTGCCAGCTAGTGCAGCTTTTGAACGTTTATTCAGCTATGCTGGTATGAACAGCCGACGGACCAAAATGTGTGACAAACTATTCAAGGACTTAGTTATGTTAAAAATTAACAAATGTCTGTGATTGTAATAAATAATAAAAACACCAAAAGAATGCATTAGTTCAAATGTTATTACTTAAGTGCTGTTAATACTAGCACTTAATACCAATAATTGTTTTAGCGTTAATAGAAACAATTCCTTTTAAATAATACGGAATGATGTATGGGTGACCCGTCATAACAGCCCGGCGACAAAAATAGCCCCGACAAAACAGCCCGGTGACAAAATAGCCCAGGACGAACAAATCTCGTCAAAATAGCCCCGTCAAAACAGCCTCATTAATGTATTTAAAAAAATTTTATAAATTGAATGCATTAACTGATAACTGGTTCCAAATTTAATTCGAAATTAGTGGTTTGAAGATTTATCGTCTAAAATATTAGGATTCCGGCTACTTCCTCACTTTACATGGACTTTTCGAGTTGGTATTTAATATAAATTATCCTCACCTTATCATCACGTCATGTGGACATGTAACAAATCCACAAAGAACCAATTCTACCGCTATTTTGACGGAGCTGTTTTGTCTGGGCTATTTTGTCACCGGGCTATATTGACGGGGGTGTTTTGACGGGGCTATTTTGTCGCCGGGCTGTTATGACGGGGTGCCTGATGTATGATATGATCACAATAATGGCGGCATCAAAGTTACTTGTAATTTTTACTTAAAAGTAACTTTTGGATGCTGTAACTTTTTACTTTTACTTGAGTAACTTTTTGAGACAATACTCTTACTCATACTTAAGTAGCTTTTTGAGCTATTACTTTTACTTGTAACTAATTACCAAAATGAGGTAATTTTTACAACACTGCTAAATAGCCCCGTCAAAACGGCCCCGCCAGAATAGCCCGGCGACAAAATAGCTCAGGACGAAATAGCCCAGTCAAAATAGCGATAAAATTGGTTCATTGTGGATTTGTTACATGTTCCCAGGACGTCATGATAAGGTAAGGTGATTCACTTTGAGTGGCTCGAATATGTTTTCTTCAATCGATGTCAGAATAAATTCTAATTCCAAATCAAACCCTTTGCACAAATTGCAACGGGAACTCGAGGAAGGATCAAAAGAAATTAAACGATCAAAGAAACCTTCCTGACTTAATGAGTGTCTGGTAAATTCTCTTTGGGCAGATTGCACATGTTGCTTGTCAATCGATAATTTATATTAAATACCAACTTGAAAAGTCCATGTAAAGGAAGTAGCGGGAATCCTAATAATATTATAGGCGATAAATCTTCCACTTAATGAAATTCCCTGATACCAATTAAACTCAAAATGGTCATAAAAGCATTCAAACCACTAGCTTCGAATTAAATTTGGAATCAGTTATCGGTATGTATGCAATTCACAAACATTTATTTAAAATATATTGACGGGGCTGCTTTGATGAGGCTGTTTTGACGGGATGCCGCAGCCTCAGCTGTCACGTTGTGTACTCTCATCAACTTAAAACTGTCAAGATTAACTATGAAATCAGCCAATCTGGTTCACAACTTTATCCTTATTCTCCAGTACATTTGTCCTATTGCTTGCGTTGTCTTGATGTTGATGAGTTATACAATTTGGAATCTATTTTATACAGTCTCATTTGCTCGACACCCGGAGGTTCTCCGAGTTCTGTTTGTAGGCCTCTGCCAAAAAAGATTGTGTACCACTGGTCTAGGTGATCTTGCTCTTCTTAGAGTTGCAAGAGAGACATTGGAATAAAGAGACTTTGCTTAAGTCAAAGACCAGTTTGCGACAGCGAAATCAACAAAATAAATCTTTTTTAGACTGTAAATCAGAATACGGCAGTGACTGAATAAATCATGCAAAATAATTATAATTTCTATAAATTTGCTTCTTTAAATACAATATTTCATTAAAGTCTAATTTTTGTCCTTATTCGATGTAATAGAATAATGTGATTAAACGGAGTGGAAGGGGGGCGCCAATTTTATAGTTCGTCCCCGGGCGAAAATACCCTAGCTACGCCACTGATGTTATTGATGTTGTCCAAAACAGTTTCATCTCTTACAAAAAAACCATACCGTCGCATTTTCTGTAGTATTTCTTCCATCTCACAGTCAGAGGGAATTGATTCCAAATCTTCGTCTGCATCTTCATCTTCTTTGTCATTGTCGCAAGCAGATATGCTTGCCGGTGCTGACTGTACCCTTAATACAATGCGTGATCACGCAATCAGTAACGATGTCTTTGTCGATGTCTATGTAATCTCGGAATTCCTGGACAGTGATGGCTAACTCCTGTGCTTCCTTTTCCAAGATAGCATCTGCGAGGCCTGATTTTCCCCCCAATTCTGCAGATGCAAAGCAATGTGCCTGAAACTCACAATCGGAAATATCCTGAACGATGCAGTTCGAAATTGTATCTTTTTTCACGTCACTCCAAGCTGATCTCAAGAAGTTCATTGCATCTAAAAGGGAAGGAGTACCGTGCCATCTTTTCATCATGGAGCAGGTGTTGGCGCATCAACATTTTTCTGTAGTACACCTTAACCCTTGTGTGCCTAAGGGAGGGAGGGAGGGGTACAAGTGTATCCCAAAGTTTTTTTTTTAAATCCTAGAATTACTGCTAGGTTTTATTAATAACATAAAACGAAAGTTTTTGTATTATTAGTGTTGCGAAACATTCATATCTGATTTAGTACATATCACACCAAATACCAAACATGTTCCATGTTTATAAGCATTGCTATGTGGCGATATGGAATAAATGTTCAATGAAAACTATGCTATTATATTCTCTCAATCTGTGCAGTGACATGTAAATTAGTTTTATTAAAAAACTTTCGGTTGACGCTCAGTAACAATAAATATTTTGGGAGACACTTGTACCCCAATCAGTTAAAAGTGGAAGTTTTTTTACCTTAGGCATCCAAGGGTTAAGCACTTGGATTATTCCCTGGTCCATAGCTTAGTGCTTACTTGTGTTAGGTGGGAGATAAAAAATCTTAATGGCCTTAAGACCAAGAACATCCGGATGTGCTTTACAGTTGTCCATGATTAGTGCCATTTTCCTTTTTTCTGCTTGGAATCTTCTGTCCCACTTTTTCAAATATGCACTGAATTGATCTCCTGTGACTGGCCATCGTAATCGCATGGGAGAACTTTAGTTTGCTTAAAGCATCTGGAATTCTTGGACCTTTCTATAATGTTGAGGGGGCCAAAAAGGCTTCCTTCCATGTTAGCAAAAACTAGCACAGTAAGTCGGTCCTTAGACTTTTTTAAACCGTGACAAGCCTCCCCTTGACATGCCATAGTCTGGTCTGGAAGACATTTCCAAATCACCCCCGTTTCATCATCATTAAAAATGTTCCGATTTACATAGGTATCCAAAATTGTGCGCATTTGAGTGTTGAGCCATGAATCCACTTGCTCCTGTTGAACTGCAGCGCTCTCTCCACAAAGTGCTTTGAAGACGGATCCCGACATCTATCAAAGATGTCAAAAGGTCCGGGGCTCACAACATCTTCCAACAGTGGCAAACCAGATGGGACGAAGACCCGCGAAGCCTACGTTACAAATCAATAGAAAAGTTTATGTCGACCAAGAGCAAGTTCCAATGTGCCTCAAGGAGGAAGGAAGTTCTCATCTCCAGTCTCCGAGTTGGAAAGTGTGCTCTGAATCAACACCTGTTTTCCTTGAAACTTCAACCAGGCGGGAAGTGCCAGACGTGCCCTCAGGAAGAGGAAAATGTGCGGCATTTCCTCATGGAATGTCCTGCTCTGTCTGCCCCAAGGAGAGAAATCAGAATTAACACGAATCTATCCGATATGGGCTCCGATATTGCTTAGCAATCCAGCAAATGGGTCATCTACGGATGGATTTGCAAAAACAAGAGCGACTTACTCTAAGCCTTTTTACATTTTTATCTAACTAATGTACTAGGAATTTTTATTATTCTAGTAGATATCATTACTTACTCATCCCTAACACTAACTAAAGTCCAAATCATCTCAGTTATGCAACGGACTATAATCAAATAAATAAATAAATAACAAACTTGTTTGTCGTAACTTCATTTACTTTACTGTCGTTTATTGGTGGGTTTTATCATTTTGTTCATATTTTGTTCTTTCGTGTACTAATTCAGACAGATTTGTACAATTTCGTTAAAAGTTAAAGGGTTCCGATGGTGGCAGACTGACCAGGTAGTCCCGACGAATAACATTTATTGCAAAAGTTACAGTGTTTAATGACCGCTTTTGTTTTAAAATTGAGAAAGATAGAGAGATTAGTTAAAAAATGTTGTAGCAAGAGATGAAAATTTATTACCAAATTATTTAAAAAAATTTTTGTAAACCTTTTGTCAACCATATTATTAAGTGTTAATAGATGCACAAAATAATCAAAATTTGGAACAATAGCTGTTCAGATAACTTGACAAATTGTATTTTTACAAGTGTCGTGTGTCAATGCAGGCACCGCACATGCTTAAATATGCCATTCAACATAATTTATTTTGCAAATCAATAGAACAGCAAAACGTTGTTTTGACCATTTTGCTAATACGTAGGATCCTGGAATTTTCTATTATTCGTCAGCTTACAAAGTTACTAAGATGTCTTAAAGGGTTCAAAACATGTTCATCTATCGATAACATCCACCAGCTAAACCTAAGGTACGCAAATTTCTGCTCATTTGTGATATTTCGAACGTGATATTTTCTAACGCTACATACCCTTATAAGCTTGGAGTGATAACAAAATCAACCCCGTTTCTATAGAGTAGAATAAGCAATGCTATAAAGACTTTTCAAGGTATTTGTTAAAGAATAAATATATATATGGATAAACTGAAGTCTGACACAAAGCAATATTTCACTAATAACTGTTATTTATCATAGTGATTGTAACTAGATTTTTAAGTATATATAAATGCTTTGAATTAGCAACAGGGTTTCTTTCAGACAATATGATTCTGGGGGCATTCCAGGAGTTCAGGAGAGCTTTTTTATTGCAAAATAACAATTTGAAATCAAACAATTTGTCAGTTCGATAAAAGTGTTTTTATTAACAACACCATATTTATTCGATTAATCGCTTAAAATTTCTTTAATCGATTAATCGGTGTTGTTTCAATTTATTTTAAATTTAACAGTTTTCTTTTTAGTTACTTGCATTTTCCACACATTAGCTTTGCTATTTAGTCAGAACGTGAACGACAATGTCGCGTATCGAAAATAATGTGACAGGCAAGCATCTTAGCGGAAAGCTGAACAAGTATTTGGTTTATGAGCTAAATATGAAATGGACGATAATAAAACAAAGCTAAATGCTCTTGACAAAATAGTCGATAGCGACAAAGTTCTTTCAAACTTCAACAAGAGGCTGGCGACAGTGACCGACAGAAGAATTCTGAAGCACGACCAATAGCGAATTTCTTGTCGTATCAAGACAAACAAAAAAGCCTGTAAGAGACGAAACTTTCTGCAGACTTAAAAGTCGCGTTAGTTCACTGGATTGCAAGTTCAGGACGTCCGACTTCAACTGCGGAAGATCATGGATGGACGGCTGACATTGCTACGGACATCTCTTCAAAACCAGGCCTACAACTTGCCAAGTCGACTCACAATCGACAGCGTTTTTTTCAAATTTATTTGAAGTTGATTAGTACTTTGTAAGTTTTCCATTCTCAGAAGACAAGCACTTTAAATCTTAGGATATAAAACGCCAAAGCATGGAATAAATTAAAATCAATTTGCTTAAATACATGTTAGATGATAAAATGTTAAATTGAATTGACTAGTATTAAAACATGTATTTATTTTGCTCTCTTTCCGAGATACTCTATTATAAGTCCTTATTCCTAGTTTAGGCGGCTAAGAGAATTCCGTGAAACAACTAGAAATAGACTAATAATTTCGTGGAAGAAAATCTACATTAAAAATGTGTTATGAGAGCTGTGAATCCTAGTAATTTTTTCAAGTTGTTAGACTAATTCAAAAGAAAAAAAATGCCTAATACAAAAGAAATAAGTTTAATACCCAAACAGCTGTTTGTATTCTTGTGATAACTTTCTCCACTTTTGCAATGGTGCGGAAGACCAATGCAATAAGATCTTGGACAATCTGTTGGTACGCCAAGTTTGTAAATATAGCCCAATAAACACTTTTTGATTACAATATTTGATTCCCAGCTGCAACAATCTCCATCGGTACCTATTCCACACACTGCTCCTTTTATTGTTTCGGCACCTGAGAAGAAAATGTCGACTTAAATCTTAAGATATAAAGTAATTACTTCATTTGAAAAATTTGAACTAGTCTATAATACCCTTCGGGTATTCTCCGGAATACCATATACCAGACACTGTACCGCATTTTCCAACATTTGGGCATTCAGATGTCAGCTCTCCTCCAAGGTCATACCATTTATCTAAATATGTGAAAATATGTTTATGTATATTATAACAAATTATTGCCAATTAGATGGCAGAAATATATCTGTTGCAGTTGTTAGGGGCGTGCAGATGGGCCGAATGGGTAGCGTTCCTTCATACGGCGTTAATAACAACAGCCGTTATGTGTCGTGTTCGCAACCCAGCCTTCAAGGCCAAGGAGAGCCCTCGGGTACGGGCGCTACATAAACGGTGGATCGATTAAGAAGTGCCTTCACATCCTATCCGGATACATAAGGCGCTCACACAAAATCGGTTAAATACAAATCCATCCAAAGCGAGATACAGAAAATAATTATAAAAAATGAATATAAAAATAACGATGCGACGAATACCATTCAAATTTCGTATGTTTTCCACGGTTTTACCTTTGGCTTTGACAGTTTTGTGGCCGACATTAAGTAAAGGATTAGTTCTCATATCACGGGCCTATCAGGATTGCAGACTTTATGAGGGGACTTTGGTTAGACGAGGGTTACCTTTTTAGTATTTTGGGTTTTGAAAAAATTTGCGTAAAGGTTTGACTTCGCTGTTTTGGTTTATCTCCGTTTTTGTAATTAACTAATTGAAATTCATGCATTATGACTCACTGTGATCAAGATAAGAATCGCAAAGTTGATATTCCTCATCTTCAATAAATTGAGTTGGACTTCTGAATGGATTTCCAACATACTCCACGTTCTTGCAATCTTTGTCTTCTGAAGCAGAATATTCTAAAAATATGGCGAAATATACTCCTGATAAACTGCTGGTCTAAAATAATATCATAGAAAATGAATGTAAAGAAAAAAAGGCAACTCCGAAAGTTGATCCCAAACAGGGTTCTAATCTTGTTCTCTTTCTAAACAAATGATTCTTCCTTGCTCTTCATACGGTTCCACGACAGTTGCGCACACATACCACATTTGCTCACATTCAAATTTATGGCTAGTTTAATTAAAATGGTTTTTAGTTTATTTAAAATATAAGTTCGTCGTTTTTCATTCCCGCGCAGCTATAAATAATAAAGGGCTTGCTTAGAAGTACACACGTTTGTGAAACGTTTGTGGGGAGTGTTGAAGATCTCAAACACGATACAAAAAGTTTTAAAAAACAAGATTTCTTGACTTTTTTATGGCATTGTTGTTTCAGTTTTTAAGCGGTCCTCCAATTCACCCAATGTGTTTGTACTGATCACATCGTCTTCAGCAAATGAAATCTCTAACTTTTCCATTTGCTTTTGTTGAAATTATCGACGTACTTATGATGACGATTTTGAAGTTAGTCTAAATGGCATTCCGTCATAACAGCCCGGCGACAAAATAGCTCCGACAAAACAGCCAGTCTAAATGGTTTTGGTGTTGAAAAATATGACGGTGCGTTGGGGAAAATAATTGGCGCCATCTCTCAATTTTCTTCTGTATTGCGGCTTTGCTGTATTGCTCTTTCTGATATTTTCTTTAATCGGGATTTATTTGTATCTTTTACATCTGGTACAAAATCCGTTTGCAAGAAATATATTGAACACGTTTTCGAATATTTGCTCGGTAAAAAATCACATCGATGGTTCGTTTTAATCCATTTCTCACGCAAATCCGGGTTATTCAACGAGGCTGAATGAAAAGATATTCCTTTATTTGCTTCATTATCTAAAGAAGCATATCCACTTTTGCAACCGTATGCTGAACACTTGTTTACCATTTTCAACAATATCCCAGGTAATCCGATGTAAACAGTAAGCAAACGACCAATGAGACTGCGATGAAGAATAAACAAGGACTGCTTGCTATAGCTGCCGCTCTCAGGCCTTTTATTTTAATATTTTGTAACGAATGTCAATCGCAGTGTATGCAGGATTTATTGTTAGATTTATTCAGTTCACATATGGGTGGTACGTTACCTAGGCTATCAACAATTTGGTAATGGGCATGCATCCCCAGGAACCATTTCTTTAAATTCCATACTTAGGCAATAATTCTGTCCAGTTGTGCGCAACTGTCTGGTTGCCTTTTTAATCATGTTCATCATGACGTCCGCTTTCAAATAAATCATGCTTTTTCTTTCCAATAAACACCGGGCTAGCTTCTACTAATGCCTTTTACATTTATGTTGTGGAGTGTAGATTGGTCGAATGGATTCCTGCATTCGGCGGTAATGGCAGCAGTCGTAATGTCTCGTGTTCGAAACCCAGCCACAAGTGCCCTTAGGCAGGAGCGCTATATAAATGCGTTAAATACAAAGAGCGTCTCTGGCGCTATGCATATGGGGCTATATAAATGAAGTTACAATTACAATATTTCAAATGCATTTTTCTTTCAACCTGGGATTTGTCTGAAACTGCCTTTCCCTTGCATTGTATTATTACTTTATATTGTTATATATCAGGTTCTATAGAATTATTTAGAGACTTTCTAATGATTGTAAAGGTTGAAGCAAGTGTTTGTGTTTTGTAAGGATTTGTTAGCAGTAACCACAGAGTGAAACCTCGTTTGCTTCTTGCCTGAAGAGTTCACTGCTTTTTGTGGTAGCAACATTATCTACAATAGTATTTATCAACTACAGTCAGGACGGAAACCATATAAGGACATCCCATTATTTCGTAATAACTCGATTAAGAAAAATTTGAATGTGGGGAAATTATACATACATATGTTATGTATTTATATATTTGTGATTATCTCTTAAATTTTCATCAAAATATGTTTGCGCATTAATTTTAAAATTCCAAAAACGTGATTTCGGGGCGTCCAATAACCATAAAAGACACTTACAAAAATCATCGAAAAATGACTAAAAAATTTGTGAAAAACAAGAAAAAAGTTTATTAATATGAAATAATGTTTCCTTTATTTTTAATAACTTTAAAACATTAGTTGTCCATTGATTTTATTAGAGTTTTTACGAATTTTCTGTCCAGTTCTTTCCAGGCACTCCTAATGGCGTTTTCCAGGTCAGATTTTGAATGAAACTGCCTTCCATTGTGGTAAACAAGTCTTGACAACATTCCTCAGACATTTTTTAGAGGATTTAAATCCGGAAAACAAGCTGGCCAACTCATAACTTTCAAATTTCTCCTCTGGAAAAATGTCTTTGTCAACTAACGAAGTGTGGATCTGGGCATTATCTTGCTGGAAACTAAAATTTTCTCCATAATAATCTTCTCCAAAAGGTAACAGATGATCTCCTAAAACTTTGATGATATCCACCAAAGACTGGAAATTCCCCCCCCCCCCCCCAAATCATCACCGATCTTGCTCCATGATTTGACTAAAAAATGTCTCTTTTTCTAATCTAAGGCCATGCCAGTAGAACTGATGACCATCAGGTCCATCCAGGTTAAATTTCTTCTCATAATATTGCCCCAACCATCTCTGTTGGAGAGCATGGTTTTGGCCCATTCCATACCAAGAGTCTCTGCTGACAAATCGTCAGTTTTTTGGGTATTGCATGATCATTTTTTGCACCATATTTCTCAGGATCCTTTACGTAGTTCCAGATGACTGTCTTGGATCGTTAAGTTCATTGGCAATTTCCCTGGTCGAATAATTTGCTTGTCTGAAGGCCTCAATCTGCCCCTTCTTCTTGTCAGACAACATTTTCTCTCTAGCCATTTATAAAATAGTAATTTTCTAAACTTCACATCAATTTTTAAGTCTTTTTGGGTTTATATATCGATAATATTTGCATAAAGTGCATTTTGGTTGCATAACTATGACAAATTTCAAGTTTTATTGGAAATAAGTAAGGATGTCCTTAACGTTTTCAAACGGCCATAAAATGCTATTTTGCATATTTTACAAGATCTACTCGTTAAATTTCTTTGAAATTTTGCAAGAGGTTTTGTTTACCATAAAGAATTATTATATGAAAAGTTGAGTAATATTGAACCTATATTTAACGAGTTATCACAAAAATATAGGGTGTCCTTAAGGTTTCCGTTCGGACTGTATATCAATGCGATAGAACAAAGCCATACCTTCGCCATTTGATAAATAATTTAACATCACGAGCAAACACGCTCCGAGAAAGCACTTCTGTGACATAATAAATTTCCAGTTTCTTAAAACTAAAATAACCATAGGTCTGCAGAATCCACGAAAATGAGGTTAAACCGCTAAAGAGATAACAAAGTTTAACTAAAAATAGAAATATTTGAGAATAATGATGACGAATTCAACATAAATATCAGCCCGAAAACGAAATACAGATTAGATTAACGATTGTGACGTAAGGGCCCCAGCAATACAAAATACGGCAACCATAAAATGTTTACATGCTAATATGGTTTTATGCATGAAACAAATTCTGAATCGCATCTAAATTCTTCTAGTCTTGAAGAGAGTGAAGCAACAGCTCGTTTGGTTTTTGATTGAGTATAAATAATATTTTTCTTCCAAAAATTATTACAGTTAACAACAATTATTACTCCATTTATTATGAGCTTATACGACATCGGCCTTAACTATTGAGAACGGAAAACAACGTTATCCTCCAGAAAAAGAATGCCAATTAATTTTTCAAAGTGCCCTCCGCATAAAATGTTTGCACACCCCTGCCCTATACCCAAGATATCAAGTTTTATCGAAACAACTCAAAATGTTTGAGGTACACACGAGGTAAAATGCTGACTTTTACATATTTAATGACCAAAAATGCAAGTCATAGAAAGACTCTAATGACAATCAAGGACGGGCTTGAGGAAACACTGTTCCCCTTAAACCCACTTCACGACTTACTGTGTTAAAGAATGATACTAGTAAATTTGAAAATAAAATGTTATGGTGGTTTCTGCGGGATGGCAATAAGTCAATATTATGCGATTAGTAAATGTGAGTTATACAAACGTTCGAATATTGAAACTGAGCTGGGTGATTTAATTTCGATTATATTTTATTATGTGCCATGTATCCGGTCTTCGTACTTGCTATGCAAATTGTTCTGAGTTGGAATTTCTGAGGCGCGCACTGGTAGAGTAGACATGCCTTCCATAAAACGTTCAGGGACAACGCAATCGTTTTAAACAGGAAGAAGATCGTCCAAAGAGTGTTCGACAAGCTCAACGATCTATTTCATTGGTGCCGCGTGGCTCTCAAACCTGCGAAATCACGAAGCCTCTCCCTAATCAGGGGCAAAGTTCGCAATGAAGTGTACTTCAATTTTAAACTTTTCAAAAGTTATTTGAGGCTCTACAAATACCTCAATAAATTTTTCATGATTTCAGATGAACAAATCGTATTCAGAAAAGGTCATTCAACTTCGTTGGCACTGATACAAAAATTGCTGTCCATTGAATTTATATCTAATTTTTAACATGACTGTTTCTTGATCGATTCACTAAGAGTAAGATACACGTATTGACAGTTATTGTAATAAAATTGTACTGTATCCCTTCAAAAAAACTGTTTGTGTCGAGCGACTTCGGGTTGGACCTGCCGCTTGTGGGGTACTCGTCGACCTGTATGTAGGGGGATAATTCATTACTTTAATAAATTTTATTAGTAGTAGTATACGGATAGGCATTTAATATACTAGCTTAGTATTAATTCTCTCGGACATGTTATCACAAAAAAATAAATAAATAAACAAAATAAAACAAATCAAATCATCGCAATTTACACATTCAAATTAAAAAAAAAATAACATCCTAACCTGGGACAGTAAGCCCGACCCCCCCGAGTAAAGTCCGAGCGACAGAACGGACGGCGAAGGTGAAGCAGACGAAGGCGTCCTGAAGATGAATATAAAGATGAATGGAGTGTAAACATGCTGCTGCTGCTGCATTATCTGCTGGATACAACAGGGGAAGCTTTGCCTATAGGACCTAGAATCATTTGGAGGCTATTAATATTCGTATTAATCATTCATAGCTTTATTAATATTGATGTTAATATATAGTATTTTATTATTGTTATTATTAGAAAATGATAAATCATATCACATCATAAAAGACAAATCAGAAATGCTCCCAGAAATCCACCCATATGCTTTTTGCTCTGTGCCTGTTATTTGTGAACTTTCAATGAGTAACCAAAATGTTGTCATTTATATCATCTACTACATCCACTACTGTGCTTTTGTTTAAAATACCATTAACTTTAATAATATTTATATATTAGTTTTAATAATAAAAATAACCCCACATCAATCCATTTATCGTTAATCTCATGTTAAACTTAAAGTTATTATTGCAAAACTTGTGAAACCACCTGAGGATTAGCAACGATGATGTCTCCAGATTGGTCCAAAGGTGGATCAAGTTGAGATCTTGCACTCCAGCTGAGGACGAAGACGAGGAGGGGGTCTCGGGGAAGGCGAAGGTTTAATAATTATTAAGAATATTAATTACAACAATATAAATCTTTCGCCTTTTACTAAAGATTTCCGTGGAGGGGAACAACATGATGATTATTTGACGAATTTCATGATTATTATGACTGTGGGTTTAATCCGGAACGATTCAAATAAAACATTCAATGGGTCCTCCTTTGTCTTCCTTTTGGTGCCCATGTATCTGGCAACCCTACTCCAACCATGCTAAAAAATGTTATTTGTGCTCTGGCCCTCGCACATTTTCTTAGATCCCCATCACCAGCCATTATATCCTCTACGTCCATATCCATATCCAAACATACATAAAAAATACTTTTAATCAACATTTTAAGTAAAATCTCTTCATGTTGATTTTCTGAAGTTTTCCCGATTTCTTATGTTGTTGAACTACCTTTTTATTTTTTGAACTTCTGAATGATTCCATTCCTTTGCGAATAAGCTTTGAACTTTTTCATTGGAAATGTCATAGTACCCATATATACTCAAAGAGTAGCATATCCCTTGTTCATTTTTAACAAATTTGTGATTAAGCGGATTGGTAACTGTATTTAATGTCTTTTTTTGTTTGTTTAGTAACACGTTCTGTAGAAAATGAGTCTGAGAAACGTCAGTTTTTGTAATGGTTTTATTAGGTTGACAACAGTGTTGAATTGACGAGAACTGTTTAAGTTGATGTTTTACAGATGCAATTAAATAAATGCATTTTGTGACAGCATTAGAACTCCTTCAAGTCACGTTAATGCTTGAAATTATTTTGAAATGGAGATTGCAGTGAAATTTATTAAAAAATTAGTTAAAACTTCTGTTTAAAGAAATGAACAGCTACAAAATTCACAGATATGTTGAGGTGCAGAATTTTAAGCATATTAAAAAACCCTTACAATGATTGGAACAGCAATTACCCAGCCTAAAGACCTCACCATTCCATTACTGGCCTCAACAGCTCTTGTTTCTGCTACCTTCACTACTTTCGTGGTAGTTTCTATTTTCTTGGCAGTTATCATAGAAGTTTGTGGTTTAACAGCAACTGGATCCTTGGTTTCTTCTTTAGATATTTTAGCTTGTGACCATTCAGTTGAAGAAATACTTGGATCGCAGACAAGATTTTCTTCCTTAGCATATCCAGCTTTGTAGCATCTTTTGTTAATAAGGCATGTATTTTTCTGAAATCATTAATTTTAATAAAGATATATTTAACACCAGATCTAAAGAAAAAGCAATTATTTAAATGTTAAACAAAAAAAAATTGTGCGGATTTGATATTTAACGTGCACTCTTTTCATGATTCCACCAGCATTCCTCACCATTTTTCATCCTTTTCAATCTTGAGTGGCTTCATTTATTTATTTATTTTCATTCCCGTTAGTCTAATTTAATAAATTCTGCTAATCTCACATAACTAATAAATGAAAAGACTTAGAAATAATTTTACTAATACAAAACATACTTTTTGTGGGCATCCTTCATTCAGGCAGGAAAGGCACGTGCTATCATAAACAGAAAGGTCTATTTCGTTGCTTTTTAGTTCTTTTCCTTCAGCTTGGACTATGGTATAGATTTTTACATTCATTTTGCTCCTTTCTTGCCTTGTTCTTTCGAAGGATTGCTTATCAGGAGTACATTGAAAAAGTCCTGGCTGGATACTTTTTTCGCCCATGGTCAGATTTTCCCGTATGCCATCCTGAAATTAGATTGTCAATTCCTAATGGATTAGTCTGGAAACGCTAATAATGCTAATTTAATAGCTTTTCTTGTCACCTATTCTGAAATGTCTATATATTGAAATACTTCATGTTAAGGTACGAATGCTTTTGAGAGATAATTAATTTGTAATAACCAACATTGAAGGTTAACCAAGATCTAACCTCTAAAAGCACTTCTGCTATGCACTTCATTGATTGCTCAACCTCAGGATTGGCATATATTTCCAGATTAATCAAGTTGCATTCATCAGCAAGAACGTCACACGATGAAATGTTACGAACAAATTTTATCTCTGGTGCTTTGCCACTTATGTAAGCACAATTTTTTCCGGAAAAACCTAAACAAGTTATGTCTCGTTGCAATGAGAGGTAATGATCTCTTAAATTAATAATAAGTTTGTAGAATAATAATAAAATTAATTGTGCACAGCTAAATCACAATATTTTTAGAATCATTTATTTTATGTAACCAACCTTGAACACACTTGCATACTCCATTTTCACAAGTTCCATTGTTGGCACAAGCAGGACAAGAAAGAGTTTCTATGTTGTTTGTCATGACGACATATTTGTGACTTTTTTCGGTTACTGATCCATTAACAATTTCAACTTCCTTACTTGCCTTAATGTTACAAACACTTTCATAGGTTCTAATGATGCTTCCAATGACATCATAACTTCCAGAGAACTAAAATTTAAAGTAAATAATTAATAACTAGTAATTTCTTAAATTTTTTATTAAAATGTTTTCAAAAGTAAAATGAAGATTGTCAGTGACATGACTGTAATTATGTTATTTATTTTATTTAATGGTTGCGTTTAACTATACAATTATAATTATGAGTAACAAATAGTTGAGCGAGGCCCAACCCCAGAGAGCGTCAGATCAGAGCCGAAACGCTTCCTCTGATAAATACATGCTCCGCATTGCAGAATTTTATATTTTATTGCAATGTAGAGAATATTTTGATATTTAGAAACTGGAAAAAATCCATGTGTAAATGGCAAGGAAAAATTAGTCAAGCAGAGTATGAACAGTACAAATTAAATCAACAAAAAATCGTTTTTAGACGGTAATTAAAAAGAAATGTGACAAGATACAATACTAACTTTATTTTATAACTTATCAGTTTGTTTGCTACTGAAAAATAAACATTGGTATTGTCTAATGTCCTCGGGTTTTAAATTGTTTGTAGATTTTCGGTTTTTGAATATTTCCTGATAACTTTAAATCTTAGTGATCGATTGACGTACAATAAATATGATATTTAATGATAAAACTGTCATTAAGAACGTGAGTTTCGAATCCTTACAGCCAGGGCCGATTTTATCTAGGTGAAGGCCCCGACGCAGTTGTTTGGTTGATAATTTTTAGAGCAATAATTATATGATATGATATGTTCTCATGAGTAATTGTGTTTGTATTTAGCCTATTTTTTGAACGTCTTATAAATCAAAATAAACAAAACAGCAACATGATATTTACAAAATCATTTGTAATAAAATTCTTGAATAAACTGCTCACCCCAACATCATCAATGCAGTTTCTCAGCAGGGTTTGATACGTCGTTGGATCGACAACACTAGAACATTGCTCATAAAATTGAGAGCTTTTTAATTTAACTTTGCATTCTTCTTCGGCGACTTTTTCATCGATTAATCTTGTAACATCAGTAGGCTACAATTGTTGCATCGACTTGATTAAATTAAGTTATGAGAGCAGGTATGTGCCAGATTGATCAGGTGCATGTTTAACTTAGTTAACATTAGGCATTTTACGACAATCTAGATCATGAACTACAAAATAAGGGATATTTGTTATTTGTTCTTATCTTAATACGACTCAGACGATGAGAGAGTGCGCAGGTAATTGTCTTTTCGTTATTAAATTAAAGTTCAAATAGCATGCCTAAAATTTAACTTCAGAACCTGAGTTACATTCATGGATGTTCGTCGATCTATGTCTCCGAAAATATCAGCAAGAGTAATTGCTGCACCAGTATTGACATCCAACAACGGAATGTTCATTTCAGGGTTATTAGGATCGACATTTCGTTTCACTTTTGGAGCATTTTTAGTGTTGCAAACGTTCGTCAATTTAATGATCTCCTTATATTCACTCTCATCCTCAAAACCACAAACAACAGTGATGTTCCCTGAGCTGGTTGAAGTACATTTGCATGAGGGATAATTAAACACTTCATTCACACAAGGCGGCAGTTTTTTTTGGAAAAAACTTTCATCACTTGAAATCCTATATCGGTTAACTTGATGTTAAAAATAATATTTTATTTTTAGGTTATCAAAAATTATCACCCACCTGAACTCATTGAAGTCGGTCGGTGCTTTGTCTAGTGTGCAGATTCCCTTATATTTTTCACGCTTTAATGGGAAAACATAGACGTTCAAGAAATGTTTACCCATCAAAGTGAAAGGTTCTGCTTCCACTCGTATACCAGATATCAGCTTAATCTATAAAAAAAAAGTAACAGTTGATGTTACAGCTATTTGAAAAATCCCTACTAATTAGAACTATTGGTGAAAGTGATGTTGGCACCTCAAATGCCTTTTCTACATCCATAATATTATCATTAATAATAACAAGTGAGAGAAAGTTTGGAATTTAAACAATTCTTTAAAGATAACTTGAAATCTTCACAAATAATTATAAGTACGGGTAAATGTTTGAAGATGAAAATAGCAATTTTGTTGTCTTAGTATTTATGTGTATGCATTAATGATTATTTTAATTCTTGAAAACATTTAATTTAGACGTCAGAATTCGGAAGTCAGCGAATTGTAAAGTGACTCAACTCACGACATATCTGTTGTTTTCCTTCTGAATGATGGCTGGCAGGTTGGTGTTGTCCTTCATAATTTCAACGATCACGTAATTTGACTTGTGGTCGCAAGAAGTTACACCCAAAATGCTATTTCCTGAAACACAACGTCGACATTTTTTTAGGATGTGTAAGTTCAATAATTGGAATCAAAGGAACTGTTTTCAAACCAGTTCTCAAACTACCACAAATGCGCCCCTGAGCGTTCAAAGTGGGTTATATAATTAATCAAATTTATTTACTTAATTTATTATATAATCATGTTATTTTTAATGTGAAAGTATTTATTTATTTGTGCAATGTAATCTAAAGAGTCTTGATCAAATGAAGTTGAACTTAAATTCAATTTTTGTTTACCTTCTCTCACAACCACTCCACAGATGCAGGTGGGTGGAACTGCAGATGCTCCACAATGCACTTGACGAACTTGGACCTAATGGTAATGATAATCTGTTATAATTTATGATAAACTTTATATGACCTAATATTTAATGAAAAATCCAATGAATGTAGTATTAATTATCTGTTCGATTAAAGAACGCAAGCAAATAGGTGGAGTCATCAAATAAAGCTTTATTTAAGAATTTACTTTTTCAAACTTTTTTGATGCGATACCTGCGGGATAAACAGAAGAGCGTGGGTGTAAAAAAAATGTTGTGAAGATGGGTTAAAAACTCAAAGCGATGAGCTTTAACGATTTAAACGTTTTAAAAAATATTTGAATATTGAAAACAATTACGGACTTGATTTCCCGTCGGAGGCCTTATCTTATAGCGGTTAAAATCTAACAACTACTGACTCAATGAAGTTTTCTTTTTATATCTGCTCAACACTAATAAACTACTAAGCTAAAGGCTGAAACGTAACATGTGAAAGAAGTGACAATTTTTGTTAAGTTTGGAAAAAGCTATTGATAATTAAAATTTAAAAAAATCATTTATCATTCAAAAGTAACATCAAGTTATTTATTAAATAAACAAGGTACACGCAAGGACGTCATTTCAGAGTTTTCTAAGGGTACGGGAAGAATTTCTCGCATAACTTGAGATGATATTTTATCTTTTGCTGCCTCTAAAATCAGGAGGCAAAATTCAATCAAGGAGGGACAACAGGATTGGAGTTGTTCTCCCCTGCCTCCAAATGACGTCCTTTCATAAAAGAGATTGCTAAGTGGTGCATTACTTAATGCTAATCAACATAAAAATAAATCGTAATATGAATCACCTGAAAAGTCCTATGCGCGGTTGACAGCATCTCAAAGTCTCCGACAAAATAATTGTCAAATGTCAAGTCACTACAAATAGTTGTGTTAATAAATAATTAAGCCCCAAGAAGGGTCCATTTTTCAAAATGTAAAAATTGCATGTCAAGTAGGCGCTTATGAGTCCCTAACTCCCCTTTATTCTGACTTTTGTTCTGAAACATCAGATGGTCGACTTATTGTCTTATTATATCATAATGAGGTGAATTTTATAAAGATAATCTTCAATCAATTCAATACAAGTTCTGCGTAACGCTTTGCTCTTCATCTCAACTTGAATCAAAAGCCTCATCTTTAATGTTCTGTCTGAGCTCACCTTCTAAAATCTTCTACTTACATAGAGCTATCCTGGGCCCCAAAAATCGTCGGATTCCTGGGCAATTGCCCTCTCCTCTCGGAGGTCCTCAGTGCACGACATTTTTCATGGTGATGATGCGGTTTTGGATGCACTTATTTTCTAAATGTTTGAAATCTATTTTATTAGACAATCAGAGTCTTTATGTCGATCATTGAGTTTTCTTGTTAAATACTCTTTCTGGCGCTGTGCCATAATTTGTGATTGTCCTTAATAAATTTTAGAACGACTTTAATTTGCTTATTGATTTTTTCAAGCAAAACATTGATAGTTTGCTTAACGATATAATCCACCTTAAACCGTCCAAACTTAAAATGAGGATAACGTCCGTTGCCTGATTACGCATGATGTCGTCTCTAAGCAACCTGCACTGCCTTGCAATATAATGTAAAGTTTCCCAAAATGTCAAACTCAGCTTTACCATCGTCAAGGAGGTACCTTTCATTCATTCAACAAACTTGCATAGACATGCTCCCTGCTCATTAGACCAAGTTCGAAAATATTCTACAACAAGCTCTTTGTAACATCAGAATCATTTCTTTCTTTCATAACTTTTGGTTTTCAAACACAAACTCTCCTTCCTCACTACATAACTAGTTTCCCAGAATATCTTTATCACCAGATCACCAGAAATAGCAAGGCTTTTGACTTCATTCCGCAGCATCCTCATTAATTCAAAGTTCAGATCGATTTACACCTTTTCCTTAAATCTTAATAAAGAACGCGGTTGATTCAAGGATTCATTAATTTAATTTAGTTTGGACACTCACTACTCCAGTCTTGATCGTTTTTATTTGCGAGTTGTTGCAGAGAGAAAAGCATCATGCTGAAGCTGTACAAAGCATTGATGAGACCCAACCTAAAGTGTTGCTTGCGAGTATGAAATCCCCACTTGAAGAAACGTACTGAAACTTGGGAAAGGGTGCAGAGAAAAGCAACAAGGTTAAAATTAAAAGTCTAGAAAATTTGAGTTATAAAGACAGATTAAGAAGATATAAGTTACTAATTTAGAAATAAGTAGAGGTGATCTCATAGAAATGTTCAAAATTTTAACAGGAAGAGAACCTGAACATTTTTTTGAGGCCACAAAAAGCAGTTCCACAAGAGTGTGTGGATGTTAAGCTTTAGGAAGATAACGGGCATTCTAAAGAATAATTACTTCAACGCAAGAGTATTTAATCTTTGGAATAAACTTGATTGACTCAAAATATTTAGATTCCATAGAACTATTTAAAATTCTACTGTCAAAATTTGGATATTTATTAGAAAATGAGTGAATACACAATCTTCTTAAACCATTATAAATAAAATGTTATGTTATGTCATGAGTTGAATAATTTTATCTTAAGGAGCGTAAATAATCTTTTAAAAAAAATAATTTGTCAACTATAGTCAAACTACTAAATCATTATTCGTAATGTTTTGTGACTATTTGCTGAATTTCCAAATTTTGCTTCTAGAATATTGTGATGTTCTAGTAATGAGTTCTAATACATATATGGAGAATCTTATCAATATAGTCGAAATATAGCTATTCTTTAATTATACCAAGCAATGCTACTACTGGTCATGTTGACTTTCCGTAATGCAATATAAGTCTAATGAAATAAACTAAGTCTTATTTAATGAGGGACTTACTCAAAAGTTAAGTAATGAGGATCGCCAGTTGAGTGACAAGATTTCCGCTTGTTTTTATCTATCACTCGCACCTTTAAGTTAAGCATATAACGTTACATTTAGTTACGAAAATATTTTATATCTCTGTAAAATCAAAGTTAACTTGCCATTATTGGAGGAATAAGATAATTCTGAATCAAGATATTCTTAAACACGCTTTTATATTGTCTGAATTCCAGCAGGTGAACACTTTCTTCAACTCCAGGAGTCACAAGTGCCGCTATTTGAACAGTACTTGATTCATAAGTCAAGGAGTCGTTGAGAGCGTAGAAAACCAATCGACACTGAGTCTTTACGACTCCTTTCTTTATGTGAAATATTTCAAACATTGCTTTTGTCAGAGTGCAATACTTAACATCGATGCAATGAGCCGTGGTAAACGGAAAGGTACTTCTCAAAGTGATTGAGCTCTTCTCTCCTTGGTTTATTAACACCTCATTTATGGGTACACCATTTGAATCCTGCAAATAAATATTTTGTTTTGTGCTGCATCTCGTGGCCTGGATAAAATCCATCGCATGGAAAATCCATCGTCTACAAAATTTCTAGGATTCCAGCTGCCCTCACTGGACTTCAGGTTGTTCCCGCTAATGTAGCTTATCGATTCTACCTTTATTACGTAATCAAGTTATGAACGTTAAACCATTTATATAGAGAAAATCAACATCAAAATTGTTTGACGACAAAATTCCACTGATAACAAAATTTTACTGATACATTTTACTGTACATTAATTAATTACAATCTTGTGAATGGCAAAACCGCCACACCATAGCTGCCACACTTAGACCTTTCGAAATGAGTCCATTGAAGAGTTTGATTTCAATTTGGCATTTGGCATACATATCGATTGATGTACAATAAATGCGATATGCGAGCCACAATGTTTAATGAGAAGCAATGAGAAGTGTGACGTAATCGTTTGTGAAGCTGGAGTCACTAGGGTTGGTGCCATCTGGTGCGGGAAACTTAAAGTGTCACTCCTTAAGACTTTCACCATAAAACTTAGGCTTGTAAGTTAGTTGGTAAAAACAATTCTTCATTTGTGGAGGCTTACCTGTTTTGTTGTTCAAAAAGATGAGCTGACAAGACAAACAAAATAATAAAATTTTAATATTGAATAATGAATAATAATTTAATCATTAATCATAAAATGTAAAGATTAAGATTTTGGTTTCACCCTTAAAATGGTGTCACTCGGTGCTCCCGCATACGGGGTTATAACCCCTAGTAACGCTTCTGAGCCATAACCATCGAGCCTCTTGCGTTAACATGAAGCTTATTTGATTATTGGTAATTTACTTCCAAGATTTTGATTATTATTGTAATAAATAAATTATTATTAAAATGATTTTCCATACATCTTTCCAAAACTGGATGTTACATGTACATTGTACGTGGACTTTCTTTGGAAACCTTATTCTGGACCATTTATTTTCTCATAATTTTTTTAGGCGATGAATTTTCCATGAACCCATGGTTTGCCATGCGTGATCGTCATCACAAAAAAATCAATATAAATCCACTTTATACCACTACGTAGACTCCAAGAAAGTAATCAGGACTTGTGACAGCACTTGACTTTGTCCCATCCGTTGATTCCAGCACTACCTCGCATGTTAACTGTGATATTATTATATAAATCTGTCGTTAATAAGCAGACAAATTTTAACTTTAAGGTCAAGATAAAAACTTAACATTGCCCCCAATTTTTCCTCTAAGATAACTTTCGGATAAAGGCATTTTCTCTACCGGATAATCTTCTTTGAATTTAGTTAGAACATCTTTATTTATCAAGAATGTGATTTCAACTTTTAACTGTTCATTCGACGCGTCGCCCTGAATTATGCAATCTATTGAAAATGCAGTGGCTTTCCAGCTTCCAACCATTTTTGAAGTAGATATATAAGGACTGCCGAGCTCAACTGAATTTATTTTTGGAAATTCTGGTGAAAAAAAAATTCAGGTGTAAACAAATTGTAATCAAATTACAGTTGTAATCAAATTACAGTTGTAATCAAATATGGATTAGTTGAGCTTAAATTGAATAAGTTGAGCTTTCTATTAAACTAGATATTTTTTGTTTGTGGGTTTTTACAAAATTTTGATTAAGGAGCTGACATAACCTTTGAGAACGACGTATGCGAAACAATTCTGGCGTAAAAGCTTCCAATGAACTTTGTAACGGAGTATTTTATATAGAATTGCCTAATTCTAGACTATTTTAATGTGACATTAAACTTTGAACAGAATTTTCTAAATCCTGGAATGCCCCCTTCCCTTATTAAGATAATTAATATTTACATTGATGATTTCCATAACGTTTTTCCATAATAGATTACAATCCAGTTGTTTATTTAAATTAACACTGTTTGTTTAAATTAACAGACTAAATAAACTCACGAAGGAAACTTGTAAAATGAAATAAACAAACCAGCAGCGATACTGCGAGAGAAAATCAGCATTAGGAAGAATGCGACCATCTCTGAGTGATTGCCGAATTTTCAACGTTGAAATTGAACTTTAGCTTGCAAATTGATTAAGTTTTACCAAATGCATATCCTTTTCCTTTGTATAAATTATGCTATGATTAAGTATTACTTTTATGGAGATTATTTAAGCGTTTTTATAAACTTCTGATGAACATAAATGTCGTTGGCTTATTAAATGTGATATCTTTATTGGCAAACAATACAAAGTAATTTTATTCAAGATTTATTATGCAAAACCTACTAACATCATATCTCATTTTGATTATTTGTTAACTTGCGGTTTAAATTCTCGTTAAAAATAATTTCAAACCTATTAAAACGTTTAAGCCTCAGGATGACGTCACATTACGAAATAAGATCAAAAGAAATTTCATATAATATTAAGAAAAGTAAATAATAGAATTTTGAAGAAATGGCTTTTCTGCCATTTATTCATAATATTATCTCAATATTCTACAGAGGAACATTAATATTAATAATGCGTGCTTTTACATCAAAAAGTATTTTAAATTATTAAAAGGATGTCAATATGTCTAACATCGTTTTTCTTATCAGTGTCTTAAAATTCGTAATATCAGATTCCAGAGCGGGGATAATCCAAAAACCGTTTTGGTTCAAATGGAATGATAATTTTCGAATGTCAAAGGTTTCTAAACATAAGTTAGGGTTATTAAGTAGAGGGTTTTTCCAGGATAGTGGATTTTGATTAAATGCATAAAGTTTAAGTCACTGATAAGCAAAAGAACTTACCCAGCAAACACCGCCAGGTGGGGACCGTGTGGTCTGAAGGCGGGTTGCCCAGTTTGCCCAGTTCAGCGGGTTACGTCCGGGCAAAGTCTCGGGATAGGTACGGGACCCGTAGGGGAAAGAAACTCATTAATATGCCAAAGAGCCCACAAGGGTCCCGAGCATAGCTCAGTTGCTTATCCCCGCCGGAAAATAATGTGTATATGTATAAAATAAATTTTATTCATAATTAATGATATTTCTATAATGTAAACATTTAGTGAATCCTTGCAATTACTCTGTTTGTAAAATTGTTTAGTTATGTATTAGTTTCATTATCTACAACAGCGCGTGTCTTATATTTAGCGGTAAAATTGGATTCATTGTTGATTTGTTACCGAATTCAACGATACAAGCGCTCTCAGTCGAACGAGTTGAACGCCGAAAAAGTTAGTTAATCAACTTAATAATTGCATTTTAGAAAAATATGTAAATTTAATGGGAACAAATATTTGCCCAAATATTTTGAATATTAACATCAGTGATGGGCACAAATCAAATCAAATCTCTATGGTCAAATCTCAAATCATTTGTAAAATGATTTAAATCTCAACTACCAAATCTCAAATAGAATCAAAAAATTCCAAATAGAATCAAATCCCAAACGCCCAAATACCAAATCAAATCAAATCTTCCGAAAATTTCCTGCTGCCCTATCTTCGCAAATTTTTTCGAGCAAAACACAATGAAATTAACAGCCAACATTTTTACAGTTTTATTATTTTTTTTTATTTATTTATTGAAACCAAAAAGAGGTGTCTGAAGCGTGAGACCCTGTTATTTCATCTGACTTTATTGAATCCATCATGTGAAGAAGAAGAGATTTTGCCTCATTGGCTGATGGGATTATTAATGTAGGACTTTTCTGTGAGCCACTGTCAGTAAAATGCAAATCAAGCAGCGGGGTGGTACCAAAAGGAAATAGTTTGAAACGACTATCCAACACAGTTGAGACCACATACTCTGGTCTTCTCATAGATTCCTGGAATCGGTTATGAAGAGCTGCACGAAGGTTTTTTTTTTCAGAGCAATTAACTGGGTTTGACAATTTGAAACTGCTTCATCAATCCCAATTAATGCAGGTATCACTTGCGAAATTGTGACACCATCACCTTGCAGCACCTGTGTTGCTTCTTCAAATGGCTCAAGTAAAGAGACAAGCTCAAGCAGCATAGAACGTGAAACTGTGATTCGAGGGACACGTGCACTTGAGCTGAATTTGACTTCCCTGGCTTTAACTAGAGTTTCATTAACCGCCTTCCATACTGCATCTTGAGATAATCTTCTTAGCATTATCAGATTAGAGTTCCATCTGGTAGGCACAGCGGCTAACAAAGTCAAACCATCTGATTTTTTCTGGAGCTCTTCATTCCAGTATAGTGACCTGCGGAAGAAAACAACTACAGCGTTGCTTTCGTTTAAAATTTTCTCTGCTAAAGGAACAGTTTTTAGTGCATCTTTAATAGCTAGCTGCAAGGTATGTGCAAAACATGGAAGTCGATGGGTTGTTCCTAAAACATAATTGTCCTGAAGAATATCTTCATTGTCATCAAAATTTTCATCTGACAAAAACTCTGAAATTTCATCAGCATCATTTAATGGCTCTGAAGCCTCATCACATTCTTTAATTTGACTTTTATTTTCCTTTTGATCAAAGGCAAACCTGGCAGCTTTCTCGGAAAATATTGTGAATGCTTTGAGCATGTTTCTGGCATTGTCAGTAACAACATATCCAATGTCAATGCTCTGCAACCCATACTCTGACAGTATTTCCTCAAAAGCTGCACAAATATTTTCAATGATTTGATTTGAAAAAGCGAAATCAAATCAAAAAAAGGCAAATCTAATCGAATCAAAATCACTGAGGCAAAAATCGAATCCAACAATGTTCAAATCAAATCGCAACCTTGCCTAAATCACGATTCAAATCATTTCAAATCGCAATCGCGATTTATTTTGCCCATCACTGATTAACATAAATATAGATGGCATCCCACTTTCCAAAAGTTCAACTACATCTTTGTGATCTATTTTAGCATGCATATCTGACAATACAAAATCTGATGTTTTTCCTGTGGCATTATTTTGTGGAACTAGCAAACCAAATTCTATCAATGATTATTTATCAGAATTTGTTGCAGAAATTAAGATTTTAGAAAACACAGGTTTTGTTTTTGAGGTAAAAATTTTAAAAGTATTTTTAAATGCTGTCATTTGCGATGCTCCAGCAAGAGCTTTTGTAAAATGTATTAAAACTCATAATAGTTATAATTGTTGTGAGAGATGTATACAAACGGGTGAATGGCACAATAAAGTTGTGTTGCCTGGTTTGGATTGCATTAATAGAACTGATGAATCATTTATTGCCAGTCGTGATCCACACCACCATGTGGACATATCACCTTTATCACAATTGTCAGTAGGTATGGTTTCATCTTTTCCGTTGGACTATATGTATTTAATATGCTTAGGAGTGACCCGTAGGTTGCTGCATTTATGGCTTCATGGTCCACGTAACACAAGATTATACCATGGACAAATAACTTTAATATCAGATAGGCTCATTGCCCTGCGCCATTCTATTCCTACTGAATTTTCCCGAAAAACGCATTCTTTTTTCATTAATGAAATATATCTTAAATGAAACATAATTTGTAAATAATATAACAAAATGTGTATTGCTTTTCATGATTCAGATGATGTTATGGATGCCAGAGCAAAGACAAATTGGCTGAGAAGACATCGAACATCGATTCTGAAACTGATGTCATTGAACAAAAAAAAGAAGAAAGTATACAAGACTGATATATTCTTAACGGTGTGCAATACTGGATTTATTTTAACAATATTTTTTATAGAGCAAAAAGGAGGATAGATTCCAGTAGTGATGAAGAAGTTGTTTCATTGAAACTGCTGTATGCCCATTCGAACATATTGTGAATATTATATGAGAATATATATATACCGAAATGTTTAATGTTGCGTTTGGTTAGTCAACTGGTTTCCTTTTTGTAACTTTGTTGATTAACACTTTGGTTTGATGCTTCTATAAATTGAATTTTAATTTAACTTAATTATAGAGTAATAATGAGATTAGCAGTATTATTAATCTTTTCATCTCGAAAATTTTAAGGGTGGTACAAAGGAACCCAAGAACTTCAGCTGCAACCAGCCAAGATTGTGAGTTGGAACTTCGCAAGTGGTTTGGAAATGCCAGAGACAGAGGAGCTGGCAGTCGGAAAAGAATTAATTTAATTAATAACAGCTGAATTTTTTTGAATAAATAATCCAAAAATTTGTGTTCTGCAGTCTTACATATATTGTTGGGAAACTCGTCATTAATGATATAGGGATTGGGCTGGGCAACCCGTGCTTAATGATGCCGGGCAACTAATGCGGGGCCCGTGTGGTGCCCACAGACACAAACCAGCGGGAACCCGGCGGGCCACCCGAATGGTACCCGTGTCACGGGAACCGACTGGTGCCCGCGGCCAAACCCGGCATGGCCCCGCTGGGCTGCCGAATCGGGCCCCGCTTTTCTTCCCGCGTGGGACCCGGTCGGGTCCCGATTTCTTGTGCTTGCTGGGTAGTCTTATTGAAGCGACTCATCGATTTGTACAATTTTCACTTTTATAACTGGACAATGTTCTAATTTTTTAGCAGACAGTTAATCAACATAAATGAAAGGACTAATCAGATATCCATGAAGTAAGCTCAGTTAGATAATAGATTGTAGCTATTTTGTAGAAAATATTTCGATAAATCGGGAAGGTGGCATAACCAAATCACATAATTTATTATTATTGAACAATGATTAATGAGAAAATAATAATAATTAAATAAAGAAAATATTCATTAAAACTACGAATCAAAATTAAAAATAATTTTTAATAGCGTAATGTCGAATAGAGTATATTTGTAAGCTGAAGTAGTTAAAATTAAACTCGCTTATGAACTGCGAAGGCAATCTTAATAGTTGGTAAATTATTTATTGCGCGTTAAATTAGTTGATCATTACACAGCATTAAATAAATAGCGCAATAAAATAGACACTGATTTAGATGGTTGTTATTTTCAATTGTGTGATGGTCGTCGGAAGATATATGATATTGGATATTTGATGTTTCTACTGTGATTTTCAATGAGATCCGGAGCCGATTAATTAAAATCTTATTAAATATTATCAGCCTCCTTTGTATTGTCAAAATGTCTAAAAACGAAGTTTTTGAATCGAGTGACGACGATATGGAAGACGAGGAATCATTTCGTCACTATTATGACCATGATGCAGAAGAAAGTGATCCAATTCCTTTGTCGGGCGACGACGTTGAAAGATTTGAATATGAGCTTTTAAGAGTTGAGGACGTAGAAAGATTGCTTAATGAAACTGTCGAAGCTCTTTGTAAAGCTATAAGTGTATGCATTCAATTCCAACTTAAACTAACGGATCATCTTATCTCAAGTATCATGTTTTAGGTTCAACCAGCCTTGGCTAAAGTTCTCTTGCACACTCAGAAATGGATGCTGTCTGACATTGTCAGAGAGCACAAAAGAAATCCCAAGAAACTGTTGTCTGACTGTCGGATTTATCCCCTTTGCAGTGTACAGGTATCATTTAACTGTTACCTAAAAGAACGTTTTTATTTTTAATGGTGGATCTTTGAGATTGTGATTGAATGTCGTTCCAAAGTGGCTTATTGCATCTCAGCTGGATTATTACTATTTATTGGCTGATATGTTCTCTAGGAAAAGAAGGTTTCTGTCAATGTCATGTGTCCTGTTTGCATGCAAAAGGTATCTCCTGAAGGTGTTCACAGTCTTTCATGTGGTCATGGTTTTTGTTCGGAATGTTGGCAGACGTATTTCCAGTATCAAATACAATATGGACATTCAACAGGTGTTTTTCTTTATGAATTGTATTTTTTGTTTAGCCGATTTTTTGAGTGCCTTATATATCCGGATAGGATGTGAAGGCACTTCTTAATCTATCCACCATTTATATAGCGCCCCTATCCGTGGTGCAGGCTGGGTCATGAACACGACACGCAAAGACTGTTGCTTTCCTCTGAGCTAACTCGCATGCCAATCGTCACCTTTTATTGGATTGTTGTAAATTTTAGGCATTAAAGGGAATTAAGTCTTTCTAGGAACTTGTTTAATAAGATGGAGGTTCATGTTAAGAATGAATGATTGTATATGATTATATTTAATAGCTTGCGTTTACTCAGTTGGTAATTCGTACATTTTTGTACTTCCAGCCATTGAATGTATGGGAAAAGGATGTAACATTCTTGTTCCTGAAGATTTCGTTCAAAATATCCTAACAAACTCTAATTTAAGAGATAAGTATCAGGAATATGCTTTTAAGGATCATGTCAAGGTAAAGTACTTTCTGGAAAAAACAGATAAAGCATCAATGAATTTGATTATGTATTTGTCATTTTGTATGTGCATGTGAGGTAAACTCTGATACAGATTGGTTGGACACTTCAAAATCCAAGTTTCTGGATTATTTTGATAAACATCATTGATAAACTTATTTTTTCTCAAGACTTTTTTAATTACTAAATTGCATCTTGACAATCCGACAGTATATGACTGCATTATGTTATGATATTTTGAAGCTGCTTTTATTTATGAAATATATATTTATGATGTTCTGCTTATAGACTGGTTGTTTAAAGGGATTTTGTGAGGGTTCACAAATGATTCATTGATCGGGTTGTTTTATTAAGATTAAATGCTGGTTCACAGAGCCATCCTGAACTTCGCTTTTGTCCAGGCCCCAATTGCCCAGTTGTTGTTCGAGCAAAAATCTCAAAGGCCAAGAGAGTAATTTGTACCTGCTGCAACACATCATTCTGGTTGGTTCATCCAGTTACCTTTAATTTAGAAAATGGCTGATTAAGCTTATTATTTTTCAGTTGCTCTTTCAGAATGCAAATTTAATTTATAAAATTCACAAATTTACGTGTTATGTTGGATTTATGTGTTGAATTTTAGTTTCAAGTGTGGTATGGACTACCATGCTCCAACAGACTGTGAAACCATCAAGAAGTGGCTGACCAAGTGCGCAGATGATTCAGAAACAGCCAACTACATCAGTGCTCACACCAAAGACGTTAGTGTTACGACTTTGTAAACTTTCGTAACTTTGATGATTGCTCCCAATTTGCGAATGCTTCCTTAAAACTAAGCAGTAAATTTTTTGCATCGGTTTGCTGATGTTTTGTTTGTAATTGACATTTCAAAGTGTCCAAAGTGCCATGTGTGCATTGAGAAAAATGGGGGATGCAACCACATGCAGTGCTCCAAGTGCAAGCAGGATTTTTGTTGGATGTGCCTGGGAGGTTTGTGATGGAAGTTTGAATTACTGAAAACAAAATTAATTTTGGTCAACCTTCTCATTTGTAAGTGATTTATTCACTGCTGCAACTATCTAATAAACCTGCTGCAGAGTTGAGTATGTAATATGTGTTAGGTAACCCAGTCCTATGTTAAAGCAACCAGCTTACTTGTTTGAGACATCCCACCCTTTCATTGATGCTGATAAGACAATTCTTGCTTAGATCATCTTCTCTTTCTTGACTTGTGACATTTGTTTGAAGTGAAAGTCTGGTCTTTTCTTTCCCCTTTTAAGATTGGAAGTCCCATGGCAGCGAGTACTACGAGTGCAGTCGGTACAAAGAGAACCCGAACATCGGCAACGAGTCCGCTCACGCCCAAGCCAGAGAGGCACTCAAGAAATATCTGTTCTATTTTGAAAGAGTAAAGTTGGCTTTAAAATTTCCTTGTTGCTGATATATGTAACAGACAGTGAATATATATTATACTCCAGTTAGAATTTTTCTTACTATGATAGTGCATAATGTCTCATAACATGATTCATTTATCAGTGGGAGAATCATGCAAAAAGCTTAAAGCTAGAGGAGGTGACAGTTTCAAAGATCAAGGAGAGGATTGAAGACAAGGTCATGAAGAGTTCGGGTACCTGGATTGATTGGCAATATTTAATGAGGGCAACTGATCTTCTGAAAAAGGTGTTCCATATTAGATTGAAGGACTTTTGTTAAGACAATATCACAGATTATTTGAAATGTACCTCATCCATCTTTGTTTTCCAGTGCAGATACACGCTCCAGTACACCTATCCATATGCTTACTACCTGGAAAAAGGATCTCGCAAGCAATTGGTTACTTGCTTTTTCTGACATTCTTTGTTCTGTTTTGATAGTTAATTGTCTTGCGCGTGGAACTTGTGCTTAATAACCATTTCTGAAGTATTTTAACATTCATCATTAATTGATTGGCTTTACCAAATAACAAGATTGTGGCTGTCAGGTAATGCAATATAGGTCATTGAACCATCTTAGCTTGGAAAGTTGGTTTGTAACCCAAAATTATCTTTTACAGTAATTGTAAATTGGCACGAAGCGTTAGAATTTGCGTTCAGCTTTGAATTTTTATGGTCGAGTTGACTGCTTACTTAGGGTTCCTAATAAAACTCTCCGGAATGCCATAGTAATGTTTTTTTAACTTTGTTTGCAGTTTGAATATCAACAAGCTCAGTTGGAGGCAGAAGTAGAAAATTTATCATGGAAAATTGAGAGGGCAGAAATAACTGACAGAGGGGTCTGTAGCTGTAAATTCACTGACAATATCTAAGACTACTAAATTTAAAGTGTGAATTTCCTAAAGGATTTGGAGAATCAGATGGACATTGCTGAAAAGAGAAGACTAATCCTGGTGAAAGATTTCTTGGAGGCATGACCAAGAAATCGTCCGAAGCACGATCATGTTCTTGGATTCCACTTCCATCTTAAATTTTGTGAAATGGGATCGTGGAACTAGCTTCTCAAGATATTCTGTAGCAATGTAACTGCCACCCTCCTCATCCTGTTTACATCTCTGCTGTTGAAGCTGTCACAATTTGCATTTCATGGACCGTATTTTCCCTACCTAATTTGTACACTGAAGTGATGTGATAGATAGTTCTGTTCTTGTTCATTTGTAAGCTGATTTGCCAACGATGCCATATGCCACAAAAGACATTGTTTATTGTCAAACAAAAAGCGTCCTATTTATGCCGTAAAGAAAACTCTGCAACAATAACTCGCTGCAAGAATTATGGAGTTTCTTCTGTAAGAGGCACCTGATATCCTTGCTTTTGTTTTCATCATCCAATCAAAACGAATCCACCCCTATTGAATGTGTTTGAAGCCCTCACACAGTTCGTCGAATTGTCTGGTGTTGTGACACCATCCTCGTGTACCAGATGGCCGTCTCTTCAGGGAGCATTAGCGCTTTCTGCAATAAGGAAAACTGCGCTGTTTCAGCCTTCAATTGAACGGGATTATCATTACGGAAATATTTTTGAATCAGTAAATCAGGTAAGTAAATGAATTAATCACTTGAAACCGAATATTGCATCCGCATCGGGAGCCCCCCTCTGGTGTTGGAAGTTTCCTCTTCTTTCTCTAAATGAACCTGTTGCTTGCTGCTGTGCTAACATTTCAGCTGTCAATCGAAATATTCAATTCATTGCTTCCATCGTTACATCCGAACATTGCCTAAAAATCAGTGCTTCTGACCTTGATAATGCTCCTCCTCCTGTCTTTCGTGGATCTCTAGAACAACCCTCTTCATTCTTTCTTTTTCTGCCAATTCGAACTGAAAAAAGTGGAGGCAAGATATTTTAAAATCTTAGACAATGTTGATAACACAAAAATATTATATATAATCATTGGGTGTAATACCAATACAAAATATATAGCCATCAAAGGCAAATGCTAACTTTCTTTTGTTCTTTAAACTTCGCTGCAAATTTCTCTGTAGTAGGCACAGGCAATATAGTGAGCTGGAAGGGAAACATTGGAGCATTAATTATGCGTGGAAGGCAGACTTTGTTGAATGAAAAAAAAATGAACCTGAGGTTTGTTGCCTTTCCTTGTGAGGACTGTGAATGGAATAGCAGTTTCTTCTCCTGCATCATCAGCTGACTTCGGAGCTACAATTAACGAGCAAACAAATCCAGATTCAGAGGCTGAGCATTAAACTGGAATATAGGCATCTACCTGAGGTCTTGCTCTTTGTCTGTAATCTTGCTCCTAAGGGAACAGCTATTTCAACCGCAGGAGTTTTAATGATTTCCTGCTGCCTTGACTTTAAAAAGAAATGAGTATGAAGGTCACATTTTGTATTGAAGTGTGTTGAAACATGTTATTTCTAATGTTCAAGTGTTTGAGTTATTAGCAAGACAGTAGTAACCTGAATGGACTCTGACATCATCCTATCAAATGCAGCCAAGAAATCATCATCTTCCTGGCATTTGATGAGTTTTGGTTTGCAAGGAACAAATAAAGTCTGGAAACAGCAAATTAGGTCAACATAACCAACATTGCCAAGTATCAAGAGACAAATTACGAACATCGTCTCCATCTTCAGCCTCTTGTGTTTCAATTGCCTCATTGTCCGTGTCCCCATATTCCTGACCAATGAAATTAGCAGAATTAGCATTGATTAATTTAGAATTGATTAATATTTATGACTGGTCAATTGGAGCATGAAACCAGCTTGCCCAATGATAAAACAAGACCTCACTTTTGGACTCATTCCATTTGAATCCATTTCACTGTCCTGACTTCCTTTCAAAGTTGCTGCATCATCATCCACTGGTTACCATAAAAATTTGAATATAAATATGTAACATACAAACAAAATGTAAACATAAGATTACATTAAATGCATATATTATTACACACGTAAACGTTATATGAAATTAAATGCCTATAATATTACCCATGTCCTCGGATTCTGACTCCAAAATTGTACCCAATTCTTGGCTTGGACCATTTTGGTCTGCCTTTAGCAGCTGAACTGCAAAATAAGAAAAATTTTCTTTAATTTAATGAAATATATGTAAACTAGTTTAAAATGTTGTTCCCAATCAGTAATTTTCTGCAGTACAATGCCAGCCATTTCACCCATGAAATGTTTTTGAGGTTATGATAGGAAATGTTAGTTCCAAATGCCTTTCTTTAGCAACATTTGCACAACAAATGCATTTGACTTGAAATGTTGTCTTTGATAGGAATAAATGCACAACTATTTTATATGAAAGCAAACTAGAAATTAGTGAAATAAGCTGCAAAAAACTTTAATGAATTTACAAGAAAATTTAAAAATTAGGTTTGCAATCTAAAAGATGCTGAGAATAAGTTACTTCAACATAAAGAGATCGTTACTGGTTAGTTTTACCACATTGTTTAGATTATTGTTCACTCACCAACTTTGGCTTTGTATTCTTCGTCAAGGTCACTTGCAGCTTTATTGGCCTCCTCCCAACTCTTGTACTGAACCATTTTTGGCCTCAATGACTGGAAAATGTCACTCACCATGTTATCAATGTCCTTTGGGAAGGGCAATTCATCTGTCCACAAAGCACTGCTTTTCTTGAACCAGAAATATCTCTGTTTGAGAGAACGTGCATTCAGCAGAAATGTTGAATAAATGCAAATTGTTGTGAATCCAACCTGAAAGTATGTCAGGAAACAGTCCAATTTCTTCTTGCTCAGACCGGCATTGAAATAACATCCGCTGGTCTCCAAGAGCATGCAGATGAGCCTAATGCGGAACATATATTCTGGGGGATCCAAAGGCGAAGGAACAGAAGCTACAAATTGAAATAACCAAGAATAAGCTATTAATTGTGCATACATTTAGTTTTATTAGACCAACACCAATAATAAACAATAATAAATAATAATGGTAATAATAAATAAATATACATAAATATTTCTGGGATCAATAAACAAGATAAAATACCATCCAATGAAGTTTCAAATGTGATGAAAGAATACAGTGTCTTGAAGATAACATGAGATTCAATGACTTTAAAGTTGTACATCTCCCCCAAGTATTTTACGACACTTAATCGATTCTGATTGTGTTTTGGGTGGATCATCTGGAATGATTTAAAAACATAATGACGTTTCACATTTTAACAACGTCGACACGGGCCATGCTAACGAACAACCTCCATTCCGAGCCGAATGTTCTCAAGCACGGAATCGACAATTTGATAGCAGACTTCCTCCTGTTAAGTGAAATATTTCATCATCACTAACTGAAGACACCTAACGTCCAACACAAATCACCTGGTATTGGCAAAGGCCTGAGAGCAGGTTAGCACAGCAGTGAATGCAGTTATATTTGGCCTTCCAGATTGAAGTGAATGATTTGATGATGAATAATTTCAGCTGAAGTGAGAAATACTGTCAGGCCATTCACAATTCAAAGCACACGAAGAATACAAATACCTCGGGATCGTTCCAGTTCAACTTCCTCATCTGCTTTAAAACCTTCTCGACATTTATCTTGGAAAGATCTTTGAACAACAAGCGCTCGATGTATTGGAAAAGAGGGGGAAGTTTCTTTGCAGTCTCCCGTTTCATGTTTTCAGGCGGGTTGCTGTAGTAGTAAGCATTCTCAATCATTGTTATGTATCTGGTGTCCAGATGTAGAGCAGCTTTCTTTCTCATCATGACATCCTACAAAGTTAAATCCATCATAAATCAACATTGCTTAAATTCAAACTGAATGGGTTACGTTCCTGCATGCAGTGTTACTGGCAACAGTCGTAACGTGTTGTGTTCAAAGCCCAGCCTGCACTGCCACATAGTGCTATATGAACGGTTAGAAGAACGCCTCTGATGCTATGCATATGGCGCTATATAAATTAATTACAATTACAATCTTACAAGATAATTCTTCATCCTGTAAAAGGACTCGGGACTCCTGTACAAATACCTTCCACAACTCTCCAGGAACGAACAGGCCATTTCAATGTTGTGATGAGCAAAATCTTGGAAGAATCTCTGCGATGACATAAAAAAACGTCTAACATCATTTTATCAGGCAATTAATTTTACCCTTGGATGAATAAATAAAATATTTGTTAGCTATTACATTATTGTTAAATGTTGGTCAAACCTTTAAGCAGAAAAGTGCTTCTGATTTGCTAAGCATTTGAAACTTGGTTAGTTCTCCTAAAATTGATAAACAATTGCAATTAACCATAAAATTTAAAATGTTACACAAAACAAGAATTAATTGCAGGAGTATTAAAGAGCTTATTTTAGGTTTAAAATTGCAAGTGTTCCTTAACGCAAACTCACCTAAGAATCGAACGACTTTTAGTTTTGATTCTATGTTCATCTGGTCTTTCTTCCTCATCTACAACAAATACAATGTAAACAAAGTAACCGTTGGTGTTTGTTTGGAATAACAGAATAAACACTTCTAAAACAAAAGGATCTAACAATGAAATTGAATTCATCTTTAAGCAGAGCAATGAGTTCAGCTGACAATCCTGGCATGCACGGATGGAGGGTTGCCACAAGACGAGAATAGAAGGGCAGAAGGTCATGTCTGTGCAAAACATGCAAAAACTTGAACTACTAAATTAAAGAATTTTATGATAGCATAAATTATAATAATAATTATTGAAACAATTTTTTTATTTTATTTTTATTTATTTAGCCAATTTTTTGAGTGCCTTACGTATCCCAACAGGATGTGAAGGCACTTAATCGACCTACCATTTATATAGCGCCCCTATCCCAGGGCGCTCCCTGGCGGTGCGAGCTGGGTTGCGAACACGACACGTAACGACTGCTGCTTTCACCGTCGTTCGCAGGCACGCAACCCTCGCACGCCGACTCGAAACAATGTCATTACCTCATTCTCTGTACACTGTACAAGGTCCTTGCAAGTTTCCGTCTGTTTGCCTTGGTGTTGAAGTTCATGCAAAATTCTATGGCTGCCTAAGGATGCACATTTACAGAAGATAAATTAGCAAATTTTAGGGGTGCAAAGAGAAGAATAGTGTTAATAATAATAATCATCATCATCATAGTGAAAATAGATATAACACTGAAATTTAAAAGTAGCATTAAATCATAACCCGTACATTTAATAAAATGAAACAAAATAAAAAACATAGACTTTGCAATCAACCTTGTCAACAAGATCTCTGTTGATGCAGTTAGGCAGATTGTTGAGGTAGGTCTCGAACAACTCCCTCGACGTACCAGCAACATTGGCTTCATCCTCTGGAAGTGCAAATAAAAACAATATTACATAATGTTAGCCAAAAACTGTCAGGTAATTAACATATAAAAAGTAGTAAGTAAACTCTTGTCTATCAACCGCATGTATGATGTTACATTTGGTGAGTACATACCTTGTTGTGAATGATTGTTATGTTTATGTTGGTAACTCTCTTGTATACTTTAACAACCAACATCTCTCATTTAAACAATATATCCAGCACTTAGTGGCTAAGATTCCCTGGGATGCATGAATTTTTTTCATTTAACACGACCCTTTTCCTGTGAGTCCTACTTTTTATTTGTTTTGTGTTTCAACAAAAATTGTAGAAAAACAAAGACCGGGCAGGCTGGCCGAACGGGTTTCGTGCCTGCGTAATGACGGTAATGGCAACAGTCGTAATGCGTCGTGTTTGAAACCTAGCCTGCGCTGCCATGAGTGCCCTTGGGAAGGAGCGATATATAAATGGTTACAAAAAGCACCTCTGACGCTATGCATAAGGCACTATAATGAACTACTACACAAACATTCCTCACCGTTTTCCAATTCCAAACATTCTCCATTAAATGCTTTCTCAGGTTCTGTTGATTTGGTTTCTTCGAGATTCAAATCTTTAACCTCCTCAAGCGATGGCATGACATCCTCAGTTATTTCAAGATCTTCAATTTCAGATTTTTATGGATTTTAAGGATTAACATCTGATCTCATCACAATGTAAACATAAATATTAACGTAAAATTAAATATTAATATTAATATTTAATCATCATTATTATCAATTATCATCATTATCAATTATTATCATCATCATTATCATTTATTATCATTATCATCATCATTAATATTAATATTTAATTATTAATATAATTATATTATTAATTTTTAACTAGCATCCAACCACACCTTCGTCTGTTGGAATATCCACATTAGTTATGATGGCCTGCTCGCTGTCTTTGTAGAGGATCTAAAATTTAGAATTTAAAACTATATTTAATTATAACTAAAGGAAACAGAACTGCCCAGGATAAAAAATATGCAATAATAGTAAATCTTAGTAAAACTGACCCCAGGAATTAGAGACTTCAAATCAGGTAGGGACTCATAGAACTGCCTCGTGTCTTCGTCTTCATAAAGGCCATTTTCATTGGCATCATTCAGCTTCAACAGTCACCAATATAAATAAATGGTTACATATACTTAAGAAGATAACTTTGTTCAACTCACATCACCCCTGTGAGGGAAGATGATGTCACCAACAAACACCTCCTCTTCTGCTTTTAATTCTGTTAATTATAGAATTTTGATTATTTAAGAGTTAATTAGCCAACCAGTCCTCACAAGTATGAATAATAAATAGTCAATTTAATTTATTATATAACAGAGATGATCAGAAACCTTCCTTTGGAATGTGTGGTGCAGGTTCACCAAGTAAGTCCTGCAAAATTAAAAATTAATGCATTTCCATCATCATAATCATAATCAATCACCATCTCATCAACATTTAAACTTACAGAGAAGATCAAACCATTCTGTAGAAGCTTCTGGAAGTTCTGATGGCACAATTCATATTTGTCCTTTCTTTCTGCAGTTAACTCCCCTCTCATCTGAAGTATGAACATCGTTGTTGTTAATAACACCATGATGATGATGATGATGATGAAGATTCCAATTGCTCACCTTCAGCATCTTCCTGTTTTGCTTCTCCAGTTCTCTCAATTCTTTGCACTTGGATGTGACGAACCTTGAAAATGCTTGATAATAATCTTTTAACAGTGACCTGCATGCTTTCTGTCTGTCACTCTTCAAAAACTAGAATTTTTAATTTGAAGTGTAAGCTTGGGAAGCCATCAAAAGTTTATGAAAATGATTAAAATCTGCATTGACAACGTCTCACAAAAACTAAAAGCCCTATAGCACAATTCTGTATAAATTCAATCGCAAACGTGTTTTTGAGAACCTCAGTGTATTAAATCATATACTTTCAACTCAATAAGCACATGGCATTAATTACTGAATAAGATGCAACTATTACGTGAGACAAATTAAGTCATGTCACGAGATGTTTACAAACCTGATTGTAAGGAATTATCAGCTTGTACTTTTCAGCCAATTCTCTGCAAACAAAAGTTGATTTAAAAAACGAAATCAGCTGAAACCTCAAATCCCTCGTCCAACGGAAGTAAAAATGAGCACAAAAAGCACCACGAAGTTACCTCATCTTTTGTGGAACAAGTCCTGCATAATCATCCCCGCAGTGTTTGCAGAAGCTTATGATGATGGAAAGGTTATTAAACTCCTCCTTGTCATTAGAAGTGAGCAGGTTGAGTTGAGTGGCCAACACCGTCAGACCTTCCTTCTCAGGCAGGACACCAATGCAAATGAGGTCACCGAAAAGCCTCAAATCGACCCTCAACTTGCTGAGGTTTATAGACTAAAAACCAAATTTACTTCAATTAGACTAAAAACAAATTTGCTTCAATTAGACTAAAAACCAAATTTACTTCAATTTACAATCATGCTTTTGCAACTTCAAAACAGGAATAAGTCACTCACTTTGTCATCCTTCTTGATCAAGGAGTTTTTCTGCCAGTGCTCCAAAAAGGTTTTTGAAAATTCCGAATATCGTTGATGAATGAGAGAGCAAATGGAGAGGACGCAGTTCACGTCGGACATTTTTAATTTTGCTTCGACGAGGGCAGAGGCCTGCAGAAATTAATTAATTGTTTTTATAAATATCCACGTTCAGGTTTTTTTGCAAAACTATCGTACAATTTCTCCTATGTATCTCGTCAGGTTGAATGTCCTGCAGTCTTTCATTAGTGCATCTTTCTGAGTTTCTGTGACAGTTTTCTGATGACACAAGTTGATTGATCATAAAATTAATGAATAAATCATAAATTTAATGAATCTTGATTGATCATATAATTAATAAATTATTTCATATTTTACTATCAGATGCCAATTTCTTACATATGTACATATATGTGCATTACATCCTCAGTACACAAATATAAAAGAACATTCAAATGAAACAATGGGTTTCAACTGACCAATTTCTTCACAAATGCACTCGTCTTCTTCAGGTTGGAATCGAGTTTCCCAAAAAGCGATTCGTCAGGTGGATTTTCTGCGAGTGATAACAATCCAATGTAGGAATATGTTTACTTGTATAGCGCCATAAGCTTCAGGGCGCTCAACCATTTCTATAGCGACGCATCCGAAGGGCGCTTTGTGGCGGATCGCGAACACGACACTTAACGTAAAAAAAATAAAAAGTAACAATGTAGCTAGGAAGAGTTATACATCAACTTACTGAGAGACTTATGATACCAGACTACAACTATTACCACCATTACTAGTATGACTGCCACAAACAAAACAAACCAGTAGCTGAAATGTTCTCCTGCCTCAGTTTTGATTTGAAGTTGATTTTCTCTTCAACTTCTGCTATAAACTCTTTCAATTGCTTCTGTCAAAAAATACAAAATTTGTATTCCTTTGTGAATGTTCCATGGCAATCAACAATCAACCCACTAATTCATCTTCAGATGTCTTCTCACTGCCACCCTGAAATTAATCAAGTATGTGACCAATCAATAACAATCTTTATCAATATTTTAATTATGATGAAGGCATTAATTGCAATATCAGTGCAATTGTACAAATATTGCCTTTAAATGCAACTGATTTTTTGTGAATTTTTATTAAACGTCATCAAGAAATTTAAGATGAATATTGCGAAATAAGCATTAGTAATTGCAACGTCGTTATCAAGGATTCCACAAATCAATAACCTCATAGGCTTGACCGTTTTCATTGCTTAGTGGTTCATTTTCCTTTCCATCCACATCACAACCCCTAAAAAATAACAAAGCATTTTTAAAACACTTTCAAAATATTTGAACAAAGTTTAAAAGTCAACAACAAATCAAACACACTTTGATGGCTTCAAAGCATCTCCACCACCGCTCGGAAGCGCTTCCTGTGAGTCGCACAACTTTCCGTTTGCACTATCCCCTTGTGAATTGCTCATATCTTCGGTTTTGATAATGCAAAAATGCAATGAGACGACGAGTGGCATAAAATTCATATTATGAATTTATTTTAACAACATGAATAAAATTACTTTAAGCATACCTATTTATATGTGAAACTAATGTTAGCAAAGGATACCACCACACCTACAGTTACAAATGTTCGAAAATATTATCTGGGAGCTTATTGTCATTTTGTGTTAGCACTAAGCACATGTTGCATCTACAAGTTTGCTCTATCACTATATTAGAGCATTGCGAAATAAAGTGTAAATTACAAACCTAACTGACGTGGCAAAATCAATACACAATTTATCAAAAGTCGATATGTTACAAATGATGAAAATATAAACACTTTCAAACGCAGCCAAACAGCGAGCAAAGCAGCCTATGACACGATATTCCAGCGACGAAGAACAGTTATTTATACTCCTAAAATTGAAATTTTTTAGAGGCACTAAAAGTTGACAGTGCTGTTAAAATTTGATTCATGTGCAACCTATTGGTTTTTATAAATTTGTTTACTTTAATTCTAAAAATTATTTTATAATTTTGAATGTACTTTTAAGTTATTTTTAATTATAATATATACATATGTTCTTGTTGGTTTTAAGTTTATGGTCAATTCTCCGTTCTATTTAATTTTTTTTTTATATTTAGTAAGGTGCTTAAATATAACAGCTTTTTAAATATTTGTTAACATTGAAACTTCTTAGCCAAACAAGCGGCACAAAATGGAAAATATTTAGACAAAGCTTCTAAAAAAAAACATGGAAAAACAATGAATTAACTGATTTAATTGTTATAGTAAATTAAATTTTAAGATCCAATACTTTTTATCACAAAAAGCAAATTGTTTTCTCAATTTCGGTAGTCGTACAAATAACATTAAGATTTTTATTGCTGTGGTCAATGAAATATTTTAACTTTCTTAGTTTTTCATATAAGCAGGCTAAGATTCAAACTGTTGTCCATCCTTATGAGGATCCTCATGTTAGAAGTCGAGTTACAAATAAGCATTTTTAAATGATTAGAAAAATTACGGCCATATTCAGATAAATCGTCGGGAAATACTACAAATTAATTATGTTAACGAATGCGAATCCCAATTAAAAAGCAACACTGTTAAGAAGTTACAATTAATCAAAAAAGATTAAAAAAAACTATGCAAGTCATTTTTGGGCCAGGCTTTGACTTGTTTGGAATAACAGAATAATAATAATAATAATAATAATAATAATAATAATAATAATAATAATAATAATAATAATAATAATAATAATAATAATAATAATAATAATAATAATAATAATAATAATAATAATAATAAGAAGAAGAAGAAGAAGAAGAAGAAGAAGAAGAAGAAGAAGAAGAATAATAAGAATAATAATAATAATAATAATAATAATTTGATTTGATTTGTGGCAAAAAGAACTTCAAGACCAGCTCAATATTGAGATTAGCTTTTCCTGAAAAGAAACGTTCTCAGGGATGAACGAAACTCAACTGATCAGCATTTGTGGAAAAGTTCCATCAAAATATTGCAATTAAACATCCATGGCTCCGGATCATTTCATTTCATAACTGTAGCTAGAATAATCCTCAAAAATTAGTTTTTTTAGAATTTGAACACGGTGTGTATTTGATTTTTAATTTTATTTTTAACTAATTCATGATAGTACATCCTAAATATTTAGCAATTATATTTAATTTTTTATATTTAATATTTTTATTATTATTATTATTATTATTTTAAGTAAGAGTAGAAAAAGTGACATATATCTTTGGTGTATTAGCTTGAGAACATTTTAATAGAATTAAATCTAATGGACATCATGCGCATGTTCTGTTCAGGTCTCACGCATTAAATAATCAAATAAATAAATAAATAAATGATTTAATTGCATAAAATAAGTTCAAAAAATTAATTAGCATTCGGATGAGGAATTATAATATTGAGAATGGAAACTGACATTTGATATTGAATTTGTTCTTATTGTTCTATTTACACTACATACCCGTGATGGTATCTAAAAAGATAGCAGAAATAAAATACCAACAAGACGTTTTAAAAAGAAATTCTCTCAAATAAGTGAAAGTCCAAAAATAACGAAACGAGAAGCATGTCAAAATAATGCGCCATTAGTAAAACCGGAAATAAACAAATAAACGATGATCTTCATGCGATGCCAACAAAGAACTTGGAGCTCCTCATGCAGGATGATTCCTCGTGTTTGTACAAATAACTCTTCAGGGCGAAAGCCTTCTTGCAACGTCCACAGACGAATGGTTTTTCCGTCGAATGGGTTTGAATGTGAGCCCTAAGGTTGGATTTGTCTGCAAAAGTTTTCGAGCATTGGGAGCACCTGCCAAGACATAAATTGTGTTTATAAAGTTTATTCATGCATGTCCGTATTTGTAATATTAAATCGCATTTGACATGTTATCATTCATCAACCGTTTTCATTTCTTTATTCGAGTGGTAATTTCAACTTAGAGCTAAGAAACGTTGAAAACTCGAAGTTTTACGAAAAAGAAAAATCTCTTTCCCCGTGAACCTGAAAGGTTTTTCTCCTGTGTGAGTCCTCAGGTGGCCCTGCAACAGCCACGGGCGACTGAACTTTTTACCGCAGTGTGGACAGACGCAGCCCTGGTTGTGGGTTCTGACGTGCATGTTGAAAGCGGGCACCGAGACGTAGGTCTTGTCACAATGAGGACATTTCCTACTTTGTTTGTCCACGTTGTCGGAGGATGACGACGACGACGACGAGTTGCCAATCGCTTGCTTGTGGCTCTGTCTGTGACGGGCCAGGTTGCTGGAAGTGCTGTATCGCTTGCCGCAGTCGGGACACGCGTGGGAGTCGGTCAGCGGCTGAGAAGTCGGTTGAATGCATGGAGAAAAAGATTGGTTCTTCGTGAGACTCGTGGGAGGATATAAGAAGTTGAACATGGGCGGCGGATGAGAACGTGGGTGGTCGTAAAAAACGCGCCCATCGTTCGCTTTGAACCACTGAAACGGCAGGAAGAAAGGACTGCAGGCGAGTTTTTCGTGACTCCAAAAATGAAGAAAATTAGGAAAATTATCCGCGGAAGTTCCGCGTTGAGAGGCGCAATGAATCACTGGAGGCGTTTGTTCTTTCCAGTGCTGTTCCGAATTTAAAACAAACGGAAATGCGCAAAGGTTTTTGAAATGTTTGAAGTTTTCCAAGGGATCGACGTCTGAATGACCTCCACTTCCTGATCCTGGAAAGAAATTTCGTGGAATTTTAAGGACTTAATTCGGAATTCATTTCAGGGTAATATCGAAAAATAACGATTAATTCGATGATTAATTATTTTAACCTCTTTTAACAACTTTTAGTGAATTTACGAACGTAGGCGCCTTTTTGAATGATTATTGTTGCTAGGAGACAATGCGTAAACATCGGGATGGGATCAAGTTTTGTTGAACGTAAACATTGACCACAAGCTGACCACGATGAAGATTGGAATCGTGTTGGTGCAATGATGGAGATGATATTAACTTCGTAAACAAATATTATCTTCACCGTTACAACAACCTGCATAATATTATTGTTGATGATGACGATGATGATGATGATTATGGTGACGACGACGATGGTGATGATGATAATTATAATAACAATATTAGTAATTGTTGTTTTTGTTGTGTTCATAATTTGTTTTTAAGAGTGCATTCCTGCGATAGAATGACCAGTGAACAAATAAACCATTCACATGTGCCTCGCTCATATTTATTTGAAAGTAAATTTATATTTCAACATTACGAAGCATATTATGTTGCAACAACACACTGGAGTTACAATAATGACTTTGGTTGCATAATTAATGATGACAAACAGATTATATTTATTAATAAATATCAATTAGTTAAATAATAATAAAAATAGCATAATAAATATTAACGGGTCAAGTAATTACGATGAAATAAGATAATTTTTGAATAAATTTGTAATAAATGATAATGCAGCATTAAAATGTAATTGGTTACCTGATAGGGTGTAGTAACTATAATAATAATGAATGGATTGATGAAGGAGTGAAGGAGTAACAGTTGTGAGGGGGAGTTAGATTCCCACGAATGAAGAAGTTTTTGTTGCCTGTTCTTGTGTTCTCCTTCGAATCTCACAACAAGCGCCATTAATAATTAATAGTGTACTACGTAATAATTAATAATAAAAATTATGAATATTATTATTGTCAAAATAATTATAACTGACGATAATAATAATTATATTAACAATAACAGTAATAATAATAATATCAATTATTGAATACTATTAATACCAAAATATTATTATTGTTGTACCAATAATGTAATAATAATAAGTTGTTAATACTATTAAATAGTTGTTATTATTAGTAATTATTAATTAATTATGAATATTATTATTAAATTATTATTATTAAATTATGCTAATTAATATGCAGAATGTTAATTCGAATGATTTTTGACCGCCGTATTTCATAATTGTTTGAAAACTTAATTGAGTTCTTCTACTATTGAACATCTTTTTATCGATAATTACTGCGGGATTTTTAATCCTTATAATTACTAAAACTTATTTTTTTATAACTTCTAATAATTTGTAATGAATTGTAACAATGTGTAATGAATTGTAACAATTTGTAATGAATTGTAATATATTGTAATTATTTTATAATTTGTTATAATTTTGTAAGGTTTTGTAATGAATTATAATGATTTTATAATTTATAATAAGTTGTAAAAATGTTTAATGATTTGTAATGATTTTATAATTAGTAATAGGTTGTAACAATTTGTAAGGACTTGTAATGATTATGGTAAAGAAAGTGAACGTTGCTAGCGACGAATGATTGTTTAGTCGTAAACAAATCATTCCTGTCATCCATCACATCATAATATCTTCCTATTCCATTCTTAACCCATCTATTAGCAATATTATTATTATTACTATTGAATTATTATTATCACTGTTATTACTGTTATTATTCATTTGTTATTATTACTATGATGATGTTGTTGTTATTGTTATTACTATTATTGCTCTTGTTTACAACCGCTATCATCATCATCATCATTCATCATCATCATCAACAACATTATCATCATCATCACATCATCATCATCATCATCATCATCATCATCAGCATCATCATCATCATCATCATCATCCATCATCATCATCATCATCATCATCATCATCATCCATCATCCATCATCATCATCATCATCAATCATCATCATCATCATCATCATCATCATCATCATCATCCATCATCATCATCATCATCATCATATCATCATCATCATCATCACATCATCATCATCATCATCTCATCATCATCATCGTCATCATCAACATCATCATCATCATCATCAGCATCATCATCATCATCACATCATCATCATCAACATCATCATCATCATCATCATCATCATCATCATCATCATCATCATCATCATCATCATCACATCATCATCATCATCATCATCATCATCATCATCAACATCAATCATCATCATCATCAACATCATCATCATCATCAACATCATCGCGGAAGCGTTTGTGAAGGTGGTGTCGGTCTGAGGATTGAAAGATCGGTGGTGTAATTGAAGCAGCCTCGTGCGATGAAATATTTATGGAACTACTTTTCCCGGCAACAGAGGTTATCTCCGACTATCGGTTTTCAAGCTTCGATTCTTCTCGAACAGACGATCGAACAGACAAAAATACAGACGATCGTAAATAAGCTTCCGATCACGAGCACAAGTCGAACCAAATGCTTTTCAAGAATTCCACTATTTTCCTCTTGTTTTGAAATGGCCTTTTGATTTAGAAACGCCGATTGCTAAGGAGTGCTAAGGAGTGCCGAGGAGTGCCGAGGAGTGGAATGCAGGACGATTCTCACGTGACCTCGTATCGGGTGTCAAAGTTGGAAGATCAAAACTTCCTCCGAGAGTGCTGACAAGTGCAACATGGCTGCTCTCGATGTTTGGACTCGGAGTGGTCTGCTCATCAACTTCGCATTCGCACGGTCCACATGGAGGAGGCTAACGAGTACGAATGCTTCCTGGAGTGAATTCACGTGTGTTGAAACAAAATCTACTCCGTCAGACGAGGCGCTTCGTCGGTTGATTGAAGAATTCCTTTCTCATGGAAACCGGCAACGAGAACCTGGACACATCACGTGACCACGGATCGTTGAATGAGCAACTTCAAAGCCATCAAAAGAGTCATTTTAAAATCACTTCAACACCTTAGCTGCATACCTGTTAGCACCAATTATAACATCTTCCGTGCATTTTTCCCACGCCAACCCCACGTGTTTCGAATCATCTGGAGGGCTCGTATGTATCGTCTGTATGTGTATGCAAAAGCAGGAGGATAACTGATGCGGAAGAGATCATTTCAACTTCTCGAATTATTATCTTTTCTGATATTTTTTAAAATTATTACCAATATTTTTAATATTCTTAATATTTCAAATTATTATCAACCATTTTAATAATATTTCAAGTTATTATCAACCATTTTAGTAATATTTCCAATTACTATCAACCATTTTAATAATATTTCTCCTTCATTTGTTTTAAAACTCTGAACATCTGAAGATGAGAGTCATTATAAATAAATAATTATGCTTTTTTTGTAAAACTTAATAGGAAAACAGTGAAAGCGTTGAAATATTTTTAAATGTTTACGATTATCTCATGCGAATTATGATAATGATTTTCTGAGGCTTAACCAAAAAATATGTGAACTTTGTTACTGCAACCACGGGGTCATCGTAATCACGACCGCTTAAGATATTAATGTTAATATGACTAAATTATTACTTCGAAGAAGTAACTTAAATTACTGTAAATATTTATTCAAGCAACAATTTGGAATTAATAAAATCGTATGTTTATGTTTATTTGCCGTTAAAACATCGTTAAACATTTCCTGACACGTGAACTTTGAACTTTTCATGGTCACTTAATTCATCCAAGACATCCTCATGCTGTAAAACTGTTTCATTCCAGTAGTGCACAAGTTACAGCGGCAACAATAATAATAATTCAAAAATACAAATGTTTAAATTTTTAAAGGATTACGGTTCGACAAATATAATAATAAATCATAAATAAATTATAATTTATACCAATTCTTTGGAACGTTATGTCATCATAATACTTCTGAAAGAGTCGGAATCCGCTAAGAAATTAGAGTGGACTGCCATTAGATGGAAGGTGATGCATGAAATTTGTAAACAATCACTTGTCATTCATGGATGGATGGTTAGATGAATGAATGGGTGGATGAATGAATGAATAGATTGATGAATGGACGGATGGTTAGATGGGTGGATGAATGTGTGGATGAATGGATTGATGGATGGATGGATGGATGGATGGATGGATGGATGGATGGATGGATGGATGTAGTAGGCTGGACGGATAAATGAATGTAGAGATGGATTTGTGAATACAATGAATGATTGGTGCGTGGATGGATGGAGTGATGAATGGATGGATGGAGTGATGGATGGATGGATGGAGTGATGGATGGATGGATGGAGTGATGGATGGATGGATGGAGTGATGGATGAAGAGATGAATGGCGGTGGTGTTGCAGGTGGCGATGGATGTCAATAAATGCCTGTACGCCTCCATTAATGCTTCTATTTGTTGCGAATTACAGCCAATTAAAAATCAGAGCATTTCAGTTTTAATTAATGTAACTCTTCAATGTAATTATAATTGCTCATGTAATTGTTATAATTGTTCATGTAATTATTATAATTGTTCAATGTAATCGTAACTGCACCAGGTTATTAACGCAATAACTTAGCATTCTTAAATGTCCATTCGATATAAGATGACTTTAGGAACAAAAATGTAAGAAACCAGAAAATGCAAAAACAAATGTTGCAGTTTTATGTGAACTTAAGAGAATTATTCTTGACATATTTGAAGAATAACATGAAGATGAAGATGTAGTTGATGAGTAAGGGCGATGATAATTAGCTACGTCGGTTGCAGTGTTCAGTCGGGTGTGACGGCCGAGATACCCCTGAGTGATTTCAGTGAGATGTTAAATTGGAGGCAGAACTTGACACACACGAACACGCCTCGAGACATTTAGCAGGTGCCCGTCGTATCGAGATTCGTGTGAGGAGATTCAAGAAGCTTTCCAGAATAAACGCTTTTTATAATATAGTAGAAATAGTTGCGTCATAATATTAAATGATCAAATATCAATTTTCAGTTACTAATTACGAGGTTAATATTAAGTAGAAATAAGTTAAACTAACCAGCGGAAATTCTCCCCTCTGATTGGTTGGAGGGTGACATGAGGTGAGCGTCAACAATACCTTCGTCAATCGCTTCCTTTTTGACGTGTCTCCATCCTTCAGTACTTCTTGAGGTCAACCATCCTGCTGCTCCTGAATCCTCGAGGGTTGGGGAAGAAGGAATTGTAGATGATGACGACGATGACGATGACGGTGGTGATGGTAATGATGATGACGATGACGATGGCGACGCTATGACGTCATGATTGTCTGGGAAAGCATCGTAGAAGATGGACTTGTGTTCCTCGTCTGATTTCCTTGAGAGTTCTTGAGGGCGTGCGATGACATCCGATATGGAGAATATCTTTCTTGAACTTTTTATTTCTGAGCATCTCATTTGTTTGCCGTAACGAGAGTTGAGAAATGAACGAGGCATATTGTCGATTCAGTGGATCCAACTCACCTTTATAACCCGATGGAAGCAATTAAGCGAATTGTTCACCTGACTAAAGTGCACCTGTCCAAACAAAACTTTTACCTTCCCCGAAGAACTCGTCACGGAAGAATCAAGTAACTCTTTAAAGAGACTAGCGCTGGAATGGTTAACGGTTGAAAAGTTGGCGACCAGGCAAGCGCAGAAGTAACGTAAAAGTAACGAAGAAGTAACAACAACCGCCTTCGCTGGAAATGCAACCGTGGAACGTGATTCTCACTTTATTCCACGTCCGTGCTCTGATTGGTCGGTGAAGTTGCAATGAAATCTGAGCTCACTCCTCATTGGTGGAACTTGACGGCAATGCCTCATGTGGTTGCATAAATTTACATTTAATTTTCAGTTATGCAACGGACTATAAATAAATAATTAAATAAATAAATAAACAAATATAAATACAAAATGAAGAACCTTCTTAATGGTGTACTGAATACTTGTCATTTGTTGATCGATGTTTGAATGCTTTAAAGTTTAATTATTAATAAATGCTTTATTTTATTACATGTATTTCAAAATTACGCATAAAATTTAATTATAATTTTGTGACTAAAAATATCGTAGGTTAACATGAGGATCAAATCAATCAGTCCTTGTTTCAAATGAAGATGAATGACGGGAAGCTATCTCATTAATATTAATTAGATGTAAAATAGTACCTCATTAATTTATTGATTTTATGTCATTACTTGTTAGTATTATATTAGTTAATGCAATGACTCTCAAATGAAAGTTTCGAATGGCATTGAACAGTTCCATTTTGAATTGATATAAATCATCCTTAAAATAAGAGATTTTAATGTATTTTGATTAAATAACATATAATTATTTATTTAAAATAAATAATACTTAATCGACGTTAATCATCAAATTCTGAAAAGGTTGAAACGACTAAATTATTTCAAACGAAAATTAGATTTTATTCGCAAGGTCAACTCTTGAAATATTGACCTGGCGAACATTAGGATAATTTTGTTTTTTAAAGTTTAAATCAAATTTACAAAAAATTTAATTAAAAATAAAATACAGTATTTAATTATAATTACATAGAAATAAAATTAATTCCGATTATTTACAACTTCATTCATTTACTACTTAAGTTAGGTTCCGTCAACTTTTGTTTCGATTCTAGCAACAAATATAACACTTTTAATCAAATAATAAAACAAACAAGATAATCAAATTGCATAAATAATAATTTCCGATAATAAATTTTAAATAAAAATATAATAAACATTTTAGTTGCCTTTGAAAATTGATCACAAGGCGTTGGAAACCAGGTGGCAATGGATGAATTCGATATGGAACTGATTAAATAAATACAACAAATAATTAAACAATCAACAATTGCATGAGACAAAATAAAAAAAAAAAAATAATAACAATAATTATAATAATAACTAATTAAACATAGTGATGATTAAAATGACGTCGATGGCGATGATGGTGATAATTAAGGGAGCTTGAACGATTTAAAATTATTTAAGATAAAAGATTTTTAAAATGGTCTTTAGAATTTATTAAATTCGGAAATTGCATCGTTTATTTGTCGTGCATTGTTCTCAATTAGTGTCCCACACCAACCAGTTTGTTCAGTTTTGATCTGAAAATAGAAAACATGAAAGACTCAGAAGTTGTACACAGAAAGTTAGTCAGAACGTTACGTTTAAGAAACATTTGCGCTGAAGACAGCCATAGTCCTCAGAATATCGAGAGCGCACAATGCTTTGAATGTGAATATTGCCATTCAGAATTCCAGACGGTACGAGGTTTGAAGATCCACCAAAACCATGTTCCCCCGTTGAATATCATGAGCTAAAAGCAGGCAAGAATTAATCCCATTGTCGATGGTCGAAAGTAGAATCTCACATGCTGGCCAAGATTGAAGTGGAACTTAAACAGGAAGGATGAAAAAATGTGAACCTGGAAGCTCAAAAGAAGTTCCAGCATAGATCCCTGGCAGCCATTAGAAGCCACAGACGCTAATAATCATACAGAAGGATTTTTAGAGATCAGTCTGGGGATATGGGGAGCATGGAAACAAGAATGGAAAACGACAATGTAAATAATCCATATGTTCCTCCTTCAGGTATTTTGGTCAGAAATAGTCATTGGAGTGATATTGCCAAGGCAGAAGTAAGTCTGAATTAATTAGAGAAAAAAAATTAATCTCGCATTACAAAGGCATGTACCAAATTTGTCAACAAAATCAATAAGGAGGATTAGAAACAAACCCAGGTAAAAACAATTTCTTAACGATCTCATAATAGAACATAATAGAGATTACTTCAACAACTAGAGAAGCAAAAACTCTTTGTCCTATCACCTCGCTGAAAACACCATAAACAGTGAAATTAAATTAAAACAATTTGTTCTGGATCGATATCAGTGCATTCAGCTTTCTCCTGGATAGCTGCCATTATTGATGAGCAAATCAACAGATAAAAGCACTCAGCAAACTTTAATTGACAAGGAATACAACGCATGGACTGAAAAACTAATATTCTCAGTGACCCGATTCAGCCGAGGAGAATCAGAACGACCCATCTTGAATGAGTGCAAAATAGAACACGCAAGTTCGAACCAACAGGACACAAAACGTCGTACTTTCGTGAAAACTAAGGTCAGATTTAGTAAAAAAAAAGAGCAGAGAACGATTGAAAGACAAAGACATCGAAATTTTGTTCAAAGTTTGTTCAAAAAAAGGCCAGCAGCAGGGGCTCGTTCAGTGTTGAGTGAGGATTACAGGCAAGAATCAAAGACAGCTCCAGTAGAAGGCTTGGTCGAATTGGGGACAAATTTTCTCACAGAACTCGGTTGAAGACAAAAGGCCCGTTTCAATTAATAGAGAAACCCTGTACGATCTGGAATTTCCTATCACATGCGATGAGGTGAATTTCGCCATTCGAGGACTCCGAGATGCTGCGCCAGGACATGACAGACTAAGGAAACATCACATAGAAGGGATCAAGAGCATCGACTTTGCGGTCCATATGTTGCTCTGGCTACTGACAGGTTTGCTTCCATCGCCATTCAAAATCGGAATAGTTACCTGCATTCCCAAGACAACAGGAGCCACCAAACCAAGTGATTTCAGACCGATTACAGTGAGTCTCCTCATCAGTCGACTCTTCCACAGAATTCTCAACAAACGAATGATTTCCTTACCATTGTGTCCGCGCCAGAAAGCGTTTCGTTACGGAGATGGTCTCGCCGATAATATATGGCTGGCAAAATCCCTCATCAAGAAAAAGAAGCAAGAACTGAAAAAGTGAAATCTGACTTTTGTTGACGTGTCGAAAGCATTTGACTCAGTCTCTCACCAATCGATCATAAGGGCTGTTTCTCGACTTGGGGCACCGCCCCTGTTGATTGAATACCTATCAGAATTATACAAAGATAACTGGGTTCATATAAGAACGGGAGAGGAAATGAGCGATCGACATTGTCGTCCTAAGTGACTCGCTTAGTGCCCTACAGGCACTAAAGGACGGCAACAATTATGCTCCTGATATTAAAAATGTACAGTTTTTAATTTCAGAAATTCGAGAGAGCGGCAGAAAGGTCACTCTCGTCTGGGTCCCTGCCCACGTTGGAATCCCTGGCAATGAGAAGGCCGATGCCCTGGCAAAGGCAGCCACTGCAAGGGATCAGATAGACCTCCGGATTCCGGCGTCTATCAAGGATGTCAAAAGGTCCGCGGCCCGCAACATCTTCCAACAGTGGCAGACCAGATGGGATGAAGATCCTCGAAGCCTACATTATAAGTCCATAGAGAAACAAGTGTCGACAAAGAGCAAGTTCCAATGTGTCTCAAGGAGGAAGGAGGCTCTCATCTCCAGACTCCGAGTTGGAAAGTGTGCTCTGAACCAGCACTTGTTTCTCATGAAACGGCACCCAGACGGGAGGTGCGAGAAGTGCCCTCAGGAAGACGAAAGTGTGCAGCATTTCCTCATGGAATGCCCAGCCCAGTCATCCCTGAGGAGAGAAATCAAGATGTTTACAGGTCTATCCGACATGAAATCCATGCTTAGCAATCCAGCAAGTGTGGACATCATTTATCGGTGGATCTGCAAAAACAGATGCGGCTTACTATAAGCCTTTTACAATTTTACCATAACTAATTAATGCAGTTTATTATTCTAATACCTTTCATTTTTACTAACTTACTAACATTAACTAAAGTCCAAATCATCTCAGTTATGCAACGGACTATAATCAAATAAATAAATAAATAAATGAGCGATCACATTCCTATAGACAGAAGATCCAATGTCTCCTACGCTTGTCAATGCCGTTATTGACATGATCCTTAGTGAGGTGGACAGAACAATCGAACAACCGGAGATGCCGCGTCCAAAATTAAATGCAATTACATTGCCTTTGCAGATGACCTCCTGTTGATGAGCAATGGAAAAGGTGGGTTTGGTGATGAATCCAAAAAAGTGCGCATCCATGCGCACTGAAATTAACATCGCAACGAGATTGTGCGGGCGATAAGTGCGGTTGTTTTTGTTTAAGCTCTCGCGTTTAGGCAATTAAAACTCGATTTAAAGCCAATTCTTCGAATTGTCTTTATCTGTTGCTCGTGCCCCCTGCCATTAGCCTGTCTTTCGGTGAACAACTTACTTTTTTCCGAGGTAAATAAAAGGGGCAAATATCTTGCGTCGGCGAGTTACGTCGCATGTTTTGATTTCTTCCTGGATTATCACTCGCCTTGTTATTGTTGACCGCATCTACATGGCCGTTATCCGGTACACCAGCGAAGACTTGTTTTCGCTCCTCCCTCCAAAGGATGGCCTCAAAATCGCGAGAGAGGTGAGGAAAACTTTATTCTCTCACAATATCTGGAATCCATGCCAGTCTCGCTCACGAGTTTACAACGAGCTTAGTCGCAAGAAGGCCTCCAAGCGCCGCGCCTCGTTGAAACTGGGCCTATTAAATGCGCGCTCAGCCGTAAACAAGGCCGCTCTCATTCAAGACAGTCTATGCGATGGGGCCCTGGACATCTTTGCCCTAACGGAGACTTGGATAGCTTCAGACGCTCCCACTTGCATCACTAACAGCCTTGCCCCAGACGGCTTCACCACAATCCACCAACATCGCGGCCCCTCCAACGGCATTGCTGTCATCCACCGCCAGGACCTCAAACCCACCAAAATAGAGCGGGGTCCTGCTGAATTCGAAGTTCTCAACCTCAAATTCAACACCCGCAAATCATCATTCATAATCTCATCCATCTACCGCCCTCCCGGGCCCGTCACTCTCTCATTCCTAGCCGCTTTCGAAGAACATATCGACTTCATCTCATCGCACGACATCCCCTTCGTCATCTGCGGCGACTTCAACGCACCTGGCACAGGGACAAGGATCCACCACCTCCTGGAGGAATCAATCGAGTCTCACGGACTCACACAGCACGTCGCCGCCCCAACCCACACCCATGGCCACACACTCGATCTTCTCATCACGTCATCATCTCACAACCTACTCTCCAATATAAATATAATTGATGTGACGTATTCCGATCATCATCTCATATCGTCCAATATCTCAGTGGAGAAACCCCAACCCTCGGTCCGTGCCATTCACCGTCGCCGACTCAACAGCATTGACTGGGACACCTTCGAGAGGGACCTCCACTCAGTCTCCGAAGAGCTCCACTCATGCGACCTCGACGCCGAAGGGTTCGCCACTCTCCTCAACAGAAAGCTAGAGCATATCCTCGACGAACATGCCCCCTTCAAGAAGCTGACCGTCCGCGTGGGCCAGTACTCAAACAACCAGCTCTCCAACGAAGCTATCGAAGCCAAGAAACGTTGCCGACGCTTGGAACGTCTATATCTTCGCAAACGTACATCAGCTACAAAACAGGAGTACAAATCCGCAAAGGATGCCGCCAGGCTGGCCATCCTCAACTCCAGGGCATCTTCTATCAAGGAGGAACTCAGCTCCAACGCCAATCCACGTTCCATGTGGCGTTCGCTTCATAGCCTATTGCACAGCAACCCTCGTCAACACTACTCCGACGCTGAGTGCCAGTCTCTCGTCACCTCATTCAATGCATTTTTCATCTCAAAAATAGCCAACATTCATCAGTCAATCGCCAATACACTTTCTTCATCATCTATCTCATCCCTTCCAGCCAGGCAGTTCACCGGCACGCCTCTTTCAACTCTCCCTCCTGTCTCGCCTATAGAAGTCTTGAAAGCCATTCGAGCTCTGCCCAACAAAACCTCCCCGCTAGATCCTTTCCCAACCTCTCTCCTAAAAAAGTACTCTCCCATTCTAGCTCCAACCCTCTCCAAACTCGCTAACATTTCCTTCAGCTCCGGCGTCTTCCCTTCCATCTTTAAGCGCGCGCAGGTACTCCCCTTGTTAAAAAAGCCAGGCCTCGACCCTAGCTCCCCGTCTAATTACAGACCAATCTCCAACCTTTCTACTATATCAAAACTACTAGAAAGGCTCACCCTTTCTAGAATCAGTCCCCATATTACTAAGTCCTCTAACTTCTCTCTATTCCAATCCGCCTACAGACCTGGTTTCTCCACAGAGACCGCTCTTTCCCATATTTTCAACAATATATCTCACATTTGTGGAAATCGTAACTGCGCCGTTATGGTCGGCTTAGACCTATCGGCAGCCTTCGACACCATCAACGATAACATACTGTTAGACAGACTCCGCTCCGACTTCGGCATCGAAGGCCTCGCACTTTCTTGGCTTCAATCTTACCTCTCCAATAGATCCCAATACGTCAAGCTGGGCTGCCATACTTCCTCTTCTGTTGATCTCCTTGCTGGAGTCCCCCAGGGCTCCGTCCTGGGACCCCTACTTTTCACAACCTATACTTCACCCCTGTCTGACATCGTCAACAATTTTGACGTGTCCTTCCACCAATACGCGGATGACACGAGTCTCTACTCTGTCCTCTCCAGCGACAACGTCTCTGCTCAATTAGACAATCTGCGAAGGTGCACAGACGCCATTAACGACTGGCACCTCGTAAACTTCCTTCAACTCAACCCTCAAAAGTCCGAAATAATGTTTATCGGCACTCCTCTTCAACTGAGAAACCTATCCCCTCCATCTTCAATAAATATCGCTGGCACCCTTCTTCCTTCTTCTTCTACCCTAAAACTTCTCGGCGTTACTTTTGATTCCCATCTCAGCTTTAAAACAACATGCCTCCTCCATAGCAAAATCTTGCAATCACCTCATCTGGGCTATACGACACATCCGCCCACTCCTCTCGGTTGACATGACTGCTGCTCTCGCCCGCTGCCTGGTCCTCTCCCGCCTTGACTACTGCAACTCCCTCCTGTATGGCACATTAACCACATTCAACCCCCCTTATCTCCATCATCTCATTCGCCACCGTCACATCCCCGATCACCTCCGCTCATCTTCTATAATTCATCTCCATCAACCTGTCCACATATCATCCATCGTCAACCGAGGCTTCTCTCATGCCTCGCCCGCCGTCTGGAATAGCCTGCCCCCCATCATCCGGTCTCAGCCCACGCTCGAGCTCTTCAAGCGCCAGCTGAAGACCCATCTCTTCAAAAAGTTCCTTGAAGAATCAAGGCGCCTCTGACGCTACGCACAAGGCGCCATAGAAATAAATTATTATTATTATTATTATTATTGTGGATTGTCAACCCGGAGTCATATCTCAGTTTAGGGAATGAAAAAATAAAAGCTTTTAGATATTATTAAAACTTACAAGTACCTAGGTGTCGAAATTGGAACCAGATTTAAATACTCAACAATAGCAGAAAAAATTCAAAACGACTTACATTTCCTTTCATGTGCCCCTCTGAAGCCACATCAGCCTCTCTACATCTTCAGAACTCATCTCATACCTGGTCTTGTCCACCATCTAAGCTTTGAAAAGATCAGCCTCAAATCTTTGAATGCTGCTGACGTCGCCATCATAAAAGCAACTCGACGTTGGTTGAAACTACCAAAAGATACTCCAAATGCATTCTTACATGCTCCTGTCCGGGCACCCCGTCATAATAGCCCGGCGTCAAAATAGCCCCGTCAAAATAGCACCATCAAAACATAAAACTCATTTCATTTAATCAAATTTGAAATAGGTTACAGGTTAATGTATCAACTCATACAAATATTTTTTTTATAAAGATACATTGACGGGGATGTTTTGACGGGGCTATTTTGTCGCTGGGCTATTTTGACGGGTCACCTCCTGTCCGATTAGGAGGCTTTGGAATTTTTCAACTTCGGAAATGGATTCCTAGTATAAGAACTCGTCACATGTCAGTTCTAAAACAAGCAAAAGAAAACAAAGACCAGTTTATGCTAAACGTCCTTGGAGGGGGAATTGCGGTGAGTGAGGAGGACAAAAGGTTTGGTATCTCATGATCTCGTAATGATGCCAAAACATTGGTAAAGCAACGGCAACATAACTGTATAAATCAGCGGATGGATATGGACTTAGGTCCTTTTCCAATCCCGTTGAACCAAGCGAGTGGTTAACTGACGGGGATGACAGAATGGCATCGGATCAATGGCTGAAATGAATTAAGGTTACAAAACAGACTGCGATAATCAAGATACAATCCATTTGCCAACACCATCTGCGCTGCCGGTTGCCGAGTTAATGAGTCGTTGGGGCACATCACACAGCGCTGTCGCAGTACTAGACGTGTGAGACATCTTAGTGAAGATGTTGGCAGGAAAATTGAGATTGGAACGACATGTTGAAATCCTTTCTTTAAGGTCTGGCGGGATTTCCCAGACCCATGTGCGGAACAAAAAATTAACGATTTGGATTTCTTTATTATGTTCGTTATGCTTTTTAAAAAAGATTTTAAAAAAATAAATAATAATAACAATAATTATAATTATAATAACTAATTAAACATAGTGATGATTAAAATGACGTTGATGACGGTGATGGTGCTAATTATGGAAGGTTGAACAACTTAAAATTACTTCAGATAAAAGAAGAACCTTGTTTAATTTCAGTCTCCCCATTAGCTAAGTTCATCTTACTAATAATTTGCAATATAATAATTAACATGATAAATAACAATAAAATTAATATATAATATAATACATAAATATATAATATAATACATAAATATATAATAAAATAAATAAATTTTCAACATACAATGTTGGAAATATATATCTAATCAGGAGCATTTGAATGAAAATATTTGACATTTTTCAGTTCAAACTCATTATTTCTCAAGAATCTCAGCTCCACCACTTTTGATTTAATTGGAATAATAATAACAACAAAAACAACAACAACAACATTAATAATAACAACATTAATAATAATAACAACAATAATAATAATAATAATAATTTTAATTATAATAATTTTTTTTATTATTATAATAAAGATGATCAGACCATTCACAGCTTCCTCTCCTTCTGCGGCATCTCCCCTGAATGAAGCAGGTGATGAGTTTAAAAGCATTACGAAATTGCTGCAGACGTTCCTGTTGTTCGATTGTGAACGTAAATATTTACTATTTCTTTCTCATTATTACAAAGCACATTTTCAATAATTAGTGGCAATTGATTATTTTGTTGAGGCCAATTAAGGTGATGGCTCGTTGAACAAATGGGATCTCAAAACTCCCGCGTGTGCAGAGTTCACTTCAAAACTCGTCTCATCATCGCAGACAACTTTTCCACTTTCATCGATCCTCAGATTCAAATCGAGGGCAAGAAATTTTACCCCACCATTCAAACCACATTTTCTGACGTCATGGCCAAGCCTGGATCTTCGAAGGCAACGCAAATGGATATTGGTGAGTTGGTTTAATTTCAATAAAATCATTTCTTTTATTGAGAATGTTTTTATTGGCAGAAAAAGTGTTTTAAATTTAATAAAACAATATTCTATGCGACTAATAAATTTAATAAATTTAATTTTAATGCCAGTAATAAATGGTCAGTCGTTCATGAAAAACAAGAAACAAGCCACCAAGCCTCAACCTTTGAAAACGAATGAAACTTCAACCAAACGAAGCAGAATCCCGAAAGTTCAAGCGAAACATAAAATCGAGGAATTTCCAAGTCCCGAATCGAGAGAAGGAGTCAGTTTCGCTATCGAAAAGTGGGTTTCAAATAGAATTGTTGTCAATTTATCTCAACATTTTGAAATTTAATTTAATAAAATAATAAGAAATGACGAATTCAAAACAAGTGATTTGCAAGTGGTCGTATTATCGTCGTATTAAATTAATCAAATCAAATCAAGTCAAGTCAAAAGTTTATATGACAATCTTTATGTAAGTCCGAATCACATAAGTTGCTGTAAAACTTATTCTAATGATTCTATGATATTCAAATGGTTTTAAGCAAACAAGGGCTGATCTAGAACACTTTGGCAAGGTCCAGACACTGGAACCAAGAGGGCGGATTTAGGGGAGTGGCTACTAAAATTTTTGTTGAAAGTGGTAATTTATTGAAATAATTTTATTAAAATTACATTAAAATACATAAATTTTGATTTACGTTTTTTATTAATTTTTAATTTATAATAGATTGTCTTAGTTTTTTCTTACATTTTTCAAATGAATATTTTCACAGCTCCCCTAAATCCGCCCTTGAATATAAAGTTGATGAATAATATTTCAAATTGATATGAATTTACATTGAAACAAAAACAACGACATGCAAACAATTTTTACATTTTAATTTTATTGATGCGGTTAATTTTATTTAGCGATATATTATTATAAATTTAGATTTATCGTAATATAATTTTTTTTAATTCGGCTTTAATTAATCTGAGTTTCACAAAATCCATAATCCAAGATATGAAGATTCCCAGTTGATTTGATTTACATGCTTCAGTGGTCATCATTCGAGAAATTAACTGAGATGAAGTGATTCAACCGATGTTCAAGTGCAACGTGAGATGCAAACGTTTAAAACGTTAATTAATATATTAACAAACACATTAAATAAATTAAAACATTAATTAATATATTAACAAACACATTAAATATGTTTAAACGTGTTTAGGGAATAGCAACAGATTTTAAACCCGAGTGGATGGATGGACAATTAAAATAACTGTATAATATTGACATAATAATAATAATAATAATAATAATAATAAATACTACGCCCAATGCATTGTATTATCAAATAAAAATATGCAAGTACGTTATTTGAACCTTAAGAGAACTTTCAAAAAATTACAGAAATTTTAAAGACTCAGTTTGTAGTCTGGAAAACGTTTCCATACTTAAATAAATAATTTTGTTTAATTTATTACATTTTTTAATTTAATTACATTATTTGTTTTATTTAACATATTTTCTTCTTTCAAACATCGTGTTTCTAAAATATTTTAACTCTAATATTTTAAAACAATTCCCGCAAAATATGGTTTGAACACCTTTAACATTAAATCCTGATTGGTCGGACACCTGCTTTCAATGAACAGGTGATCATCAAAATAAATGTCAGGAAATGCTTTAGGTGCATTCATTTCCTCACATGTCACTCATAAATATTTATCGCAATAATAATAATAATAATAATAATAACATTAATAATAACAATATTAATAATAATGGTAATGGAATACCTATAGAGGCAGAGCCTACATAAACTGGAGAACATGCAAATGTCTTAATCTACCAGCGGCTGAAATGCATTATAAGAAACAGTCTGCAACAGTTTTAAAGATAATGGAGGATAATGCTATCATGTGGGTTTTGTCACCCAAAACAATGCACTTTTAAAGAGAACAGTTTTAATACTAAGGGATAACACATTATTGGACATTTCTTATTGTTTGCTTCCTGAAGTCTCTCGATGAGACTTGGCAGTCTTGATATCCTGTTGCATTTTACCCGAATTTGACGGAATAATAAATAAAAAACATTAGTAGATATTAAACTTCTGTTATTTCGAATATGTTTGAGACAAAGAATATTAAAACAAAGATAACAATAACTCACATTTCAATGAACTTTTTTAGATTTTTGTTGACTTTTAAAAAAGAAACGAAATAAATTATAAACACCTGTGCAAGTTTAATCTTCAAATTTCTTCTTTAAACAATGCATTCCATTTCATGAATTACTATTTTAAATCAGGGTAAAATGCATAAATCCAACATAACATGGCATTGTTCATTGATATTTAAATTAGTAATTGATTGAAAATAACGTATTAAATTGCTGTTATATTTAACCTTCGAAAATTGAAATTATATAAAATATAAACAGTTGCTTAATGTTTGCCTTGAATACACCAGGTTCTTGAGTGAGAGAAGCCATTTGGATTAATAGGAAGACATAAATAAAATGCAACAAGTTAAAATAAAATAATTATTAACTCAATTAGAAATTAAATAAAACATAATTCCAGGTCTAAGAAGATCTTAGGTGTCATGTTGAAGAAGAAGATGAAAGAGAACATGATCAGACACCTCAACTACATCATCCAAGTCCTCCAAACTGTCAGCGAATCAAAAGCCAGGTTTACAAATAAATAATTTAAACTAAAGTTAGGACATTAATTTATTTTTAATCATTAAATACTATTCAATTTTATTCAATAAACTCATTTATCCACTCTTAATCACGAACAGGAAGTTAATGGAAGACGACGGAGAACCTGAAGAAGTGCTGAGCGAAGTGGAAACTCAAAACTACCCGACGGAGGTTCGCGATTGGTTGACGATGACCTTCACGAGGCCAACCCTTCGAAGGTCAGAAGACAAACTGCACTTCAGAGGAGTGGCAACGGCGATCAGAGCCGGAATCGTCGTCGACAGGTTGTTTCTGTATCGATTTCGCTGGCAGACTTTTTACAATTCTATGATTTAATGACATTTTTTAAATGTTTGTAAGAAAATAAAAATAATTTCTTAACAATTTGAAACATTTGAGGAAGTATTTTCTTATTTGTGAATAATTAAATGAAGATAATGTCGTAATAATATTTAACAGCAACAAAAATAATAACAAGTGACAATCGCATTCATATTAGCAAAAACAACCTTAATATTAACAATCAACAACAACAAAAGCAATATTAATATTTTAGAACTTGGTGACGTCATCGATAAACCTTTTGAAGAATAAATCAAATTGATAATAATAATAATAAAATCATTTACTCTCCCCAAGTGGGCATGAATTTATTATTATCTTATTATCGTAAGAAATATTAATTCTTTGTTATTAAAAAAAATCAACAACATCGTCAACAGCTAACGATGGAATTACACACGATCTTACTCGACGCTCTACAAAAATCTTGGATAAAGTCCTAATCACTCATGATGCTGTCTTACAGACTTTGAGAAAGCTGGAACGTTCTTGCTCACAAGGCCCCGACCACATTCCTAATATTTTGTTAAAAAGCTGTGCTTTTAGCTTGTCATACCCACTTCATCATATCTTTAATCTCTCCCTTAATAGTGGATTTATGCCCACAATCGGGAAAACAGCTCATGTCATTCCCATCCACAAGAAAGGTCCAACGTCTAGCCTCTCGAACTACAGACCAATCTCCTTGACAAGTACCTGCTGTCGAGTCCTGGAAAAAATAATTAACAAAACGATTCTACATCATCTCTTGACTTAATATCTCTTCAACAACATGGATTCAGACCATTAAAATCGACCACCACAAATTTGCTGAAGTGTGTTTATGACTGGACCACTTCACAGCAACGACGTCAGCAAACATAATCTACTTCTACTTACTTTGATTCTGCATCGTATCCAAAATTACTCAACAAAGTAAAATCCTGGCATTACTGGCAACTTGTATCAGTGGCTTTCAGATTTTTTGTATTGATCTTTTCCGATTTTCTATATCAAAGAAAAGAGCATATCCTCATAAATGGCTCAATATCCGGTTCGATTGACGTTACTAGTGGTGTGCCACATGAAAGTGTTTTGGGCCCTACACTCTTTCTAATCTACATCAATGACATAGTCGACTATGTATCCTTCGTATCATCAATAATTTAACTACCTAAGGATATCACAATTAAACTATTTGTCGACGATATTAAACTTTAAAAATCACTGTCTTTTGGACGGTTCTGATCTTTAGAGAGGCATCGACTCACTCACTATATGGAGCAAGAAGTGGCAGCTAAACCTAGCCAAGGAAAAATGCTTTAATTGCTCAATTAAAACCAGTTCCAGGAATGGACCTTGCCCACAACAATACTACATTGATGATATCTTGCTCACCACTGCAGATCGAACCAGAGATCTTATTGTCATCTTAGACTCAGACTTAAAATTCCGGCTTCACATTGACAACATCACATACAAGGCTGCACCCGTTTAAGACTGATTCTTAAATCATTCATCTCTAGGGACAAGAATCTTCTCATCAAAGCTTCCTGCGTATATGTCAGACCAATCCTAGAATACAGAAGTCAGGTCTGGAACCCTCACCATAAATACCTGATCGAAAACATTGAAAACATCCAAAAGAAATTTACCAAGGCCATCCCTGCTGTTGGACAGCTAAAGTACCATGACCGGCTCAAGGCTCTACAACTTAAATCACTTGAACATCGCCGTTTAATAGCTGACCTCTGCTTATTATACAGGATCATCAATAATTTAACATCAACTCACCTTAAAAACCATATTCATTTTGCAAGCTACTCATCAACTAGAGGTCATATTTTTGCGCAATAGACAACACCAAATATTTTTTCACAAATCGAATTATTAACATCTGGAATAATCTACCTAATAGCATAGTCTCAGCTAGCACCTATAGTCGCTTCACATCCCTTCTCAATGAATATGACTTGTCTCCTTTTCTTGTATATTACTGATTGAACCTCTCGTTTCTTTTCTAAATGTTTTGCTGTTTGATAGTGGACAGGTAATAGGCTTCGGTTCTCTACCCACTTAATAAAGTGAAATGCAAAAATGTTCATCATTTCAAATTGATTCATATTTAATTTGAGGCTTCATTTATTTATTAAATTATTAAATTTTAAAAGCATTATAAGGTTGATGCTGACGTTTTGAAGTTTTTGAAATTAAAAATTGAACTTCCTTCGAACTTCTAAGTGCACGACGTCATCTTGTTCTAAAAATAGAAATTAATGATTAATTAAGGCTAAAAAATAGGAAGTAGGTTAAAATCACTCAGGTACAATAAATTTCCTTGAAGATGATGATGATGATGATGATTATGATGACGACGACGACGATGATGATGACGAATAGCTGTAATGCCTTTAGAAAAGCAGCATCAGATGACAATATTATCAGATATGAAAACGACAACGTAGTTCATTTATGTAGCGCTCCTTCATAAGAGTGATTGTGACAGTGCAAGCTGGGTTTCGAACACAACACGGTACGTCTGCTGCTTTTACAATCGCATGATGGAAGGCAACATTCAGCGGTGTGTAATGAAATTATCAATCGTTACCATGAATGAATTTCAACTCCCTGCCAACGAATTGCAAAATTGTTAAAATTCGTCAAGATGTAAAAGCTCAATCATGAATAATTAATTAACATAAGAGCCTGATTATTAATGAGAGTATGGTAAACAAATTGCCGAACTTCAACTGGTGATTGAGAAAATCATTTCAGGATTTATCGACGACTATCGAGTTCTGTGGGCATCCATGTTCCTCCCAATGTCCTTCTGCAGATGAAGGTCACTTTCCTCTTTACGTATTAATTAACATAATTAACGTAATTTATACATTTATGCATAATTCTAATGCATTCTATGACGTTGTGCGGGTTAATATAACATTTTGCATTATTACCCTAATTACTTGTTGTGAAATTTAAAATCACATTTTTTAATTAAAACATTTTAAAAATTAAAAACCAGTTTTGAATGAATAATTGATAATATGTCATTAATATCAATTAACAGTAGATTAATTATTATTATGTTATAATTTAGCTTTATATCCTATAAATACGAACGATAATAGCAATATTATTTTTAATGTATTTATAATTATTAATATTATTGTTATTGTTGTTATCGTATTGAATATAAGTATTTATTATTATTATTATTATTATTATTATTATTATTATTATTATTATTATTATTATTATTATTATTATTATTATTATTATTATTATTTATTATTATTATTATTATTATTATTATTATTATTATTATTATTTATTATTATTATTATTATTATTATTATTATTATTATTATTACTATTATTACATTGTTGTTATTGCTGCAATCAATTTAATTGATATTTATAATAAATATTGTCTATAAATAATAACATTATTATGGCAGAATAATTGCCAGTAAATGAATATCCGTTTGATGTTGTACTTTCATTTCAATGCTAAACATGACAGAAGATTTGAAAAGCAGGTGTCATGCAGCACAAGTTTTTGTGCCGCAGTTCATTTTGTCACACCATGATGATGACGACTACGACTACGACGACGACGACGACGATGACGATGACGACGACGGTGACGATGGTGACGATGACGATGACGACGACGATGGTGACGATGGTGACGATGACGTTGACGATGACGATGGTGACGATGACGATGACTATGACGATGACGATGACGATGATAATGATGATGATGAGATGATGATGATGATGATGATGATGATGATGATGATGATGATGATGATGATGATGATGTGATGATGATGATGATGATGATGAGATATGATGATGATGATGATGATGATGATGATGATGATGATGATGATGATGATGATGATGATGATGATGATGATGATGATGATGATGATGATGCTGATGATGATGATGATGATGATGATTATGATGATGATGATGATGATGATGATGATGATGATGATGATGATGTGATGATGATGATGATGAATGATGATGATGATGATGATGATGATGATGATGATGATGATGAGATGATGATGATGATGATGATGATGATTGATGATGATGATGATGATGATGATGATGATGATGATGATGATGATGATGATGATGATGATGATGATGATGATGATGATATGATGATGATGATGATGATGATGATGACGATTTCTGCTTCTTCCATGATCAGGGATTGAACCATCAACCTGCAGGCGAGATTTGTCTTCCTACGTGCTTTCACATGTTAGCGCAGATCATAAAAAGGAAATGATAATCAAACTAATTATTTCAACCTCGGTTGAAGAAACCTTTTCCAACGAAATGCAGTTAGAGCCACCATGGCATGTCATTATGACTAGTGTCATGATGATGATGATGATATCTAATGCTATTGCGAACGAATGTCGTGATGGAGTGCATCCGTTGAAGGCATCTCTCACTCCACTTTACCCTCCTCATTTGCTGCCAGTTTCCTTGTCGACGGTTGCCATGACGACCGTCGCAAACGCACTCACGACGTGGAATTTATAATTTTAACTCAGGTGGCAGCGACTGTGCATTATTTCGCCGATGGAGATTTTAAGAACAAAATTGATTTTAAAAAACTTAAAAAATTAAAAATAATATTATTTTAAACACTAAAATAAAGCAAAATTAATTTCCATTTGTGTAAATGCATGACATTAGTTGATGATATTTTTCAACTACTTATGGCAAATAATGTTTCTAAAATTATTAATTATTGTTAATAATGTCGCTTGTTATGTTTATTTAATAGATGACTATGCTAATTAGTGGGCATATGCTGTAATTAATTTGTCGATGTAATTGGTTTGTTTATTTGTTTATAACATTAATCAGGACCTCGATGAATGGACGTTCGACGTGTTCAAAGTCAATGAAATCGGAGATGGACACGCCCTCAAGTACGTTGGATACGAGTTGTTTCAGAAACACGACATCATCAACAAGTTTAAGGTTGGCGTTAATAATTAACAACTCATTAATATTAATAATTAATGCACTGATAATAATCATTATAATGCTCAATTAATTTCTTATAACGCATTATTAATTTGTTCATTGCATAATTATCAACTGTAATCATCGAGTGAATCGTGAATCAGCATCTTTGTTTAAAAATGAATAGTTATAAATTAAAATTAAAGAAGATTAAAAATTGGTTAATCATCCATTCCGCTATCGTGGTCATCAACGACATCGCCATCATCACCATCATCAACATAGTCATCATCACCAGGTGAACACTACCGCATTGGACAGCTTCCTTGGCAAGATGGAGCAGGGATACTCAAAGTTCGGCAACCCTTACCACAATCACATCCACGGAGCTGACGTCACCCAAACAACTCACTTCCTCATCACAAACACAGACCTCATTGTACGTCCCCCTAGCACGAGTTCAAATGAATTCATGAGTAATGAGTTCAACTTAATTAATTAAGTAATTGCCGGGCAATTTACAAATTAACCGATTTGTTTTTAATAATTGTTAAAAATTATTTTATTAATTAATAAGTTTATTCAAACAACTGACAGCTGTCAAAACGACCTAGTATCTCTATTTCTTCTTTTTAAATAAATTTGCTTATATTTGCTTAAATAAATTTAATTAATTTAATTAATTATTAGCAATATATATTAGTTACTAGTTGTTATTAATTTGTTACGATTTGCAGCTATTTGAATTTAATTACTACTATGGTAATAAGCATATATGTATAGTCATCAACATAATAATTATAACAAACGACTGGTGCCACTTTGAAATAAATACAACTGTTATTGTTGTTAAAAATATTAAGAAGTAAAAATAAAGATAATTCAATGAATCAATTCAAAACAGTTGTGGTTGTCGGATTTAGAAGTCTTTGCAGTCTTGGTGTCTGCCCTCATCCACGATTACGAACATACTGGAACCACGAATGCTTTCCAAATCAACACCAAGTCAGTTACATTGGCTTTAATTATTAATTATAATAATTTTTTACATGCAATATCGATGTTAATCACTGGCATGTTAGTAATGAATTTATATTAACATATCCTGTAGCGTACATAATATATATTTATACAGTGTTGTAAAAATTACCTCATTTCGGTAACTAGTTACAAGTAAAAGTAATACCTCAAAAAGCTACTTAAGTATAAGTAAGAGTATTGTCTCAAAAATTTACTCAGGTAAAAGTTAAAAGTTACAGCGTCTAAAAGTTACTTTTAAGTAACAATTACAAGTAACTTTGATGCCGCCATTATTGTGATCATACATCATTCCTATTTATTTAAAAGGAATTGTTTCTCTTATCGTTAAAACAATTATTGGTATTAACTGCTAGTAGTAACAGTCATTAAGTAATAACATTTGAATTAATGCATTTTATTTGGTGTTTTTATTATTTATTACAATCTCAAATTTTTGTTAATTTTTAACATAACTAAGTCCTCGAATAGTTTGTCACTCATTATGGTCCTTCAGCTGTTCTTTGTCATACCAGCAGAGCTGAATAAACGTTCAACAGCTGCATTAGCTGGCAGAGGATTGTTCAACTGGATAAATAATTTGTTCAGGGTTTCGCTTCCAGTAATAATGTTCATGTCATCTGATCGGTCTCGAAGATACTGCATCAGAATATCAGTTGACCTTGTGCAATTGAAGAAACTGTCTTCAATACTGTCAGCATCAGATGAACGAGAGCTCAAAGCTCGTCCACCTTTGCTGCATTAGAAGATGCTATTTTGGCTACCAGTTTCTCATGAAGCTTGACAATCGTTGGCAACAGATATCCCATATTCCTTAACTTCTGTTGGATGCATGCGTTCCACGTGCTTCTTCAAGTTAGATGAAGAACCTTCATATGCTGAACATGTAGTTGTTTCTGTTGGCAGAGTAGGCTTGCATACTTATATGATTTTCCTTTGATTGAAATCTGAACATTTTGTTCAAATAAGGCCACGGACTATCTTCACCCTTGTTCCTCTTATCTTCGCTAACGACACTAAAAATGGCTTCAAATGAATCCATACTACGATATATTAATTATATTATTATATTATATAATATTATATATTAAAAAAGCTTCGGTATGACTAATCCACAATTTCCGATTTAAAACAAAAACGACCGGCGATAACAACAATAACAAAAGAGCGATGATCGGGAAGAGGAAGGTTCTCGAACTAACCAAAGAATAACAATCTAGAATTTAAATTTTGTTAAAATAAATTAAACTAATTTAAAATTTTATTTATGTTACTTTGTAACGTCTTGCGCCAAAAAGGTAACGAATTAAAAGTATGACCAAAAATAGTAATTTGTTACAAGTAAGAGTACAAAATTTTTTTTGTAATTGTTACAAGTAAAAATTACCAAAAAAAGTAATTAATTACGGTAACGAATTACATGTAATTCGATACTGCACAACACTGTATTTATATTACTTGCGTAATAATGCATCAATGTATTAACCAATAAAGCGTGCAGGTTGTTCCTTTCCTACATACGGCAGTAACAACAACAACAGCCTGCATTGCCAGGGAGCGCCCTTGGGAAGGGGATCTATATAAATGTTGGATCGATTAAGATCGATTAACCGTTACGTTAAATCATCTAGATATGCAACGGACGTTAATAAAACACTAAGATAGATTAACTCAACAAATGGGCTAAATACAAAATACAAATAATACTGAACAAATAATTTTTCCATGAAGCGGGAGCTTCAATAAATTTAAAGTTTATGAAATTATAAGAACTTTAGGATTAAAAGCTTTATAAATACAAGTGTAAGGATTATACTGATTTAAGAGATTAAAAGATTATATTGATTTAAAAGATTAAAAGATTATATTGATTTAAAAGATTAAAAGATTATATTGATTTAAAAGGTTGTAAGAATTTGAAAGGTTAAATAAATTTTGTATGAATTATTTTTCCATCTTTTTTTATTTCAACTTTGTGCGTACAAAGTTTATCCTGTCATTCCATCCACTGTTTGAACTTTGTAATAGTTTTCAATAATAACATTAAAACAGTATTTTCAATAGGTAGTACTAATTACAGATTAAACTTAATTTATAACATGTAACCATAACTACTAGCTAGCTAGCACTTTACAGGTCGGAATTGGCTTACCTGTACAACGATAGGAATGTCCTTGAGAACCACCACATCAGCTCATCATTCAGACTCATGAGAGAAGAACCAAACAACATTTTATCTTTTTGTCACCAGAGGATTTCAAGTATTCGTTACATAAAATCAACATTATTGTATTATTATTATTATTTTATTATTATTATTATTATTATTATTATTATTATATTATTATTATTATTATTATTATTATTATTATTATTATTATATTATTATTATTATTATTATTATTATTATTATTATTATTACTATAATAATAATTATTAATATCTTATAGTTATAATTACATATAACTTATTATATTTATTATTCATATATTATTATTATATATTAATATAATATAATTTTAATAATTATTGATTATTATTAATTATATAAAAATAATTAATTAATTAGTTAAATAATAATAAATTAGTAATAATATTAATTATTATAATTGTTACACTTGATGATATTATAGCAATAATAACAATTATAATAATTATTATTAATATACTTATAACTAAATTTTGATTTTATTAACATTTATTATTATTATAAATATTTTACTCATTTAATTTTTTATTTAATATTACTATAAGTATTAATTATAATATTATATTATTAATATTTTTAGGGAATTTAGAAACTTGGTGGTGGACATTGTTCTGGCCACTGATATGTCTCTCCACTTTCAACAACTCAAAAACATGAAAAATCTCCTCGCTACACCTGAAAAGTGGATTTCAGTTCTAATCATTCAAACATTTTAATCATTTTTAATTTTTTACATTATATTATAAATTATTTAATTAATGGTAGAATTAATATTAGAATTAAATTGTTATATGCGACTCATTATATTTAACATATTATATTCTTTAATATTAGAATTAATTCATTCAAACTAACATGCTTTATGACTTTAGTATATCATTTAATTTATTACAAGTTATTTTATTATTAAAAAATAGATTATAATTTACTAATGTAGAATATTGCATTATTACTACAATAAATATTTTTGATTCAAACAATATTGCTAAGTGCCATCAGTAGTTAAATTCACTAACTGACAGCATCGATAAGTCAAAAGCTCTCTCCTTATTGGTTCATTGTGCCGACATCAGCCACCCTGGTAAGAAGTGGAACCTCCACGAAAAGTGGACTAACCTACTCGTGGAGGAATTTTTCAGACAAGTTTGTTATTATTTACTAATTACTTATTATTAATCACTAACTAATTATTACGCATTTGGTATTAATTGCTATTGTTACTAATTTATTATTATTATCGAATGTATCGAAGCAGAAAAACTATTGTCTTGTCAATGACTTGATTGAAAGTTTTTCTTTGTACTATCTGTTAATCGTTAATCTCCTGGATGATTGGATTAGTCACTGCTATTCAAAATTAATATTTTAATGGTAAACCATTTATTTATTTAATTTTTATTGAATTAAACTTATTATAAATATTTTTAAAGATATCAGCTTTATTTAAAATATTAACGGCATTTTGTAATTTGAATTTTGTATAATTCCGTGAATTTTTAATTTCAATTACTTTTAATTTATTAGGGCGACCGAGAAGCTGAGTTACAGCTGCCAATATCTCCATTGTGTGACAGAAATAACACCGTCGTGGCAAAGTCTCAAATTGGTTGAGAATAATTTTCCTTACGTTAAATATTATTTACATAAATTTATTTATAATTCCTTTTATCGAATGAAAATAAGACAAACTTTATGCAAATTGAAATACGTTCTTTAGTATTTAAATTCATTAAAATTGTTAAAAAGCATTCAAAATTCCAGGTTTCATCGACTTCATCGTCGATCCAAGTTTTCAAGTCCTCGGTGACATGCTCGACAAAATCGTCGTTCCAATCAGAGAACTTCAGAAGCAGGAATCAGAGAAGTCAACAAGCACCTTGAACAGTTCAATGACTTCCATTGGCCACGTTGGCGGTAGGTCTTCATCTTCCGAACAACCAACTTAAATGAATACTTTCATGTTAAAATTTAGTTTTAGTCAAGTTCTTTCAAATTTCAGATGAAAATCTTAGCGTGGTCAGGCATTGGGTGGAATGTCTTCAAGAAAACAAGGAATTCTGGACTGATAAAGCTGTAAAAGGTGAGCAGTTTACCCTTTCGCCATCTTACTAAATGTATTTATAACTCTATTTTTCATTATTTTATTTTTTAAGAATTATATAAAATAAGTTTATATTTATCCTTCGTCAACATCCAAATAGACGCAGCATTGGAAAAGGAGGAAGAGGAACGACTGGAGTCTCCAAACCTCGGAGTTGTTTCTTCCTCGGTCGTCACAAGCGAACTTAAAGACATCAAGAAAAAAGAAACAAAAGAAACAAAAGAAACAAAAGAAACAAAAGAAACAAACAAGGAAAGCACCACCCCCTCTCAAACTCCGCCCAAAACCCCTCCTCACGATGACAAACAAGTCAACGAAGGCAAGAAAATCCTTTTTACGAATAGTACTTAGTGCATAGTTGTTTATTAATGTCCTTAGTAAAATTACTTGATGACAATGACAGCAACAACAACAAAAGTTTATAAGGTGTTATAGATATTGAATTACATCGTATTTGGTCGATTTTTATAAATCCAATGGTGTGCAGTATTAACTCCATAATAGCAGTATTGCTAAACATGGAACTAAACTCCAGTGAGTTTATTTTCTCCATAATCTTCTTCCCAGGCTAGATTGGGCGGGGCAGACATTAAAATGAAAAAAAAACTTCTCATATTTTTCGCACTTTTCACTGTTATAATTTGAAAAACAAAATTCTCCCAATTATGTAAACAACAAAATTCACAATTATATTGATTATGTATTAATCTAAATCTTAAATCCTTCTTAATTTTAGTTCATAATATAATTTAATAATGATAATGGCTTATTTGTTTGGTGCCTTATGCATACCGTCAGAGGGACCATGATTCTCGGTCTATACTGACGCTTGCAAAGGGCAAGATGTTCCAGACGGCATGCAAGGCGCAGGAAAAGTCTATGGATTAGTTGGTGTAAATGAATTTTAGAGGATGAACGAAAGTGGTAAAGGATTTGACGGCAGTGAATGAGAAGGGTGGATGCAGTTAGAGTGCGAAAGGTGATTAAAAAGATTTTAAAGATGATACGAAGGTATACAGGAAACCAGTGCACTGGCATTCAGTGCTGTTAAGGATGACCATAGGACGTATGGGGGCCGAGTGGTTAAGGCTCTCGCTTTGGTATAGCTCCGTTAGACGTTCAATTGCTAGCCGCATGCAAGAGTTTCTATAAGTAACTGTTAAGGATGAGATTGAGAAAGATAAGTTGGCTATTTAAATTTAGAAATAAATTTATGGTTAAGTTCCGGAAGTATATGTATCTATTTTTCATCTTACATGCGCAGATACTCAATTCAAAACACTGCTGATGGCGTAATCTTCAAGTTTTTTTAGCAATATGTAATGATTTATAATGCGCTAAAAAAATGTAGCTCATATAGCGACATTATTTTATAGATTCTCAATGCGGTGTCCTTCAATTAACTCCTAATACCTAATATCTAATCGGTCTTAGGCATCCACTAACTAAAAATTGTTTTATTTTATCACCAATCGGCGTTAGAGGATTATGTTAATATTTCCTACGCTAACAGCTTTTTTTTTTAAATTAAAGACATCCAACATTTTATAAGTATCCATAAGTATTTATAAATATCCAACGATATATCTTTTGTCAAACATTCAAGCAAAATTATTACCTATTTTTGTAAAGTGACTTTTTGATTTGCTTTTATTAACTGAAAACTAACGTTTCACACGGTATTCATATCATCCATAAAGTCCATATAACCCATATTATTGATTTGTTTATCACAGCTGACTTGCATACATTTTCAATTATTTGCATTTTTAGGTGTCAGAGAAAATCAAAAAGATGAAAGAAAAAGTGAAAGTTAGCAATAATTAAGCACAAATTTCACTTTGTAACAAAACAATCACTGTCTTTTTATTAAACGATTTTCTTTAAATTCTCAGTTGGATCAGAAAAAAATGGATAAAGCGCGATTGTGTCATTGCACCATTTTTTGCGTTCTCAAATGCTTTGGAGCACCAAAGAAAATCATGAAAACCTTTGTTGGATCAATTTTTTTCAATTTCACAGCTCAAAAATATGTGAATCGTAATGTGAAAAAAAGAAAAATTATAGTTTCTAAAACTATTTTTGTCTTCGCACTAAAACTTTTCATGAAAATTATTTTTATCCTCTGATGGGAATTTTATGTCTGCTGAAAATCTAATTTTCAGGTGCTACAAAATCAATTTTTAATTAAGATTTAATTATCCAGATTCTTCAACAATTCCGAATGTTTTCTTTGGGTAACATACGTTTGGATGCATGATGTAGCCTACATCACACCTTACACTTTATCATTTTATTCATGTCGGTCAACGGTGATTTATCTTCGTTGAAATAGGTTTAGTTTTAAAACCACTCATTTTTAAATTGTTTAACAAGTTTTAACTAGAAAAACAACTCCGCTAAAATATATTAATATCCTACCTTACTTAAAACAATATTTATTATGCATGTCAGTGTCCTGACTATATTTAATTATGTTATCTAATTTACTTAATTCCTTTTATTTTATGTCGCGGAGGTGTGATGAACGTGATGCGGCGTTTTTGTTGTCTGCCTGGGACCACACGATTCAATGAGTGGATGCGCTTTGAAGATCTTTTACATGCCTTCGCTGCATGTGCATGTAAGGCAACGGGCAGACGAGCTCAGAGAGACTGTTGGTGAAAGAGAATTTGGGGCGTCGCGAGGGAAAGTGGCAGACGAATTTTGTGAGAGGTTTTGTGAGCGACTGTTGTAGAGGTTATTGTAATTAGTTATTGTTAGCTGCTGTTTTCTTTCGCATTGACATCGACGCTTTTTGATTTTGAATAGAATAGAATTTCCAAATATTAGAATCTTGTTGTGTTACTTCGATTTTATTCTGCTCGTTACGATATATCCCGATAGTTGGAAGAAAGAACTTTACAATACTTATTTCGCCAGCATTGATATCTACATGTGTCATTATTTTTGTATTCATCTATATCTTTTGCCAATCTTTCCCTGTGACTAAATTCTTCCCTTTTTCCAGGTCTAGTTTTCTCCCTGATTTCTTTTCTGAGTTGAAAGTGAAAATAGAAAGTTTATAACAAAAATAAATTAAAAAGTTTCTGACAAATAACGAAAACCAATAATTGTGATTAGTTTCAATAATAATATTAATAGTTCATTTATATGGCGCCTTGGTTCCTGCGTGGATGTCTTGAAAAGGTAGATCTTCAGCTGACGCTTGAAGAGCTCGAGCATGGGCTGGGACCGGATGATGGGAGGCAAGTTGTTCCAGACGTCGGGCGAGGCATGGAAAAAGCCTCGGTTGAAGATGGATGATTTATGGACTGGTTGGTGAAGAAGTGTAGAAGATAAGCGGATGATCGGGGATTTGGCGGTGGTGAATGAGCTGATAGAGATAATGGGGACTGGATTTTTAAATGATATGCTAATTTATGGGTAGCCAGTGCAGTTGCAACAGGGCCTCGGAGCTGTTAAGATTATGGTCAAGGAGAAAAAGTTTAGTTAACTTGTTTGGATGCGCTGAAGGGAAAGGATAAGGGAGTCCTAAGTTCCATACAGGAGAGAGTTGCGGTAGTCAAAGCGGGAGAGGACCAGAGCATCAGTCATATCAACCGAAAAGAACGGACGGATATTTAGGATTACCCAGATGAAAAGTAATGTTTTATTAACGTTCGTTGCATCTCGTGCTGCCATCGTGAGAGGGGTTTGAATCCCGTGCTGCCATGATGAGAGGCGCAGCCTTAGCCGTTAGGCCATGCGGGTGCACATTACCCAGATGAGACGATTGCAAGATTTTATTATGATGGAGGCGTGTTGCTTGAAGCTGAGGTGGGAGTCAAAATTAACACCGAGGAGTTTTAGGGTAGAAGAAGAAGGAAGAAGGGTACCGGCGATATTTATTGAGGATGGGGATGTAGGTTCTTGAGCTGCTTAGGTGTGCCGATAAACATCATTCCAGATTTTTACAGGTTGAGTTGGATAAAGTTGACGAGATGCCAGTCATTAATGGCACGTTCACAGGTTGTCTAGTTGAACGGAGCCTTTGTTTCTGGAGAGGATAGAGTAGAGACTTGTGTCGTCCGCATATTGATGGAAGGACACGTCAAAATTTTTGAAGATGTCTGACAGGGATGAGTGTAGGTGGTAAAAAGTAAGGGTCCTAGGAGCCCGGGGGAACACCAGCAAGGAGAGCAGCAGAAGAGGAAGTGTGGCAACCTAGCTTAACTTATTGAGATCTGTTGGAGAGGCAAGAATAGAGCCAAGAGAGTTCGAGGCCATCGATACCAAAGTCGGAGTGAAGTCTTTCTTACAATATGCTATAGCTGATGGTGTCAAAGGCTGCCGATAGATCTAGGTTGACCATGACGGCACAGTGGCGATTTCCACAGATGTGGGATAAATTGTTGAAAATGTGGGAAAGAGTGGTCCCTGTGGAGAAGCCAGGTCTGTAGGCAGATTGGAATGGAGAAACGTTAGAGGATTTGGTAATATGGGGACCAATTCTAGAAAGGGTGAGTCTCTCTAGTAGTTTAAATATAGTAGAAAGAAATGACCACATTATGATTTATTGACATTGCAGAATGAATAATTAACTAGAGTTTTTTAGATACTCCTGACTGCCTTTCAATGTAACTTTTACGTAACCTCTAACAGGTAGCTATTTTGCAGTTTGGTATCAATTATTTACAAAATTGTTCTAAATACCTAAATGCACATATTAACAGACAAATATTAAGATATTTGGAAACTGGACTCTGCACATGTGACTTCATAATGTAAGTTATCAATGCTTGGAGACCAAATTTTTGCCATAAATTGTTAACATATTTACATAAGTAAACTTAAATAATACACTTTTTAACACTTGTTAATTATTAAGCTATATATTTTAGGAAACTAATTAATATGTTGTGCAGTAGATATTTAGACAACACGCAAAGACAGGCCATCTCATGTTGTACGAGGGTTTGCCGAAAGCTAAAAAGAATCGAGATAACCGAAAATCAATATGACGGCTGTATATTATGTATTTGAAATATCTTTATGTCTTATGCATTAATAAATAATGTGCTGCATCGGATTTCATTAAAGAGATAATATCGGAAGCTTGCTTCAAGCATGTAAATACTAGCTCCCGTATGTAGAGTGATTGGGTTGTTTTTTTATTTAACACAGCCATAACTGAATGTGACAAAGTAGAAATTTTAATGGACAAATCTTAATTAAGATTGAAAAGAAAGATTGTCAGTATCAACGGCATTGCGTTGCAAGCAACTGACTATACTCTTTCCTATTCCGGCGCCAGTCTTGTCAGTTATTTTGGTTATTTGCAAGAGTTTTTCATTTGCAATTCCTTCCTGATTGACGAAACGGATTACAATAGTCAACATGTCTTTCTTCGAATTACCTGATGTTGGATCCGCCGTCACAGTGTAGAACTGATTGTCAGAAATGTCTTTAATGATTTTACTTTTGAGCGTGTTCGCAATTAATTGAACAACATTTTGCGATCTATGGCTCAGATATGAAACATGATAAGGTCTCAGCTTAACGTCCTCAAACCATCCTTTTAAACAAGGATTATAAAGAGCCATAAGATGTACTATTTACTGATAATTATTGCGGAATTGTAATAACAACTTCTTGATTAGACTTATTAAACTATAGTAATATTTGTTATTACTACCATTTAAGCGCTTATTATAACACGTATCAAAAAACTCAAACTTTCAAATAACCTTCAACAAATTATGAAAGTAAACAAAATCACCAAGACAACGAAATATCCAACCAATGGCGAATTTAATTTAATACCAAGAGAGATGGGCGTCTGCTGACATTATTTCATTTTAAATATTTGTTGTAACTTTAAATCCTAAACCTTGTAGGAATTATTATAATATGCATTTAAATTTTAAATCCTAATTTTCTCAACTTATTTCAGTCTGTTCCAAGTAGGGGGGCAAGCTTCCCCCCTTGCCCCCCTCAAGGGGCGTCCCTGACTTCCGCTTAATATGTCTTGAGACATTTAAAGCTGTATGTTCTACGTTATATGTTGTTCCACAAATTTAAATGATAACAAAGCAAACATATTTCGAAAGTAGAAATCTTAATAAACATTCTTATGCACCTTTCATCAGTCGAGATGTCATGGTTACTGAGAGGACTTTTAAACGAATTCCACAAATTCCCAATAACTTCAAAAAATTGAAAATTTTCCTACAATTGATATGTAACCATTTTTGAAAAGCGTTTGAAACGCAGTTTCCAAATATTATAATTTCTAACTTCGCATTAGAAATTAAATGTGAGAGTCTGCTAACTTCAGCTACTTTAGAGACTAGGCTTTTACCAATATATAAGTTTCTGCTGGTGGAAGACAAGTTGCTTTAAGTAGTTCCAGATGACAGTCTTGGATCGACTGGGTAATTTCCCTGATCGACTAATTTTGCTTGTCTGAAGACCTCAAGCTGCCCCCTCTCCCTGTCAGACAACATTTTTTATTAATAAAATAGAAATTTGATAAACTTCAAATTAATATTTGTTGAAGTTGTTTATTAACGTTGCATAGCCAGATTATTATTGTGCCCCCACAACGAGATTCGAATCCGCGGTGTCATCGTGAGGCGAAGTCTTAGCCACTCGACCACGCAATTAATATTTTACTGATTCTTGGTTTATATAGAAGATAATATTTACAATAAGTGCATTTTGACCGCGTAGCCAACAACAACTTTTAGCTGTCTGGATGTAAAGGATATTTCACGATTACTTAAAAAAGCCTGCTTGTTGCTGGAATTGTATTTGAAAATTTACAATCGAACGATGATATCCACAAAAGTGAATAATTGAACTCGTAATTAGCGAATTATGTGGTTGTCCCCATGGTTTCCGCCTGCTAACCTCATAACCAATGGAAACAAAATTATAACATCGTTCTAATAGCGCAAGCATTCAGCACTTCCAACTCAGATTTTGCTTGTTTTGCTCCTAATAAGTAATCGATTTTTCAAAGTTTTAATGATATTCTCCACCTCCAACAAAAAGCATTTTAAATTAAATTCAAAACTGCGAGTTCAATTGAAACAGTCCAATATGAATTTGAATAACAACATCAGTTAACAAAATCAAAAACAAATGACTATTTTTTTTTCTTCTTAGATTTTATGTTATTTGACTTCTTCGTGTCTGCAAATGGATAAAACTATTAAATACAGAGTATGGAAAATTAATTAAAACAAATGCCATCCATTTTATAGTAGATTCAAGCAGTAATAAAAATATGTGTTAAATACACATTCAGGCAGCCTTTTATTCAGCAACAAACAAAATAATTAAATAATGAAGTCCATAACAAATTATTGAACATTAAAATAATTGAATCCATAAGAAATTGTTGATGACTCACCTCGGGGTTCAAAAGTGCAGGGGATCCTGGAGACGGGAGTAAACTTCCCAGAGACATTGAGATCAATTGGCAGCCAATGTCTCTCAAATGTTTTGTGTGCACTGAGCTTTACTTCAGCTTGTTCGTAGGCAAGATATAAGTTGTAGGCACCGCTAAAACCATTAAAACTGCATTTATTTAAATAAATAATAATAATTAACAATTGACATTTACTTTTGGTTGTTTGTGGTCTTCTTGATCTGAAAATTTTTGCTGCCCTGAGTATGGGAGATCAAGAACGATCCGAAATCCAGTCTTAATAATGCAATTGTATCAAAGGTCAATGAAAAATTGAAAGAATTAATGATTAAACATTTATATTGAATAGACTTAATAGTAGCATAATATTCAACAACCAAAACACAAGAACAAATGAACTGACTCTCCACAAGTTTTAAGAATAACTTGGAGCTGTTGCAGACATTTACTGAAATAAAAATAGTGGTCACGTTAGTATAACTTACTAACGTCATATCATTTATAAAACATTTATTTTCATGAAACAAATCACTGACTTAAAATTCCAATTTAAATTTTCCCTCATGACTTTTTCATGCTTCAAGAATTCCGACGTAAAGGCGTCGACACGACCTGATGTAAACAAATTATTTAAGTACTTTTGTTGTAATGGAGGGAAACATCAAATTTGTTGGTGCACCAACCAAGTAGAATGTTCTTAATGGAAGGTTTCATCTGCAGTGCCAACCACATGCGACTCAACTCGCTCTCGGACAACTGCTCAAATCCGTGACTCTTCTGGTACTCCATCTTCGTGAACAGATCTATGAAGCAACTACCCTAAAGGCAATTTTGTAAACGTTTATAATAATAGTTCTATTAATAGAAAAACAATGTTAGTAGTAGAGTAGTATTAATAGTTGACTAATATTAATAGTAAAGTAGTGTTAATAGTAGATTAATATGGCATAAGTGAATATAAACTAAATCATCAAATGCCATGTATTTGTCAGAATTACCAATAATTCAGATAACATTGATTAATGCAATTAAACCCACAAATTTCTTGATCTTTACGTATCCATGATAATGATCCTTCAAAACGACATTCAACTTCCCCATCATCCACAAACTGTACGAAACATTTCTTTCTGTGGGCCTCTCATATCCGTCGCAGGTTACAACTGGAACGTTGATTCATTTAAAACATTTAAAACTAATTTAAAGTAAGCGTAAATAATTTAAAACATTTGAAACTACTTTAACTTAAACGTAAATAATTTAAAACTACTTTAGCAATAAAAACATAGACTTGACAACAAAAAGGTTGAGAAGAGCAACCAGGTTGATTGTTGAATTGAAGGCTCAGATGCTGCTCGGGATTGTGAACATTTGTGGGGACTTCCCTCCCTTGGCCATTAGGAGCAGAACTGAGCATCATCGACTGCTGCTCCAAGATTGCATCGAGCAGATTGCTCTTTTGCAGGCTTTGTGCAGATTGAGGTTCGATTTTCCTGGGAAGATTGGAATTTTATTAAAATTAATTATTATATATTATTATTAATTATTAAATCATTAATTATTATTATTATATTAATTATTCCCATGGAACAAGTTGATTAATGAAATTAAAAGCAGAAACAAACATTTTTTTGGCAGGATTTTGTAAGATAGCTTGGCCGGAAACGTTGGAACCCTTTTGAGGTGGCTTCTCGTCATTTTGTCCGTCGTAAGAAACGATGGGCGAGGGAGGTCCGTCGCCAAATGCATCAATGACGAGGTTTTCAGCATCGCTTGAGTCCTCCTCGACAACGACCGACCGAGAAAATTCTTCGCTCGTGGACGGAATGTCCGAGATCACCCCTCGCTCCAAATCCGTCAGGTGGTTCCCCTCGAACAAGCTCTCAAAATGCTCCTTGAGACACCTTTTGTCTCCTTCCCCATCCCCCTCCGCTTCCTCGGTGTCGTCCCAGATGCGATCCTTCAAGTTGCCGAGGTTTTCGCTCCTCGTGTCCAAGTCGAAGAAGTTTTTGTGGTTCGGGTGAATGAGGAAGCTCTTCAACAAGATGTCGTGAAACATTCGATTCTTTTCTGGAACCGTCATTTCCTTCGCCACGAAAGGATCATCGATGATGACCAACTTTCTGCCCCTAGAATCTTAGAAATGACAATAAACATATCAAAACTGTATTTGTAAGTTGAATTCGAAAGCAGAAATTCAGGACCAAACAAGTCAGAATAACTTTTTAATTGAACTGAAATGAAATGCAGCTCATACTCAAAACAACAAAATTAGAGCAGGCCAAAATTCACAACTCAAATAGTCTGCCAAGCATATGTGCTGACACAACAAAACTATTCGTGTATCAACAATGCAAAGGAGAAATTCTATAACATGTGTTGCACGATCAATAAGTAGCAATTGAAATGAAATTCATTAGCAGCGAAAAGACATCTCACCTCGCTTTACAGTGAGAGGCAACTCCCACTGTCTGTCAAAATGTGGTGCATGGTTGTCAAACAGGCACTCCAGCGCAGCGTATGACATGGCCATGTCGGCTTCGACCAATTCCGCCAACTTGTCGACGTTTCCGTCTCGACTCACCTCCTACAAACAAACAACATTCAGCCATTTCCTACAAACAAGAGTCGAAACAAAGACAAATACAAAATAGCTCACTTTATGAGGACCGTTGTTAGCCTTCTTAAGCTTACTCAAGTTTCGAGGCAAAAAACACTTTGACTTTTCTAGAGTAGGAAGGAGGGCTCTAGACACTTGACCCTGAAATATAAATCAACTTTGCATATTTAAATTCAAAACATCAAACGAAAATGTAAACTATATCCTGAGTTTGTAAAGCTATATTGTATAAAAGCATGAATTACATAACCATAAATAACCATTTCTAGGAGAAGATTCTTCCTGTAGAAAATGTTTGTGATTTGGCTTTCAGGTGTTGGTGCAAAATTAACAGCATTGTACGAGACGTAATATTGCGGGTAGCTACGCACTCTTTCCTTAAGATTTGCAATGTAGCTCTAAAGAGGTAAAAATCATTAAAATTAAACATTATAAAACTCGCAATGGAATTGTACCAAAATAACAAACGTTTATGTAGTTCTCAGCAGGAGAAAACATTTGCAAATAATTCTCTGCATTGAGTTCAGCTAAATTCCTTAAGTAAGTCATGAATTCTCTTTGTTCGGCAGAAACAACTCCTTGAAGTTCCTGTTAAACAAGTTAGTGCTCTTCAGTGAAAACTTAAATGTTTTAAATATATATATCCGTTAACTATTGCTAAAACAATCATTTAATTGGTTGAAATCCAACACTGCATGTTGCAAAATGTAATGATTCTTACCTTAAGCATGCTCAACTCCTTCTGTTCCTCATGGTTTGTTGGTTTGTTAAAGCGGTACTTCAAGCACAATTCCAAATATTTCATCTGCTGATCGCTCGTCAGAGCTGAGAAGGGTTGAGGGAGTCTTTTCTGCCTGTTTTTGAAAATGTTCAATTTATGCTTAATTTGAGAAAAAATTTCAAACCTTGTTGATGGAAATTTAAGATTTAATTTTTTTACATTTTTATTTTTTAGAGAAAAAATCCTAAATCTAAGACCCATTTTACAAATTAAAATGGTTGCACTTAACTCAATCAATTAACAGATCAGTTGTTTCTTACTTAATAGTTTTGTCATTTTTGACATGACTTTTTTCCTTCGTCGCTTCCCTAACTGGCTCAACAGTAGGCTGGTCAACATCGAAATCTGGCAACCAGTCCAAATCCATCAGCTCATAGTCTGGACTTATTGAATAAAGTTTAAAGCTTTCCTTCGAAATAAAAGGCTGGCCGGGAAACCCATTGATGAGTGGAGTATTCCTATAAAACAGTGCATAGTTTCTAAAACTACTTCGCGATTCCAACGAAATGAATGACAAACAAATTTCATTAAAAAATGAGTTAATAGACAAACCAGTTCATTTTCAGTTTAGTCAGTTCTTTGCCTAACTAAAGCAATCGCATTCCCATATTCCAATAACAAATAAAATGTTTATAGGGACTGTTTTTAATTTAGGCAAAGATACGAAAAACCCTTCCCGCTATACTTCCACTTTCTCGTTGCTTTTATTAGTCGATAAAATTTTAAATATTCTAAAAATTGATTTAATACTCGTAACATAGGTATTTTACCATTTTAGTTGTATTGCAACAAAAACAACGTTCTACAAATTTACAATATTATCTTTAAAAATGCATTAAGCCGATGTTGAATAAAACCCTAAAAATTAAAATGTCAAATTCAAGAAATTTTTCAAAACGTCAAACGACATACAAGCCTGCCTTGTATTCGGATTCAGAAGTTTATGCTACAAAAAAGTATGCTATAATTGACTTGTCTTCCGCCAGCAGACACTTATATAATGGTAAAAACCTAGTCTTTAAGGTAGCTGAAGTTAGCAGACACTCAAATTTAATTTCTAATGCGAAATTTCAAATTATAATATTTGGAAACTACGTTTCAAATGTTTTTCAAAAATGGTTGTATATCAATTGTAGGAAGATTTTCAAATTTTTGAAGTTATTAGGAATTTGAGGAATTCGTTCAAAAGTCTTCTTACTCAGTAATCACGACTTTTCAACTGATGAAATGTGTATCAAAATGTTTGTTAAGATTTCTATTTTCCAAATATGTATGCCTTGTTAGTTTAGAAAATTGTGGAACAATATACGTGCTTGAAATATTGCGAGGCACGTTAGGCGGAAGATCTTCCAGTAATGGATTGTCTTACAAGTCCTTTTACTCAATAACCGCGACATTTTGACTGATGAAATGTGCATCAAAATGTTTGTTAAGATTTCTATTTTTCAAATATGTATACCTTATTAGCCTATAACATTGTGGAATAATGTACTTGCTTCAAATATCGTGTGACACGTTAGGCGGAAGTCCTTCTAGTATAAGTCTTTTTATTCGTTAACTATGCAGCGTTTACTGATCGAATGCTTATCAAAATATTTTCGTTTTCTTTCCAAATATGAATTTTGTATGATGATTTTGGAGTGTGGAACAATAAACGTGATTTAAACACCTCGAGACCTGCTAAGCCCGAAAATGAAAATTAACTGAATATTTTTGTTTACTTTATTTCACACTAATAAAAATTACTTGGCTCATTTGTTTTTGTCCATCTTGATTGCTTCATCATGGTTTTTTCATCATATCTTGAAGTTGAAACAGATTTATCGAGCAAATTGCCAATTGAGAATTGCAAAATACACATGAAACAAAGTTTTTATGGATATCCGACATTTAGATTGATTTAGGTAACCAAACCAATGCAAAAAAATCACTTTACATAAACATATATAACATCCATTACAATGGTGCTCCGTGGCAGTTCAGAGTAGGATCTCATCATCCTATATCATGACCATTACCACTACTGCCATATGCTGGAAGGAAACACCTTGAGCTAACCAATGCATCCTTATGCAAACATAAATATCGGTAAATAATAAAGGTGAATTTGCTTGGTCCTCTTCAGTTCTGACAAGGATGTATTTTGGGTGGTAAGGTTCATTGTCAGGAATAACAATGTCATCATCATCACTATCCTCTTTGTCAGAGTGCTATCAATAATCAATTGGTATACCACATTAATTTATTTCAAGAATAAATCTTACTTGGAGGTTTAATTTAATTCACATAAATGATTTGGGGCTCTTGTTTTTTCAGCTATTACAAAATTGCAATCTTTCCAACTGCTTTCCAACATACCTGTATAACAATCACATATGAGATATAATCATTGCATTAAGAAAAATATCTCTTAGCTTTGCTAGGCT